>CM053585.1:285427759-285459551 GCA_028646515.1 Pseudochirops corinnae
TTATGGAAGTGTTTTGCATGACTACACATGTGTAAACTATATCAAATTGCTTGCCTTCTCAATGGAGGTGGGGTGGGGAGGGAGGAGAGGAGAGAATTATGAATTCAAAGTTTTAAAAATGAATGTTAAAATTGCTTTTACATAGAACTGGGGGAAAATAAAATATTACAATTTAAAAAAGAATATGTCTACATCCTTTATTCCTCTTTGGCCTATGAGATTCGACAACAAAATACCAGGAGAATAACTTATTCCTTCTGACTTTCTAGCTCCAAGAACACGAGAAAAAAATTGCTACAAAGGCTTTATTTTTCTTTTTCTCAAAGTGGGAAAAGGAGTACAAGGATTTGGTAGCCAAAAGAAAATAGGGTTTTTGAAGCATCTAACCAAAAATGCATAGATGATAGCATAATGGGAAGCATAATAGCATAAAGAATCACGAAAGAGTAGGACAGTTTTGAAAGTTGTATGTTGAAATTATTATATACTTAAAAAGGAAAACAAACTGTATGTAACAGAGATCTGACATTTCAAGCAGAATTCTATTCTACTATGGATATGTGGAAGTATCCATTGTATGTTTGTTAAGGTTAGAATAAAATAATTATAAAAAATCATAACTAGAATCTGATTTGAAGTTTTCAGTCTAAAATTTTTGATTCTTTGTACCCTCTAACCCTTTTCCTGTTACTCTGTTAGCATCCCTGCAGAGGTGGAGGGGCACCATCCAAGATTCAAGGAAATTTTATACTTTTCTTTTTTTCGTGGGTTATCATGGTCAAAAAATTTATCACCAAGTTATCAGTCTACTGGTGATGAACCTTTATCGTGAGCTAGGCTGATCCTTAGACAACAGACTCAGTCTTTTGCTCAGATCATTCTCCAAGCCTTTCAGGCATGGTAGAATCTGCCAGAATTTGGGATCTACTGGTATGTTTGAGATAAGAAATTAAAGAAGGACTTTCAAGAGTTCCAAGATCACATCTGCCCTTTATTTAACACCTTCATTCACATCAAGTTTTCCAACCAATGGGCCATTTATACTGAGACAAGATGATAGTTACATTGCAGAGGACCCTGGACAGCAAGCTAAAGGGGAAGGGTAAAATCATATACATTTTGACATCCTTCACGTATTTGCTTTTCTTTCTTCCTCTAAAACAGTAGTTTTCAAACTTCCTATAGCAAAGCCTTGATTTTTTTAAAAGAAAAATTGTATGCCCCTTTGTCATAAAAAGGTATATAAATTTTCTTAATTTGTATTTTATTCAAATAAAATTACAACTACATAACAAAAAGTCTTAAGTATAAAACAAAATTATATTTACATCTATTTAGCAATGAAATTTCCTTTATAACTATATTTATAACTTTTAAAATAACCAGAATGATAATACTATTCATGTGAATGTTGGGCTTTGATTTTGGCAGAAAGTATCTTGAAATTGTTTGTGTTAATAATATTGCTACTCATAATTCTTTCCTAAGTATTCATGGAGATGGATATTTTGTTTTGAAATTTGATATTTCATAGCAGCTAGAGCAAAAACCCTTATTTCTTATAAATAATATGTTATGGATAGTAGTGGATTATGAATCACTTTGATAACCATGGAACTTTTTTTCTGACCTATGACATAAATAAGATTTTTAAGCTCAAGCATTTCTTTCACCATATACTATCACAAAGCAAGTATTCAGATGGAAAAAGATGCAATGTATCTTATTCATTCATGGTAAATAGGTTCCTTGCATATTAATGTTTAGAAATGGCAAGGTCTTTAAGGTAAAACTAGAATTACTTCTGTAGATCAGTTGCATGATTAATTAGTAGGTATTTATTATCTTCTATTTAATTTATAGGACACATTTTTTAAATTGGAAAACATCAAATACATTATATTATAAAAATTTTATCTGTGACTAACTTTCTCATAAATTCAGTCTCCTTATTCTTCTTGATCAGAATGTTAATTGGATACACTTGCACTGATTCGGAGTAATAAGTTTAAAAAAAAATCCACCAAATATACAAGTTTCTCATGGGCTTTCTTTAGGCCATCATAATTCTTTCATGATAATTCTTCTAAGTCTTGAGATTTTTCTCAGTAAGAGTACTCCTTCCCCTGAACTAGAGCAGAGATCTCCTTAATAGATGTTCTCTGTGAGAGAACAAAGAGAGAGCCAAAAACAAACAAAAACTTGATTATCCTGCAACCAACTTGATAATGGGCTTCTCCAACCTTAAGTAGTCCAGCCTGTCACCAAGCCCTTATTTGATGTCATTCCAGCTTGAGAGAATCTGCTGGAAATCACAATCTTCCGTCGAAGACCAAAAGAATTCAGGGCCAACTCCATATACACCAAAATTTCTATTTTATAATGAATTTATTTCATCTTTATGATTATCACCAAAATGGCAATTTTTACTTTTTCTTAAATATCTGCTATAGTTTGGCGTAAGAATTCTGAGATATTTCACAACAATGTCAGGTGTCCATATTCTGACTCCATATCATCAAGATATTTTTTGCAAAGAACCTTGCTGTAAATGGATTGGTTAATTTTAAATAGTTCATTGTTTGTTTTTTTTTTCCTACTTTTTTTGGGAGGGGGGGAGGGCAGGGCAATTGGGGTTAAACGACTTGCCCAAGGTCACACGGCTAGTAAGTGTTGAGTGTCTGAGGCCGTATTTGAATTCAGTTCGTTCTGACTCCAGGGCCCATGCTCTATTCACTGCAACACCTAGATGCCCCTAGTTCATTGCTCTTACAAAAAAAAATTATGCTTCACCTCATAACTTGTATTTCTTGATACAGGTGATGGTGAAAATTGAAGTGTATTCAAGTTGCACAAAGGGGTACCTTTTAAACTGAAATCAACTGAGCTCCAACAGTATGGAGGCCTATACATTTTCCCCACATTACATAATTTAAGTTAAAATTCTGTGAATTACATTGTAAATTTCTCCTGACACAGTACAGCCATCAATGCTATAAAGTAACAATTTCCCTACCATGTGTTTCAACCACATATCATATATATCTAATCATATGAGAATCTTGAGCTTATTGTCCACTATAGTAAGAGAGTAAGGAGGGGGGCAAGGAAGGAGTCAGATTACTGAAGAGAAAGGGGCATAAAGTATGAAATCAGAATATCAGTTTTGCCACTTACTATTTGTTATCTCAGTCTCCTCCAATAAATCTTTTCCCAGGTTGTGCTCACTAATTGCAGCTGTCCCCTGAAGCTCTTTCTAGGATTTTCCTCTTTTTTGTTCTATACTACTTTTCTTGTTGATCTCATCAGCTCCCATGGAATCAATTATCATCTTAATGTAAATAATTCTCAGATCTGTTTATCCAGCCCTATCTTTTATCCTGACCTCCATTCTTGCATTTCCAGCTGCCTGACATCTCATAGTGAATGACCTATAGAACTGAGAGTTATCTTCCCCCCTAAAAAATACACCTGTCTTCTGAACTTCACTATTACTGTAGAAGGCACCATCATCCTCCCAAGCTTGAAAATAAAACACCATCCTCAACTTCTTTCTCACCCTCTCACATCCAATCAGTTGTCAAGTGTTGTCATTTCTACCATCATAACAATTCTCGTATATGCCTCCTTTTCTCCTTTGACACTGCCACCAACCTGGTATAGACTCTTATCTCCTCACATCTGAACCATTGCCAAAGCCTTCTGGATGGTCTCCCTTTCTCAAGTCACTCCTCACTGCAGTCTATCCTCCACTAAGCCACCAAATGGATCTTCCTTTATAAAGCACAGGTCTGATCACATCATAACCTCTGTCCCACTCCTATTCAATAAATTCCAGTGGCTTCTTATTAGTTTAAGGATTTTACATGAAAATCTTCCATTTTCCCTTTAAGATCTTCATACCATTTTTTTTTAATTTCCTAAAAAAAAAATTCCTTTGTATCCCCAGTGCTTAACAGAGTGCCTGGCACATAATAGACCCTTAATAAATGTTTGTTTACTTGACTCTAAGGAATCTTCCTTTACCCATAACTACCTATAAATAAATTCCTAGCAGGAATTTTGTGATAGAGGTATTAGGAAACATTGAAAGACTGCTTCTTAAGAAGCTTTGAATCACAAGCACAAATAAATAAGAAAGGTTATTATTATTACTGAAAAATGATTCTGAAATAACAAGTGGATTCTTAGGGTTATAAAAGGAGTCACTTAAAAGGAGACACTTCATCCTAAATAGGTAAGGGTTTGTTTACTCATCATCCAATTCAATTGAACAAACATTTATTAAGTACATTCTAGGAGCAAGACACTGTGCTAGGAAACAAAGACAAAAAACAAACAGTCTCTGACTACAAGCAGTTTGTTTTCTACTCTAACTGATTAGTTATACTCTAGGGAAGAAGCAGGTCAAAGATGAATAAGGCTGAAGTTCAGAGCTAAATAAGAATAAGGCTGAAGGGTAGTTCTTAACCTGAGATCTATGAAATTGATTTAAACATATGATATCTCCATATATTTATATATATGTGTGTGTATGTGTATATATATATATCTATTTGATAACTATATTTTAATATTTTATTTTATTTTATATATTTAAAACATCACTATATCACCATATATATCATTATATCACCAAGCTATCAAAATGGTCCATTACATCAAGAAGGTTAAGAATTCCTGATTTTGAAAATCATTGATAATCAAAAGATTGGATAAATGAGATATTCTAATTCCTTAAAGGATTAGAATGGAAACTAATATATGTCAGATAATGGAATTATGAATTGTAAAACCTATGTCAAATGCTACCACTTTCTAGCCTTAGTTTCCTCATCTGTAAAATGGGAGTGAAAGTACTTGTCCTGCCTGTCTCATGGGGTTGAAGATGAAAT
Source organism: Pseudochirops corinnae (assembly GCA_028646515.1). Classification (NCBI taxonomy): domain Eukaryota; kingdom Metazoa; phylum Chordata; class Mammalia; order Diprotodontia; family Pseudocheiridae; genus Pseudochirops; species Pseudochirops corinnae. The sequence continues at coordinate 285,432,655 of CM053585.1, forward strand.
AAACAATGTAAATTAAAACAATTTGCAAACTGTACATACTGCAAAAGATTTCTCATTTCAATGCCAGTAGACCTTCTGTCAATAGAGAACAAAACCTTTGCCCTACTGTGCCTTACAATGTGGCTTTCATGAGCTACCATGTCCAGTGTTACTGTGATATGATGACTATCTTCGAAGTTGGCTAGGCTGACCCTCCATTGGAAGACCCAGAGGCCCTCACTAGGCCTATACTTTCCAGCTTGGTATTACATCCACTGAAGTTCTATTCTCAAGTCTCACTGTGGTGTGGAGGTGACTCAAGATTTTCAATGGCTCTCGAGCAGAAACTGTGAAGTGCCACAGAAATATCAGCAATGACTATTACCCTAGAATTTTAGCCTTGTAATGGACTTTAGAGGTCATCTGGTAGGATTGTTATTCATTTACAGAGATCCTTTTTGCTGATAGCTTTTTAGGAACATCTCCATTGTGTGAAGTGTTGTTTGGGAGCAAAAGTCTGGAGCCAGATGAGACAGAAGGGTGTGATCCATGTCAAAACACTTAGACGGCTTTGCCAATAATTCATGGGGGTTCTTGCCAAGTTTCAAAGGAGCTTAAATCTCAACGTGAAAGACAAAAACAAAAGCAAAACAAAACAAAAACCAAGAGGTGCAAAGAAACTGGAAGGTCCCAGAGCTCAAAAGAGCTCTAATCTCACTCCTCTGCCCTAACTGCATCCATCAGTATGCATTAAAACCTGTTGGTGGAGGAAGAAGAGGCTGCAACCACACAGGTCCTTGGTGCTCACTCATCAGAGGGCATATTGGGTCAAAGAGGTCAAGGAAGCTGTCTGGGCATCGTGCTTGCTCAGACTCCAGCCTGCTGGTGCTGTTTGTTGGTGAACAACTTACAGATTACTATTAGAACTTACATTTCTCTTTTACTTGGGTTCAAATTTAAATTTTTCCTCCACTGATTACATTCCCCATCTATCTATCTGAGCCTTCCTTCTGCCTCATTTCATAGTATATATCAGGAGTTGTCAACATTGGATTTCAATAGATCTGTGAAACTAAATAGGAAAAAAAAAACCCTCTATCTTTATTTTCACTCATCTTTAACTGAAATTTAGCATTTCCTTCAATTATTTAAAACTAGTAGGAGCCCATAGGCTTTACTACAATGGTCAAAGAGTTCTGTAAAATGGGGGGGAGGACACATGGTGTAAACAAACATTTATTAAACTCTTACTACATGTTGAGCACTGTACTATACACTCTATAAATATAATCTAATTTGATTGTCACAACAACCCCAGCAAGTAGGTGCCATATCCCCCTTATTGAGGAAACTGAGGCAGGCACAAATTAGGTGACTTTCCCAGGGTCACACATAAGTATCTGAAATGAGATTCGAACTCAGGTCTACTAGCTTTCAGGCCCAGAGCTCTATCCATTGGGTGGCTTAGCTGCCTACAAAGCTCAAGAATACCTGGGATGGAGCATTGAACTTGGAGTTAGAAAGTCTAGGTTTGTGGTCTGGCTCCATAACTTACTATGTGATTTAGGGGCATGTAGATCTCTCTTTCTGAGTTTTTGTAACTAAAGTGCTTCATGTAACTTAAAATGTGCAAACATCAGCATTGTTATTGTCAGTCCTCCTCCAGCCTCATGGGCAGCAATGATCAGTTAGCAGCAGTTCCCAACCTGTGGATTCCAACCCCTTTGGGGGTTGAACAACCCTTTCACAGGGGTCGCCTAAAACCATTGGAAAACACATATTTCCTATGGTCTTAGGAACCGAGACATCGCTCCTCTATCTGTCCGCCCACATGCAGATACGCCTACATACAGAGTATTAAAGGGTCATGGCATTAGGAAGGTTGAGAACCACTGAGTTAGAGCCTATGGGACCTCTCATTCACCTGTGAGCACAGTTACAGAAGGGACCTTAAAGGTCCCATCAAACTAAAATTGTATGATTCTGTCAATGCTCAGACTAGGTTACAGGTATATTTACTATTATTTGATTCCATTAACAAGTATTCACAATGTGTTCCCAGTATCTGGGACCAATACACAACGTCACAGAGATACTGATACTCAGATGTGGGCTGATAAAACTGTCATGAGAGGCAGTGTCTCATACTGATTAGAAAGTTAGTCTCAGAGATGAGAAGACCTGGGATCAAAGCCTGTCTCTGACACATATTGGTATTGTGACCCTGGACAAGTCACGTAGGCTATCAGCGTCCCAATCAACTAAGACCACTGAAAGTGAGTGTTGACTTGCATGGTCAGAAAGTTTCCTCATTGGACACTCTCTATATCAATGAAATCTTCACAAACATAGTCAAAACAAATCATGTGACGAAACTGGTTAATGACTTTGAAAAATAGTTTCTAAAATGTGACCATGTGACTGGCCTCACTATGCTTGGGGTTTGGCAACTAAAGTGTCCAGACGATTTCCCTGACTTCTGTGATCAGGGCTTGGCCCAGCAAGGGGTCTACAATGTTAGCCCTCTTCGTTTGTCTCCCAATAGTCGGGAATATATGCTGGCATTATATCTTTTCTTATATTTGAGAAGGTTAAAAACAAAACCAAAAACACTATCTCAAGTATAGGGGAGAATGTAATAAATGCATAGGATTATAAGGTGCTAAATAGTCATAGTTTTAGAAGATCAGAGGTTAGAGATTATCTATCCTAACACTAACAGTTTATAGATTAAAAAAAAAACTGGGAGGCTAGGTGGCACAGTGAATAGAGTGCTGGCCATTGAGTCAGGGGGACCTGAATTCAAATCCGGCCTCAGACACTTAACACAAAACTAGCCGTGTGACCTTGGGCAAGTCACTTAAACCCAAATGCCCTACCTTACCCCCTCCAAAACGCTAAATAAATAAATAAACAAATATATACACACATACATAAACGAGGCCTCGAGAGGGAAAATTACTTGTCCAAAGTCTCACAAGTATTTAGTTAAAGATCTGAGACTAGACCTCATTAAACTTGAACTAGCATTATCTCCTAAGGGCACTTCTATTACCTCTATCCATTGTCTGTCCAGTGAAAGTCAAAATTCTTTGTTTGAAATTCAGTGTCTTCTGCAGTCTGGCACAACCTACCTTTCTAGACTTATCTCATACTACTCACTTCCCCTCACTCTATGTTTCAGTCATATTATTAACCTCTTAGCCTCTCCCCTCTCCACAACGCACAAAGTTCTTACATCTCAGTGAATTCACTCATGTTATTCTCTATGCTTATATTGCCTTCTCCATCTTTACCTATCAAATTCCAACCCATTTTTCATGTTCCAACTTAAATGAGACCTATATGCAGCCTTCCTCATCTTCTGGGATCAGTAAGAACTTAGCTCCTATATTTCATGTAGGTTTTTTTTTTTGTCAACTTCCAAATACACTTATTATTTTATACATTTTAATTACCCACATGTATATCTTATTCCACATTTGGATTGTAAGGACCTTGAGAGCCAGAATCATGTATTACACAAACTTTATCTCTCCCATTACCTAGCATAGTGCTCTGTGCATGATAAGGATTTACTAAATGTTGAATGAATGAGTGAATCATGCTCTCAGAGACATCTTAGTGTTAATTCATCATGAACACATATAGCTGTCAACAGCCACCCCTCAGGATAGTATGTCAGACATATGGTAAGAGGGGGAGATGGTAGCAGTCTCCAAATGCCTTTCCTGTCATGGGTGAGCCATGATGCCCATGGATTATGGAGTGCCATGGAAATGGTACTTACATCAACATGCCCTGGATACCAAGTGTCAGCTTGTAACATCTGGTTCATCTCAACATCACCATTATACCCATGATGTCTTAGACAATACAGATCAGATCTAATAATGCTTGATATTTATTTTATTTCAACTATCACTCTTTTTTGTCAAGTGTATTCTTATGCACAGCAGGTGAACCTTTATGGTGTTAAGGAATAAACAGAAAATTGACGGGCTCATGCCCATTAGCTAATGGATTACTAAGCAAAAGGGACTGCATTTAACCCCAATGCACTTAGCCTACTCTTGGTAGGAATTTTAAAGACTATAAGCTAACACTCAGTCTTCACTTCCTGGACCCAGGGGAAGAGAGCTCAAATTCGAATGCAGCGCCTCTGATAGACAGGTAATGAATGTGGCTATCATTATGTAATCACACTTCTTGGGATCTATTTATTGTCTACACAGCACGCCCTGAGAATTCTCAGATGTTCTTGGCCTGCCTGGCTTGACAAATCTGTCAGCTGTGGCTGGAGGATAGGCCAGAAAGAGTTAAGTTAAGCACAAAGAAAGAATTCTTTGGCCATCATTGGTTTCCCTCCTTGCCTTTCCAACCCGGCACTGCATCTAGGAATGCAATAACAGGAAAAGCTCCACTTCTTCCAAATAAGAAAAAAATCCCTTGAAATAACAATGATTCTGTTATCTGGAAGGCTGTAGTACACCTTTGTAAATGAACCATAGGGCATGTGGTACTCAGCTCGCCTTCCCAGTGTCTTTAATCAATTGGTTCAGATATATGTGCCTCATTAGCATCTGAGCAATGCAATCACTTTTCCCACCCAAATCTCATGATTTTATTGAGCTATTAAGGGTTTGATTTGTTGGCAGTAGGAACAGTGAGAGATCCCATACCATTGATCATATTATCCTCTGGATATCCAGCAGATGAGGAAACGATGTAGTAAAATCCCTGCAAAGCACACAGAAGTGATGTTTGCAAAATTCCTCACTGGTCCTCAGCAAGTGATGGTTTACCCTTCAACTATACACCAACACAATTCCATATTGTAGACTCACAGGGATGGGCACAAGGCTCTATGATTCATGGAGGTCCTCACTAATTAACTTAGGTCTAGTCTCTGTATGTACAGGGACAAAAAAAATGGAAAACTGCTTCTGAGGAGGGGTTTCTGAAGGCTAGGTAACAATTCAATTAAGTCCAATAAGCATTTATTAAGTAGTTTTATGTTCTATTATTACTATTGATATTAATTAAACACCTATCTTTCTATCTTACTATTACGATTGATGAAGGACTTACTTTTCCAACCTCATTATGCATTACTCCTCTACTCAAACCCTATGGTCTGGACAAGCTGGCCCTTTTGCTCTCATGACACTCTGTCTCTCACCACCATACCTTTGTACCGACTGTTACTATATCTGAAATGCATCCCCACCTCACTTGCCTTTTAAAATTCCTTATCTCTTTCAAAACTCTGCTCAAGTACCACCTTTCACATAAAGCCTTTCCTGGTATCCCAGCTGCTGCTGCCCTGGCTCCCCACCAAATCCTATTTGCATTTATCTTTACATTCTGTATACTTACTTAAGCACATATTGCTTCCCTAATAGAATATAATCTCCTTGAGGTCAGTGACTCTTTCATCTCTGATTCTGTGTTGCAGTGTCTGGCAATATCAAGTACTTATGTATAAATAAATAGGTGACTGATTTACAGATAAGTTTTGATTAGTGTGAATAATGAGTTTCCTGAAGTAGCATTATTTGAATTCCCACTACATCTTCCCATTGGGCAGGAACTAGTTACCTTATTTTACATATTTATAACTTTGAATAGTACAAATCTGATTTTATGTAACCACTTCAGGGAATGACTTATTTGGAGAGATTCCTTTTTTGTGCTGATTGGGACCCAGCTGTTAATATGTGCCAGATGTTAGTAATGTAAAGGCAAAAACGAAAACAAGTTCCTGTCTTCAAGGAGCTTCTATTTGTCTCTGTACATATGTACATTATGTACATGTGTACATAAGTATGCACACAATTGACCTCTCTGCCACTTTTGCCATAGCTGACCACTTTTTCCTTCTGGCTATTCTCTGACTTCTGGGTTTTCTTGACACAATTCTTGGTTCTTCTCCTGCCCATCTAACCCCTGAAGATCCTAGGAAGGCCCTTGAAAGACCTTCATCCATGGCAGACCTGTACCTCTTTGAAGCCTTGACTTCCCTCAACATTGAGCTCAAATGCTGATCTGAAAAAGAAGCCTTTCCTGTTCTTCCCAGCTGTTGGTGTAGTCTGTCTATTGCTGCCCTCCATCTGCTCGCATGCACTCTCTCTCTGTATGACTACTTACCCAGCTAGGGTCCTTACATGTACACACTGCCTTACTCCCTTATTAGAATAGAACCTTCTTTGAGAGCAAGACCTCTTTCCCTTTTTTCTTCCCATCACCATCTCTTATTACAGTGTCTGGAACTTAAGACACATAGGGAAACTGAGGTCCAGAGAGTTTAAGGAATTTGCTCCAAATCATCCAGGTAACTAGTTGCAGAATTAGGCATAAAACCACCTTACCTAAAGTCTGTACTGTGTAATGGATGCGTTATCAGATATTGTATCTGTAATGTTGGAAAGGGCTAATGTAAATATTATGATGTAGTAAAATTATGCCCTCAAAAATCCCCTTGAAGTCCTTGGACTGTATTCACTAAATGTCCACCTGTCCGTCAGTCTATCCATCCTTCCTTCCTTCCTTTCTTTTCTTCCTTCCTTCCTTCCTTCCTTCCTTTTCTTCCTTCCTTCCTTCCTTTTCTTCCTTCCTTCTTTCCTTCCTTCCTTCCTTCCTTCCTTCCTTCCTTCCTTCCTTCCTTTTTTTTCTCTCAGTCTATTTTTCTTTAAGAGCCATGTGCTGGAACCAGAGGAGTTTTCTGACCTTAGTTTCTAGGAAGTTCAGAGTATGTGACTGACTACTGCCTTGTAGCTGCTAGGGTCCCCTCCCCCATCTCCTTTCAGTCACTCTAGTCTGTAGTCTGACAGATCTACTCTATGGTAATAGAGTCTCTGCAGGAAAAGAACTCTCTTATCTCCCTTGCTTCATTTAATTAAAACAAGGTCCCTGTCATTCTTCCAACCCTCCTCTCCATGCGATACTGACCAGCTGATGGTAGAATGTCCCTCTTTGCATCTCCCCCAGTTCTGTCCTCTGTCATCAGTAGAAGTCCCCCCCCCCCATGCCATCTCAATCCTCTCTCAAGGAATATGCCATGAACTGACTTTCACACCAAAAATTTTATTTGGTGTCATTTATATTGTGTGCAAGTTACAAGGCATTAGACTGGACTTTTTTAATATGAATTTTTAAAATTTGAATTCACATCTCTATTTTATAACAAAATATCTGGTGTGTAAAAAAGGAGCTTAAATAGATGCATGTGGAATTAAATCAAATAAATATCTAATTATAGGAGGGATCCAGAAGCCCTGTGATCAATTGAAAGGAATTCCTTAGTGAGTAGTTACCAGTATTTATATCTGGGTTCCTACATATGGCAAGTAATGTATAAGGTTAGACTGTTAGCTCTTGGCTCTTAACTGAACCAAGAGTTGAAAAACAACAAATAAAGGAGCAAAATTACATAAATGATACAGAAATTCTAAAAAGGAGACCAATTAAGCAATCGTGGGACATAAACTCTATTTCTTCCCATCTCTTTCTCTTTTCTCTCAATCCATTCTGTGACATACTGCCAAATGAATTCCTAAAACACTTTGGTCTTGTCTTTCCCTTGCTCAAAAAGAATACAACGCCCTCTTACCTATCACTTCAAAGCTTAAGGTCTTCTTTCAATGTACTGCATAATATGGTCCCTCCCTTACATGGAAATATTGATTTCTCATTCCATTAAAAAACTCCCTTTAAAAGATTTAGAACCATAAGGTACATGAACCCTCCAATTTTACAGACTGCTGTATGTGCATGTGAGTGTGTGTGTGTGTGTGTGTGTGTTGTGGTTGTGTTGTGGTTTGTCCTTTGTTCTCAAAGAGGACTATGACATCAGGAAAATGATACCATGACTTGCAAGTGAATTGGATTTAAGTGAGGAAAGGTTATGCAAAGTCGCCAGCCTCACTTTCTCCTCCAGAGCCATCTGGGGTCCAGTGGTGCCAGATATAGATCAGGATGACTGGAGATAGCCCAGGATGCAGATGAAGAAACTGAGGCGTAGCAGAGGGCTGTGACTTACCTAATGCTACGTGGTTGGTAAGCAGCATAGTCGAGATTCAAGCTCAGTTAGTCCAGCTTCAAGTCTAGTTCCCTTTCCACTCTACAACTTCCAATTTAATTATATTCAATTAAATAAGCACATATTATGTAAATACTCTGCACTGATGTTGTACTTAGGGAGACACTACAAGGTAGCAATGAATGGGAAGAAGGGTTTTTTATTTTATTTATTTTATTTTGGAGGGGGGAGGGCAGGGCAATTGGATTAAGTGACTTGGCCAAGGTCACATGGCTAGTAAGTGTTAAGTGTCTGAGGCAGTATTTGAACTCAGGGCCTCCTGACTCCAGGGCCAGTGCTCTATTCACTGCTCCACCTAGCCCCCCCAAGGGTATTTTAGACAGAGGTAGAAGCAGAATCTCATGATACAGTGGATAAAGTGTCTAACATGATGTCAGGAAGATCAGACTTTCATTCTGCCTCAGTGGGAGAATGGGCAAATCATAACCTCGCTAAGCATTCGTTTTCTCATCTGTATAATGAAGTTAATAACACCTACTTCACAAGGCTATGAGGATCGAGTGAGGTTTATATGAGAATAAATATTAGCTATTACTATTAGAAGCTCAGAGGTGGAAAAGTCCAAAACACGTAGAGGAGAATGGTGAATTGTCTAGTCTGGCTACATGAGAGAATTACTATAAAAAAATTACTATATTTACTAAATATAAATCCCATAATATAATGTATAATAAATAATAGAAATACTAAATTACTATATATTACTAAGAAGTTGCTTTAAAATAAGGTCAATCTCCCTTAAAGTCAGATCCCATTGTCATATAAAATCTCATCTCTGTGCCTTCGCTCAGACTGTCCCACCTCCTCTCTATCCATTCCCCCCCTCTCCTCATCAGACCTTCTCTCTGCTCAAAGGTTTAGGTCAAGTCTCCCCCTTCACAATGATTCTATGACCTCTCTCTTCTTTGAATACTTTATCATGTATTTGACCAATTTCTTATACTTTAGTCTCTGTTGCATGTTCTGTCTTCCAATCAGACCGTTAGTTCCTTGAGGGCAGGGGCTATACCTTAAACTTCTCTTTTATACTGCTGGGCACACATGTTGCTTGATAAATGTTTAAAGTATTAAGAAGAAAATTCTAACCAAGTTGAGAACAGTAATACTTGATCTCAGAGGACTCTCATCAAAGGGAAAATGGCATATGTGTAAAAGGGAAAGATTGATCAGTCACTTTAGAAATCAAATCAATAATATCTTTTAATACTTCCTTTGATGTATAATCTTTATGGCACTATTCTTCCCACTGGTGGTGATTGCCACTCATTCATACTTTCTCATCCTTTATGGCTCTTGTCTATGTCCTTCCACTGATTCTTCATGATTGTTTCCTCTCAGTATTTTAACATCTTGTGGGTTCTCAGGCAGTCCATGAGCGGTCCACTTGCTGTCCCTTGCTCTCACTACATAACTAGTCCACCTCCTTTTCTATGTACATTTTGTGACTATCTTTTCCAGGACTTCATGAGTAGAAGTCATTATTGCTAATAACCTAGAGTCCTTTTCATTCACTTTGCATCTCCCTTCATTGTCCTTTTAATGACCTGCAATAGTGATTATTTGGAAATTGGGGACATTCCAATATTTGTCACCATAAAGCAGCAGAAGCAAAATACTGATATTACAGTGACAAGATTTGAGGCTCAACCTATACATTTTTCCAAGTGTCAAAAAGTTAGCTCACTTGTTTGTATTCATTTCTGGGTCCTGTTCTCTGTCTATCTGCAAATTAATTCAAACTAAGCTCTATTCAAAATGCTATGGGGAGTATAAAGTATAAGATATAGTTCTCAACTACCCGGCAAAACTGAGCATAATCTTTCAGGCAAGAAGATGGTCATTCAATGAAATAAGGGACTTCCAAACCTTCCTGATGAAAAGGCCAAAGCCCAGTGGAAAATTTGATCTTCAAATATAAGACTCAAGAGGGACATAAAAAAAAAAAAAGGTAAACAGGGAAAACACACACACACAGACAGAACAACCTTCTTAATCAATAAGAGTAAATTGTTTACATTAATATGTGGGAGGATGATACCTGTTAATCTTGAGAATTGTATAATTATCATAACATTTAAAAGAGATATACATAGATAGTGGGTGTGGATATAAATTAACTGATGTGATGATAAAAAACCTAATTAAGGGGTGCAAAGGGATTATAATGGGAGAAGAGGATAGGAGGAGGCAGAAAAGTGTAAATTACGCCACATGAAGAGGTGTAAAAACATATTATAGTAGAGGGAAAGAAGGGAAGATGAGCATAGTATGAGCTTTACTCTAATTGATTTTGATTCAAGGAGGGAATAACACACTTTGTTAAGTATAAAAACCTAACATGCCCTACAAGCAATAGGAAGGGAAAAGAGAAAGAAAAGGCAGGGTGGTTAGAAGGGAGATGTAGTCCTAAAGAAACTGGGGAGACAAGATGTATATGTGCATGCATACATACATACGTGCATACAAAAAAAACCTGACGATACAAGGAATACTATAAGTGCCATCTGAATTTTATCAAGAATAAATGGAGTCATTTTAAGAAAGGAGAGTTCTCTAGGGGCTTAGTTTGATGGAGAGGTGAGAATTGAAGCTAGATTTCAACCAGGATAGGTTGGACTCAGTTTATGTAAGTAGGTGCATATATAATTGCATGGCATATTCATTCTAACACTTCTGTGTATGTACATTTAACATACATTATATTAAGGCATTGCTTATATTACCTTATAAGGTGATAATATGTTTGATTATTTGTGAGGCAAGGGTGGTATAGCGGAAAGAACAATGATTCCAGAGTCAAAGGCTCCAGAGTCTCTGCAGTCCAATTCTACCTCTGATGATTACTTATCTGTGTGACCTTGGGCAAGTTGTTGAACCTGGACATTAGTCTCCTCATTCTTCATGTAAAATGAGGGAGTTAGACTAGGTGACCACTGAAGTTCTTGGACCTCAAGTTCTGAATGATCTATGATCCTAGGGTGGTAGGAGTGGTGGTTGGTATTTTCAGGATTCTTTGGAGACCAGGAGATGGTCATTCTTATTGTCCCGTCACGATAAGAGGAACAGGAAACAAAACTCCAATCCTAGGAACGACATCTCTGCACCAACTAGACAAAGGTAGCCAAAACATCATGATATTAATTTCTCTATGGATTTGATTTAGGTCAAATCAAGTTTGGAGTGACAGGCTAGCACAGCGGTTCTCAACCTTCCTAATGCCGCGACCCTTTAATACTCGTATGTGGGCATATCTGCATGTGAGTGGACCCGCCTGGAGACAGCAGTGTCTCGGTTCCTAAGACCATTGGAACCATATGTGAAAGGGTCATTCAACCCCCAAAGGGGTCGTGACCCACAGATTGAGAATCACTGGGTTAGTGCATAGTGTATATTATAGCTTCTCAGATCTTCTTCCTGACCTTCAACACCTAAAGTTTTATAAAGGACTTATCTTGCAACAACAGAGTGAAACAAGGTAGGACAAGTTATTCTCCATCTACAAGTGAGAGAACTGAAGCTCAGAGAAGTTATGTGACTTGCCCACAGTCACACAGCTTATTAGTATTAAATCTATGATTAAGGGCAGTGTAGCAGAAAGTGAGAGCATGGTTACATTCCTTCCAACTTATGCTGGTCACAGAGAGCATCAGCAAACCTTCTTGTAAGGAAATTGAGTACCATATAGCAATCACCCCTTCATTCTGTCCCTGAATGGATGGTTCCCAATTCTGTGTTTTTCATTTGCTTGTTGCAGCCACGTTTTAGCCACTCCCATTCAATGGGTCAGTGTGCCTTGTGGACTGACCTCTTCCAAGAGCATTTAATTGGTTATGTAAAAGTAATAAAAGCAGAAATGTCACTTGTATTTCAAAGAGACAACGGTCATACATTCCAATTGATGCCCAGATCCAGTCCCTCTCAAAGACAGAAACTTTTTCTGGGATGAAGTCCCTCATCTTAACATGCTGAGACCTGGGCCATAGAATGGTATGTATAAATATCTGTTCACAATAATCCTGAACAATTAAATTAGATGCATGGAGTCAATTGATGGCTTGTACAGAAACTTGGGGTGCCCTTCTTGGTTACTGCTACCTCCCAAAATAGGAAACAGCATGTCACAGGGTACCCTGTGTCATTTACATTGGGTCGATTTCCTCAATTTGCAGAGACATTTTTTCTTCTTTTTCTCTCCTACTTTGCTGAATTTCTTCATAGAATAGTCATTAACTGCTATTAGTTTCCCTTCAAAGGCAAACAGCATAAAGAAGGGGGGAGGGAACTGAACCATTTCATGCTTCATTGCCATTTTTTTCTCCCCAAATTGCCCTGAAAAACCTGAAGACGAGGGATCTCTCTTACAAAGGAGTACTCTATCTGATAGGCATGATTGAAAGCCAGCATGTTGGAGTGAATAGGTCACTAGTCAGAGTCAGAAGGACATGAGCTCAATGACCATGTTAGACATTTAGTAAATGGATGACCATGGGTGAGTTCTTCACCGTTACCCACTTCCGATAACCTCCAAGGTCCCTTCTGGGTCTCAGTCTATCTATCATTCTAAGTTAGTTCTGAGAGGAACTAAAACTCCTGTTACATCAGTATTCTTTCTCCTATATCATAGCATAGAGGAGAAAATAATAAATCACAGAATCTGTGGGATACTGGGTAGACATCCCCACCCAGAAATATCTCTGCTAAACTTCCACAATTCAGAAAATCATTCCTTTTAGTTAATAAACTTAAAAAAAATTTTTTTAATTTTCTGGAATGACTTCATTCTCACTTTTGAATTCATTTAAGCATCTCCCATTCTCTGAAAAACTAGCTGGGATCCTGACCCTGACGGAATGGACTAAGAAGGTCAAAGAAAGAAGGCTTTTTCTTGCATTGCTTGAGGCAGGTCTTAGTACAGTACTGCTCTTAGTGGAAAGCTCTAAGCAATCACTCAGGGATGGGAAGGTGAGGAGGCAAGAAAGGGAGGGAGAGGGTATGCAAGACAGTCTGCCTACCTTACAATTTTAAGAGAGTTGACCTTGGTTGGGATACACTCCCTTTATTCCACCAGAGTCATCAGTTTTCAAAGATCTCATATCACAAAGCCTAACCTGGCAGAATTCAGACAATCTGAATGACTATTCAGGTGTGTAAGTTAACTTTACTATAAATGAATACTCTCTTTCTGATTTAAGATGGGTTTCATTTTTGGAGGAGATTTATGGAGTTTACAAGGAAGGGTTAAAGATGATCCTTGTTCCAGAGGATAAGAAAGAGACTAGAAGAGATGTGGGATGAGAATGGCTGGGGGAGAGATTACTAAAGGCAGTAAGAGGAAAAGAGAAATGAAGAGTACCCAGGAGACCATGGCAGAGTGAGACCAGAGGAGCAAAAAGGGTGGATGACAGTTGTAAGATGACTTCCATCATTCTTCCTTGTCTCTACTCACTCCCAACTTTCTGAAAATTTGTCCTTTGGGGCCAAAACTTTCCCTGTTTAGTCTCAGCCCAAAGGTGAGTTGGTTGGAAAGTTTGAGCAAAATCGTTTCAGGCATTTTGGAGTTATTCATGCAGGAAAAAAAAAAATGTCATTGTTTCCACTTTCAAAATAAATAGAAGATTTTTTGGTCACAGAGAACTCAGAAATGGCTGAACCTTCAAACTCTACTCACATAGCCTCTGATAAACAAGTGAGTCTCAGGGATTTAGGGGGAATAAAGCTTCTGAACAAAGAAAATGGTAGGTATCAGGGTATATTATGGTGGGGATGGGCAGGAAGCATTTTCTGTTTACAAAGTGAAACATTTTTACCACACTACATGGCAGAATTACCTAGGGATGGTAACAGCTGGCCATTTCTACTATTTTTCATCCCTACCATTCTACAACCAAGGAGATGAATTTACTCATGCTAGCTTACTGTTGGATCTTTGCAGTTTCCTCAGCTGCCCGAAGATGCAACGAGCTGTCCCAAATGGGCACAGCTCAGGCTTCTTCTTTCTGTTCCTTTCCTTTGGGAGGAGAGCTTTGGAGAATTTTACTGTGCTGTCTTTAAATGCAAACAGATGAGTAGTAACTTCAAAGGGAAATACATAGTCTCCTGTGCCCTAGCTGAGGTGGAGAGGACAAGCTAGGTTTCTAAAGGGATGCTTCATTGTGTCTCATGGGAGGCACCCTAATGCTGGCACATCTTAATTTACACCTGGGTAAAATGTCTGCCAGAAAACCACATTTATGTACATGCTCCCTGGGCTCTGAATTTTCAGTACTTAGCACACGTGTAATCTGAAGGAGTGAGTATGAGAGTGACCATGTCTTGCTTAACACCTACAGGGAACCTGAACCTTCACTCTCTTTAATATATGGCTATTTTTTTTATATCCTATGCTGGAGGCACAGTACAAAACAGGACACAGGGAGGGTGTGCAAGAGAACCAGGCTTTTAACATCTCAATATATACCTGCTTGGCTCCCATGTGCAGAGAGCATCAGGACCATTCCACTGCTGGGTGTCTCCTTCCCTTTGATATGCATGAAGTTAGAGGCAAATAAGTCACTTTCTAATTTCTTTTGCTAGGTGTATTCTTTAGAGGGGGTAGGCTATGGAGGGGAGGCACCAGCAACCAAAATTGGACTTCATAATGAGAAGCTCAAAGCTTAGCAATTTTGCAGAATTTAATGGGCTTTTGGGTATGGTTTTCAAACTGGTTTCCAAGAGCACAAATATTCAAATCGCCTTATTTGAAGACACATCTGAAGGTGCACCCTACAACCTGAGTGTAGCAAACTCTTTTGAATCTTGTCCTTGAAACAAAACAAAACAAAAAAAAATCCATGCCCCCTGGGAGCTTGCCAGCAGAGACGCCTGGTAACTGCAGAATGACTGAAAAGCAGAGCCAAGAGTCCTTGGGGCTGGAGGGAGGAAGGGGATAAGAGACACAGAGAGACAGAGAAGATGAGAAAGGCCTTCAGGAGCCATTGGGGAGACAGTGGCGGGGAAGAAGAAAGGAAGACACGCACTAAAAACAACAGAAACACAGGTGGAAATGGCCTTCTGGGAAATCAGCCTGTCGACAAACAAAAGCCGGAGGCTAGAAAACTGTTTCAGTGCCAGCCCCTGCCTCAGTTTTTGGTCTGGAGAGTATTCAGTAAATAAATTAACAGTGGCTTTGACTGCTTGGAAATTAATACTGACACCGTGAAAGCAGCAAATGACTGCCTTTTATCAGGAGTGGAAGCATTAAACTTCCAAATACGTGTTTGTCCTCTCTCTCTCTCTCTCTCTCTCTCTCTCTCTCTCTCTCTCTCTCTCTCTCTCTCTCTCTCTCTCTCTCTCTCTCTCTCTCTCTCTCTCTCTCTCTCTCTCTCTCTGTCTCTCTGTCTCTCTCTCCCTCCCTCCCCTTCCCTTCCCATCTCTTTCTCTCCTTCCTTTCCTCCCTTCCTCCCTCTTTCCTCCCTCTTTCCTCCCTCTTTCTTCCTTCCCTTTCTTTTCTTTTCCTTTCTTTTTTCCCAGCAAAAGTAAAAAATGAAGCCAGTTGTACATCAGCAATACAGGTTAGGGTTGGGGGGGAGAAAAAAAAAAGTTTCATTTCACGTACCAGTGGTTTAGAACTTCATTTAGAGCTAATCACAGCCCATCTACTTCTAAGCTACTTCTGACAGCAGCACTGGCAGGCGCTGCCACTCCCCACACATACGTGTACCAGCCCCCTCAAGCCCAAAGGGAGTCCTCCTGAAGGGGTAAGTTGCTCCATATCATCTGGGCGAAGGAAGGTTTGATTAAAGAGTACAATTCCTATTGGTCATTTAATCAAAGGGCTAAATAAATGAAAGGACTCACCCATTCATGTGTTTGAATCACTGTGTGAGTCCAAGGCATAGCTTCAGCTTGAGCATTCACTAATATGGATCCATGAATACACTCTCTTTGGGCAGCACCACATGCAGGCACATTTTGACCAGACCAAAAGAGATGCAGTCAATGAGATAGCTCAAAGAATTTTGTTTGTTTTTTGAGTTTCCCTTGCTCAGACCTAAAGAATAAAATTTTAAAAAATGAATGCAGGGAGGTCACACATTAGCTTGTCTCATAGGTTCTGGAAGATGTAAGTTTCTTTTATGAGGGTGATTATTCTAGACCAGAGGTTCTTTTTGTGTAATGAACCTCTTTGACAGCAAAACCAAAGCCCATTGAAGTTTCTGGACCCTTTCTCAGAATAACGTTTTAAAATGCAGAAAATAAAAATATAGGATTTCACAAGAAACCAAAGGTTAGTGAAAAGAAAGATGCATTTTTTTCCCATCCAAGTTCATGGCATGGACCCTAGGTTAAGAACCCCTATTCTAGAGGGAAAGTTCAAACTCAACAGTACCTAGACTGTGGTGACCTTTTTCTTCAAACACTGTTCTTTCTTTTCCTCCCTTGAACATGGTAAGTACTTAAATACTTATTATTTAATAATGCTTATTAAATTGAACTTATTTAGTAAATTGAGTTTCTATTCTCCTCCCCCCCCTCCACTTACTTTTCTGCCTAGGATCATAGCAGTTAGATGTGGAAAGGAACTGAAATAACAATTAGTATAAACATCTAATTTTACAGATGAGGAAACTTAAGAGAAGTAATTGCCAAAGGTTATATGGGTATTAAATAGCAGAGGCCTTTCTACCCATGTGGAACTTAAAAACTTTAGTATCCAACATTCTAAAGGGGTCACCACCAGTTTCATTTACAAGTACAGGTTCACAAGGCATCTAAATACAGCATAGCTTTATTTAAACAGTAACAGTCAGAAATGATTCATCCTCCAAACCCCTAGATTAAGGCTTCTTAATTTGGGGTCAGTGATGTTGCTGTTGTTGTTTTAATATTCTAATAACTATTTCAATATAATTAGCTTCCTTTGTAATCATCTATACAGGGTGTCCCAAAAGTCTTAGTGCAGTTTTAAACTATTAAACTTTAACTGCTTTAAAGTTATTTTTAAAAAGGTTTCTAACATTTTGTTTTTGCTGTTGTTGTTTCAGGCAGTCTGAAGCCTATGAATCTCTTCTCAAAATAGTGTTTTTAAATGCATGAAATAAAATACAGGGTGTCAACTGCACTGAGACTTTTGGGACATCCTGTATTTTATTACATGCACTTAAAAACAGTATTCTGAGAAGGGATTCATAGACTTCAGACTGCCCATGACATCCAAAAAGGTTAAGAATCTCTTCCTTACAAGTCAAGTCAAGACTCTGTCCCCATCCATTTTTATCCCTTTAAGTGACCTCAGTGGGGTTGGCTCAATCTTTCCTTGGGGACATGGACATATGATACACAGTGCTACTGAGGGTAAGTGTTTTACCAAGGGGGAAATACTTCTGTGTGAAGAGTCAAGAAACTCCTATTTCCAGTGAAATTATTCTTCCCCAAGGACTTGTATTGTCTTATGATTCAGTACTGTACTGAATAGGGACCCTAGCAAGGAGAAGAGTCTTGGAGCATCTTCCCACAGAGAGGGGCTCTCTGTACCCTCTCCTCTGCTTTAGCAGACCACTGTCATCCTCTGTTGTGCCACTCCAAGTGCTGTGGACCTGCTTTTACTACAGCATCTGTTCCCTGCCCCAGCTAGTATCCTACTCCTCCTTGTCACAGTTGTCCTTAGTGCTGCCGTCCTCCTACTTTTTGTCTTTCCCTCACAGAAGATCCACATTCCCTCCAACATTGGTCATTTTCCTTTTCTGTCACCAAAAGGTATGCAAAGCTTCTCATTGCCCTTTGGGAGTAGTTCCAAATTGCTCTCCAGAATTGTTGGATCAGTTCATAACTCCACCAACAGTGCATCAATGTCGCAATTTTCCCATATTTTTTTTTGTCACATTAGCCAATCTGATATGTGTGAGGTTGTACCTCAGAGTTGCTTTAATTTGCATTTTTTTCTAATTAAAAGTGATTTAGAGCACTTCTTTAGATGCTTTTTTTCTTGTTTCTGGGGTAAAAAAGTCCCTGGGAATCTTGAAATTTTCTGGCTCTTTCAGACCCAATGTTAGAATGCCTAGTGACCATGCAAAACTTTCTACTCTTTACAACTATGGTCCATAATCCTATTCTCTATTCAAAGTTTCTCCTCAGGATCCTTTTGGGGGTAGGGTCTGCTCTTTCTGAAATAATTTGAAGGAGCCTATATTTTTCTCTTCATGTCAGATCATGGTGAATCTGTCCCATTTACACTTCTCCCTCCCAAACACCTGGGCAGTGACTGAGCAGTCAGCACCTCCCACTGAACCCTTTGGGCGCTCCCATTCCTGTTCCCTTTGTGTCTCCCATCATCTTCAGTGGCAGCTGGGCCAGGTTATGCAAATTACGTTGGGTTGCTTCTCTGGACCTTCTCCAAAGATCACTGAGGGGGGCAGGGAGAACTAGCAGCTGCTCTCAGCACAGACATCTGTGACTCAGAGGGGGAGGGGCAAAGATTCGTGTCTCTGTTCAACATATATGCATTTTAGAATTGAGGCATTTTATGAAGTGTGTGTTGCAGGGAGGTTATTTCTTCAGCAGTGAGAAAATTTTAAGTGAGGAAAGGGCTCTTTGACCCTCAGGTTAAAATGACATGAAATGGACTAAGAATCCAAAACAATCCACATCAGAAACATGATATAACAAATGTACTATTATTCAACATTTTATACATCTGAATTTACTGTTTGCTAGCACTTCCATGCCTCTGTTATAAATTATTGATGTTAATAATATGCCTGTGATTCTATTCACTCTTATTCTAAATACCATCCCCCATTCATGCTCTTTGTAATCTGATGGTTCAAGGCATCTCAAGAGTTCAGTCTTATTAGCTAACTTTAGCCAATACTGACCTCTTCCCTTTATGACCCACCCAGAATATTTAATTTTGACATATTCAATGTAGCTTTTAATTCTATATTATCTTGTTTCACTCTAAATGACCTCAGTGGTTGCTGGAAGGAACCCTGGCTGCCTACCCATTTCCCTGCCCTCTCAGAGGTAAGAACTCTCCAGGCATTGATGGGGAAGCAGAGTTTACTGAATCTAATCTCTTAAATATTTGAATTCAAAGTGTCTCTCTTTCCTCTCTGGGTGAGGAGACAAATAAATGTTAGTACAAAGTCATTTGTTATGGGCAGGTGGATGGTTTGAAATGAAGGGGGTCTCACTGAGGAGCTAGAAAATATGAGTGACTATATTCATTTAAATATCTTCTTTTATCCTCTCTTGCAGGAGTTCCAGATCTAATGTAATGAAGACTATTTGGCTTGAAAAAACTAATCTTTCAAGTAGATCTTATTTGCATCTGGAAAGCATAGCTACTAACCATTGTGAGATCAAAAGAAAAGGGTCTTACCCAGCCTTTGTGGTCCAATTCCTACTTGATTTGGGTCAGAAATGGTAAGGATTGGTATCTTGATTCTTCAGTACCTTGAAATACTGTGTTTTTCATTATCTATCCAATATTTGTTTTATTTAATCTATGTTTGCATGACACGGAAAGAAATGTGCCCATAGAGGTTGTCAGGTCATGTCCTTCCCATCCAGCATTGCTAAAGCCTTTCTGAATATTTTTGAAACTTCGAGACAGTTTTCATGTTACCAGGAACATGATAGGAGTTGAAAAGACACATGGAAAGGAATGCAGATATCTATTCTCAGTTTCAGAAAGACTCAGAGGAAGGCATTGACCTCAAACCGTATTCTGTGGACAAAAAACAAGTATATAGAATTCAGCTGTCTCTAGCTTAATGAGAAAAAAAAAAAGAGTTTGAGGCTTTCTTATGAAGAGGTAAGTCAGAAAGTTCTTCTTTGAGTGGCTTTCTAATGTTTCAGCTGTGCAGAGGTCATGACATAGCTGAATGACTGAGTTGAAGATATGTGGACTGGCCTAAGGCAGGGGTCCAGGTACTCTCACTTCCCTCCCCCCCAAAAAAGTGAAAACAGTAGCAGCAACCGTAGTATCAGTAAGTATTCAGAACAAAACAGGGCAGAACCCTGGCTAATGACAATGAGAAGCAGAATGAGAGAAGCAGGAGAGGAGCATTATGGATAAAGATTTAGTGGACGAATGCTACAGCATGAAAGAGTGGCAGCCAAAGGTGCAGCTTCAACAGGTGATGGCTATAGCAGCAGAACATTGGACTGCCTAGCTACAATAGGAGTAAGGAATGGCTGGAAGATATGGAGCCCCTCATCCACACCAAAGATAGAACCAAAGGTAGAACCACATGGCCTTAGGCAGAAGCTTTCTAGCTGGCACTGTAGGTTGAGGGACTGAGGTTGAAATCCTTCCTTACCTTGGAACATGAGGTTTCTGGGCATGAACTTGGGAGATGTATGGATAGAAGAGGGATTAAGAATGATTCCATTGCTTGATTTTTCACTATTACTTAGTTTGCTATTCTATTAAATGTTGTCCTATTGATTTATGCTTCCTCCCTTAAGGCAGAGAGATTCTTCCATGAGGGTGCACTTTCTGGCCCCCTCCCAGTACCAGTTTCCTTATTTGGTCCCAGGCTGATATCTGCTGGCTTCTTGTATTTGAAAGATGCTTTTCCTTTCTTTCTAAACCCAGCTCCATCTGATATATTTCCCATTTGGTAATTAGAAAATGAAGTTCACTAGTTTAGTTGTTCTAGATAAATTAGGAAATTTGGTCATTGCAAAACATTCCTAAAAAGTATTGAAGCATTCTTCACTTCCCCAGGTCTGCAATCTACCATGGTGCCTCTGTCTTTCAGTCAGGTACCATGATTCACCTGGTCACAGTTAGGAGGATGAGGCATAGCACCTGGATGGAACTGATAAGTCCAAGCTTCCCAAGAAACCTTAACCCCTTAAGCACAAAGGAACAGTCACCATTACAACACAGCCCGTTATCCAGGTGGAAATCTGATGCCAAGCAAGACAATAAGAGTGTCTACAGAGAAAATTTGAATGCAGTACCTGTGATGGAGTAGAAAGTCATAGCTTGTATGGGTATTCATGTTACCATCTTTGGATAGCATATCATAATAATAACTAAATATATTATGCTAATTATATAAATCTTGCCTTTATAATGTTGTGAAGTGGTATATATACATTATTCGTTTGAGTCATCCTACGGCACTTTGAGGTCTGGACTGAAGGACTTATCTTTGCTGTTGTTCAGTTGTGTCCAACTCTCAGGATCCCACTTAAGGTTTTCTTGGCAAAGATACTAAAATGGTTTGCCATTTCCTTCTTCAGTTAATCTTACAGATAAGGAAACTGAGGCAAATAGGGTTAAGTGACTAGCCCAGGGTCACACAGCTAGCTAGTAAGTAACTGTGGCCTGAGGCTAGGCCTGGTACTCTATCCAGTGTGCCACTTAGCTGCCCTTAAGGACTTATTTTACTTGTTTTAAAAACAAAGGAGCTGAAGGTGAGAGAAGGAGTAACTTGACCCTGGTCATAGAACTAATGAGTGTCAGAGTTTGGGTGTGAACCAAGGTCTTTCTGATTCTAGGCCCAATACATTATCTACTACATGACGTGTCCCATGATATCATTGGTTATGAACCAGAGGTGCAATTCAGTTAAACAGTTCAATAGCTCAACAAGATTTGCAAAATGCCTACTATGTTCCAGTCTCTTCATAGTAATGTGGAAAGAGTCAGTAGTCAGAGGACCTCCTCAGTTCTAATCTTGTCACCAGTGTTTTCTGGACATATCAATTTCACTTTCTCAGGTGTCAATGGTGGGATGGTGGGGGTAGAGGGTGTTGACTTTTTACTTTTTCTTCCAGCTCTAAATCTACTCTGCTATGACCAAGATAAACTTATATTCTGGAAGGGGTTGTGAGGGAGGGGGGGGGATTGTCAAGGCTTTTATATTAGAAACCTAATGGTGCTAAGACTCTCAACATGATAAAATTAGTCCTCTTTTCAGGAAGATGGGGATAAATTTACTTGTTTATTATGTGAGGGAAATGGAAACTCTTGACTGTGAGAGACAAGTAGCGAGGAAGAGTCTACAGACAAGAAGACACCAAAGGATTAAATCTATTCCACTGAAACAGAGATATATAATTTCTCTCCAGAGAATATCTAAGACTGACAAAATAAACAAAGAAATAGCATGTTTCTTAACTTGTGAAATGTGACAGTCAATGGCATATGGCAAAACAAAGTGAAGCAAAGGCTCTATTACAAGTTGCTGTGTTGGTAGCCTGGTTGGGAAGGGGAAGCCATGCCTCCACCTTTAACTGGGAATTGTAGAGGCCAAGGATGTCCTTGTCCTGGGCCTTCTTCCAGGCCTCCCTCTCCCCTGACATTCATCCAGGTGTAGGTGAAGCACCTTGGATGTGTGAGGTACCAGGGACACCAGGATGAAGGGTCTCTAGTTATCTACTTCTGGGAAGGATGCCTAGGAGACACTAGCCCTGAGTTGGGCCTAGAAAGAAGGGACTTCAGTAGGGAATGATAGACGTCAGGGGTGTGTAGCAGGAAGAGTAGAAAGAGTGGTATGAGTGAACTCTTGGAGGGAGAAAAAGGCAGGACAAAATGGAGGGTGACAAATGTCTAATTTGGATGGATTGTAGAGGATATAAGGGGGATGTTTGAAAAAAAAACTTTAAGGGTAATTGGAAGAAGGAACATGGAAGACCTAAGCCTGTCTTTTAGACTTACTCCTGTAGGCAATAGGGAGGGATTGAAAATTGAGGAGGGGTAGAGTAGAAACATAATCAGAACCACGAATCAGGAAGGCCACTGTGGCAGGCATGCATAGGGTAGGATGAGGGGGCAGTGGTGATGGACAGGGGAGATTTCTCAGATACCAAATCAGAGTAATCTGTTCCTCACTGACTTGCTTGTGATTGGTTAAGTGAGTCATTGGCATTATCTAAATACTCCAAATGAAATATTCTTTTGGGCTCAACAACATCCCTACTTAGTTGAAACTATAGGATAGGATCTAAGTTCCTAGTGGCACGGATTATTTCCCTTTTGTCTTTGTAAGGTAGCAGGTACTTAAATAAATACTTGTTGTGGGTCTGACTGATGAGGTACTACTTACTGATTCCAAAGCCCTCTCTCTCCTGTTTTCCATTTGATCTTCCCAATAACACAGAGGGTCAGTGCAAATGTTCTTGTCTCTGTTTCACAGATGAGGAAACTGAGGCTCTAAGAGGCTGGAATCCAGGTCTTCTGATTATAAGTTCAATGTTCTTTCACTCTGCTACTGCCTCAAGAATTCTTCCCTACCTGACAGCAAGATTAGAGTTAAGAGTAATATATTTTGAGTTACTTGAAAAGGCAGGCCTTTATAAGCAGCCATGAACTAGAATTAAAGGAAGACAAACATGATGCCCAACAGCTTCTGACAAACACCAAGGCTTTCCTGGAGACAGCAAGAGCCACTCCCACCACCCATTGCTGTGAGGGCTGGGTTCTATGAATAACACTTTTTAGATTTCCCTGATTGTCATTGTCATATCAGCATTTGGACTTTTCTCTCTTCCTCTCTCTCTCTCTTTGTCCTTCCCTCTGTCTCTTTCTCTTTCTCCCCCTCTTCTTCCGTCTTTTCTTCTCTCTTTCTTCCCCTCCCTGTGCTCCTTCTGTCTCTCTCTCTCCCCTCTCCTCCTCTCCTCTTTCTTTCCTCTCCTTCCCTTTGTCCTCCTCCTCTTCCTCCCTCTCCCCTCCCCCCAACAAGAACCACACCAACTCCAAACAGAATGTTCTTCTCCGAGCACCCAAACCCCAGGAGGGCTTATTTTTGTTCCTTCTGTCACCAGAGTCCGTGGCATGTGAAGCTCCATTTTTCAAGTGCACGATTGAGACAGTTCATTTACATGCCAATGAGCGATCCCAAATCCCTTTCGATGGAAACAATAACACATTTTGTGACTTGGAGGTCTGGAGGTTTATGTTGGCACCAGCCAAAATGCTAATGCGAACAGAATCTGCTTTGTGCTCTCAAATACTAACAAACACCAGTCATTTCCTACTGATGGGTTTCAACCGAGTCGGCATGTTGTTGAGCCCAAAAGAATATTTCATTTGGAGTATTTAGATAATGGCAATGACTCACTTAACCAGCCACAAGTGGGTCAATGAGGAACAGATTGCTCTGATTTGGTATCTGAGAAATCTCCCTGTCCATCACCCCCCAAATATTTACTCGTCAGAAGCAAAGCAAGATGTTCATGCTACAAGCATGGCTCGGGGCTAATGAGTTCTTGTATGATGCTAGCGATGTCCTGGCCAGAAATGTTGCAGGGTGGATGCCCCAGCATTAAAGCAGGTTGGATTTCTCCATTGTTTTTGACCCTTGGGATCTGCCATCAGTCTGTTGCCCCCGATGATTTCAGAATTGGTCATCCCTCTTCCTTACATATGCTAGGAGGGTAGGCTAAAATGCTTATGAATAATGATCACAGGGTCAGAGTGGCCATCTAGTCCAGTCCTCTCATGTTACAAAAGAGGAAATCAAGCTCTAGAGAAGTGAGATGACTTGCCCATGGTTAAACAGGAGAAAAGGAGCAGAACCGGAAGACAGGCCCAGACCCTCTACCCCAAATCCTGAGCTCATTCCACCGTGCCACAATGCCTCTGGTCATAATCATTGATCTTTGTATAAATATGGAGTATAGGAACTAAATCTGGAAGGGACCTTGGAGACTGTACAGAGCTGGAAAATGCTTAGAATCTATACAGTCCAGCTCTGTCACTGTACAGGTGAGGGAACTGCGGTTCAGAGAAGTTCATTGTGACACCCAAGTTTATCTATGCTCCCTAAATTTGCTGGCTTCCTTCATATCTCAGTTAAAGTCCTACCTTTTGCTAGAAACCTTTCCTGGCCCCCCTTAATTCTAATCTCTTTTTTTCTATTGATTATCTCAATTTATCTTGTGTGTATCTTGTTTTTGGCTTGTCTCCCCCATTACACTGTTATCTCCTTGAGAAGTGGGGCAGTGTACTGGGCACACAGTAGGCACTTAATACATGTTTACTGAGTGATTGACTAAGGTATCATATGTAAATAGCAGAATTATGATGTGACCCTGTAATGGTAATGTAATTTGAAGATCCCTTCGTATTAGCAAAGCTAACAGGTACTTAGAATTTAGTAATCAATCAAGCCTTTGTTAAAGAAACAGAAGGTATGAATCCCTGTTGCTGACATAACAGGAAGGGGTTGGCTGAAACAGGAAGCTAATGCTGTCTGTATATAAGGAAAGACCCTGGCTGGGAAAGTCAGACCTTCTTGGAGCAGGCTTTGTGGAGGCAGAAAAGGAAAGGCCCCTGGAGGCTGGAGAGAATGACTTTGATTTGGAGAACTTGGATGAAGTGGTTTTGATTCTGGGAACCAGTTGAAACTTCCACTGAGTCCAAGGGCCAGCTGGAGCTGCTGAGGATTTCCAAGAGCCAGCCAGAGCTGCCAAAGATTGAGGAAACATGACTGTGATGTTGGTACTTTGTATGAACCTGTTTGTGGCTTTGTTTAGCCTTGTCTTCCCAGGAACAAAGACTGTGAAGGATTTGTGATAGACTGGACACTGTGAGCTCCAATGTGAAGCAGGAACTGCAGAGAGCTGAACAAGGACCTGGGAGCTGTCTGCCTTTGAAACCAGGTGACAGTTTGGTGAATACAGGTAGGATCTGGGACCATGGAAGGGGATCCAGGGAACCTGAGAGACCACCCCAAGTAAATCTGAAAGAAGACCTTACTGTGGACTGACTAACTGCCACTTTGTATCTAGGACCAGATTGGCATTGGATCATTTGCCTGAGATGCCATCTTCATGGAAGGACCTTGATTAGGGCTGTCAGGGGAGAGGCAAGATGGCTTCAAATTAACCGATAGCCTTAGCACAGTGCTCAGTACATAGTGCCTAATAAATATTTTTTGAATTGAATTATTAAATTGAAGCCTTTCCTAATAAACCTGAAGAGGGTGGTTTGAAGAGATTACTACCCTTCTTCAGATATGCTTTTTTTATTCCTTCCTCCCTCATCCCTCTTGCCTTCTTTTACTTGCTGAAATCCTTTCTATTTCTGTCCCTGTCCATGAACACACTCCTCTTCTTCCTCCTCTCCCCTCCTCTCCTCATCCCCTCTGATCTGTCAGGAGGATTCATATCCAACATTGCTAAGCCCTGTTCTCTGGTACTTGGTCTTTGGTCCAAAGTTACCCTGCAGAGCCAAACCACATGAACTCCCTGGATAAAAACAAATAAATCTATTACTCTACATAAATGACAGAATAAAGAAGCCCCCTTTTTGGTCCAGAATATCAAGGCAATTAATGAAAAGAAATGCCAGGGAAGGTGGCCTAGCTGTACCAGATTTTAATCTCTATTATAAAGCAGCAGTCATCAAAACTAGTTGGTACTGGCTGAAGATTAGAGGATCAATGAAACAGATTGGGTACAAATGACTCAGTAGTCAATGATTATAATAATATACTGTTTGATAAGCTCAAAGACCCCAGTTTTTGGGATAAGAACTCACTATTTGACAAAAACTGCTGGGAAAATTGGAATATAATATGGCAGAAATTGGGCATAGACCATCATCTAACGTCGTAAACCAAAGTCAAATCCAAACTGGTACATGACCTATGTATAAAGGCTGATATTGTAAATAATCTGGGGAAGCAAGGAATAGTTTACCTGTCAGATTTATGGAGTAGGGAAGACTTTATGACCAAAGAAGAGTTAGAGAGCATTATAAAATGTAAAATGGATAATCTTGATTACATTAAATTGAAAAGTTTCTGTACAAACAAAGCCAATATAATCAAGATTAAGAGGGAAGTGGGAAACTGAGAAAGAATTTTTATAACCA
>CM053585.1:285460051-285602368 GCA_028646515.1 Pseudochirops corinnae
ATCAAGCGGCTGGTCAGAGGGCAATTGCAGGGATCTCTTTGCTGGCACTAGGAAGGATTCTCTTGCTTTGCCTGGCTTACATCCAGGTCACAGTCTGGGGTGGCACTTCTGGGGTGGGGAGGAGGGCTGCTGTGGCAGACCTTGTGGTGGCTGTGGAGAGGGAGTCCTCTTCACAGTTCGGAGGCAGGAAAGAGTGCTTGTGATTACTCACAGACCGGTCCATGGGTCATGAGAGGAGTAACACCTCTCCTTTAATCATATCACCTTAGAAGAATTAAAAATTTACAGGGGCCTAGAAGTAGCTCTGACAAGAGCTTTGCAAAAGCCCAGAAATATAGGACACAAAATTCTCCACTCTGCAAGCAGAGTCCTATCATGGCAAAGAGCTCAAAAGTCAAGCAATTGACTGGGAAAATAGGCAAACAGAAGAAAAAATCAGACTATACAGTCTTTCTTTGGTGACAAAGAAGGTGAAAAAATACAACCAGAAGAAGACAACAAAGTCAAAACTCCTGCATCAAAAATCTCCAAGAAAAATAGGAATTGGTCACAGGCCATGGAGAAGCTCAAAAAGGATTTTGAAAATCAAGTAAGAGAAATAGAGGAAAAATTGGGAAGAGAAATGATAATGATGAAAGAAAATCATGAAAAATGAGTCAACAGCTTGCTAAAGGAGACCCAAAACAATACTGAAGAAATTAACACCTTAAAAAATGGACTAAGTCATATGGCGAAAGAAGTCTGAAAAGCCAATGAGGAGAATAATGCCTTAAAAAACAGAATTGGCCAAATGAGGTCCAAAAGCTTACTGAAGGAAATCCTTCAAAATTAGAATGGAGCAAATGGAAACTAATGACTTTATGATAAATCAAGATATTCTAAAACAGAACCAGAAGAATAGAAATAGAAATAGAACCAAAAACCATAGAAAAAAATAGTTTATTTTTCCAGGCAATTACTTGACTTTTGAGCTCTTTGCCAAGATAGGACTCTGCTTTCAGAGTGGAAAATGCTGTGTCCTAAATTTCTGGAGTTTCGCAATGTGAAATATCTCATTAGAAAAACCAAAGACCTGGAAAACAGATCCAGGAGAAATAATTTAAAAATTATTGGACTACCTGAAAGCCATGATCAAAAAAAGGGCCTAGCCATCATCTTTCAAGAAATTATCATGGAAAAATGCCCTGAAATTCTGGAACCAGAAGGTAAAATAGAAATTGAAACAATCCACTGATCACTTCTCGAAAAAGATCCCAGGAAGAAAACCCCTATGAATATTGTAGACAAATTCCAGAGTTCCCAGGTCAAGGAGAAAATATTACAAGTCAGAAAGAAACAGAGTATTATAGAAACACAATCAGGATAACACAAGATCTAACAGCTTGTACTTCTCTTCTATTAAGAGATCAAAGGGCTTGGAATATGATATTCCAGAGGTCAAAAAGCTAGGATTAAAACCAAGAATCAGCTACCTAGCAAAACTGAGTATAGTACTTTAGGGGGAAAAGTAGTCAATCAATGAAATAGAGGACTTTCAAGCATTCTTTATGAAAAGACCAGAGCTGAACAGAAAATTTGACTTTCAAATATAAGAATCAAGAGAAGCACAAAAAGGTAAAAAGGAAAGAGAAATCATAAGGGACTTATTAAAGTTGAACTGATTACATTCCTACATGGAAAGATGATATTTGTAACTCACAAGACCTTTCCCAGTATTAGGATAGCTGATGGGAATATATGTATGTATGTACACATGTATGTATAGGCAGAAGGCACAGCTATCCTCATATTGAGAAAAGTCTTATGAGTTACAATTATCATTTTTCCATGTAGGAATGTAAATCATTCAATTTTAATAAGTTATGATTTCTTTTTCCTGTTTACTTTATCATGCTTCTCTTGCTTCTTGTATTTGAAAGTCAAATTTTCTGTTCAGCTCAGGTTTTTTCATCAAGAATGCTTGAACGTCGTCAATTTCATTGAATGACCATATTTTTCCCTGTAGCATTATACTCAGTTTTGCTGGGTAGGTGATTCTTGGTTTTAGTCCTAGGTCCTTTGACCTCTGGAATATCATATTTCAAGCCCTTTTATCCCTTAATGTAGAAGCTGCTAGGTCTTGTGTTATCATGATTGTATTTCCACCATACTCAAATTGTTTCTTCCTGACTGCTTGCAGTATTTTCTCCTTGACCTAGGAACTCTGAAATTTGGCTATAATATTCCTAGGAGTTTTCTTTTTGGGATCTTTTCCAAGAGGCGATGAGTGAATTCTTTCAATTTCAATTTTGCCCTCTGGTTGTAGAATATCAGGGCAATTTTGCTTGATAATTTTTGAAAGATGATGTCTAGACTCTTTTTTTTGATCATAGATTTCAGGTAGACAAATAATTTTTAAATGACCTCTTCTATTTTCCAGGTCAGTAGTTTTTGTAATAAGATATTTCACATTGCCTTCTATTTTTTCATTTGTTTGGATCTGGTTTATAGTATCTTGATTTTTCATAAAGTCATTAGCTTTCAGTTGCTCCAATCTAATTTTGAAGAAGTTTTTCTCCTCAGTGAGTTTTTGAAATTCCTTCTCCATGTGGCAAATTCAGCTTTTTAAAGCATTCTTCTCATTGGCTTTTTGGGCCTCTTTTGCCATTTGAGTTAGTCTATTTTTTAAGGTGTCATTTTTTTCAGTGCATTTAGCAGGCTGTTGACTTGCTCTTTGTGATTTTCTTGCATCATTCTCATTTCTCTTCCCAATTTTTCCTCCACTTCTCTTACTTGATTTTCAAAATTCTTCTTGAGCTCCTCCATGGCCTGTAATCAGTTCATATTTTTCTTGGAGGCTTTTGATGCAGGAGTTCTGACTTCAATGTCTTCCTCCCACTCCATTCCTTGATCCTTTTTGTCCCTCCAAAAGGATTCTATCATCTGTTTGTACTTCCATTTGGCAGCCAATTACTTGAATTTTGAGCTCTTTGACACAGTAGAACTCTGCTTCCAGAGGGGAGGGAGCTATATCCTGAATCTCTGGGGTTTTTGCAGCTTTGAGAGCTATTAGATGGACACCCTCTCTACAGCCCCCACAGGCTCTGTCACACTGGTCACATACCCTAGGACCACCACCCAAGACCACAATCCAGATCCGAGCAGGTCAAAGCAAGAGCGATTACCTTCTGAATGGTTGCTTGGTGCCCCTACAATCTGCAGGCCAGGAGTTCTGGAAGCAGCCACACGGCAGCTACTGCAGCCACCACACCTCCTCTGCTTTTTTGCTGGGGCAGGGGAGATGGTGTGGGGAATAGCACCTGGACCGCACTCCTACTGTTTAAACAAAGTTCCACACTGACCTTTTACTTTGTCTTTGGCATTTGTGGATTGAGGAGTCTGCAAACTGCTGCAGCTCCTGGTGATCTACTCTCCTGAAGTCCGCTCCAGCCACAGCTGGTCGGGGCTGCCCTGGGACTCAGGCGGGACTATGCTGGGCTCCCAGTGTGCTACGATGGACCCTTCCTGCTGGGTTTCCTTCAGGGGGAGATTTGTTTCTCTCTGTCACTTTGTGGGTTCTATAGCTCTAAAGTTTGTTTAGAGTCATTTTTTCACATGTATTGGAGGAGTTGGAATTGGAGCCACACGGAAGTCCTGTTTCTACTCCACCCCTTTAGCTCCACCCCCAACGGCTTCTATTTTAAAGAACTGAATAGTTTAGAATATGATATTCCGGAAGGCAAAAGGGCTAGGACTACAACCAAGGACAACCTATCCGGCAAAACTGAATATAATCCTTCAAGGGAAAAAAATTGGATAATCTATGAAATAGAGGACTTTTAAGCATTAATTATGAAAAGATCAGAGGTAAAGAGAACATTTGACTATCAAATATCACTCAAGAGAAGCAGAAAAAGGTAAACATGAAAGAATAATCGTAAGGATTCAGTAAAGTTAACCTGTTACATTCCCATGTATGAAGATGATACCTGTATCTCCTAAGAGTTTGATCATTATTAGGGAAGTTATGAGTCTACATGGATGACAGTCATAAATATGAGTTGATTATGTTGAGATGATTTCAAAAAAAGAAGGGTGAGAAAGAGGGATTCACCGGGAGAAGGGGAAAGGGAAAGGTAAAATGGGGAAATCTTTATCAAATAAAAGAGACACAAGGAAAAGCTTTTATAATGAAAAGAAAAATGAGGGGGGAGATGGCAGGAAATGTTTGAAATTCACTCCCACTGAAATATACTTATGTATATATATATATATATGTATGTATGTATGTATGTATGTATGTATATACCTACTCAGTTGGATATAGAAATCTAACTTATCTAAAAGAGAAATAGGAGGGGAATGGAATAAGAGATATAGGTAGGAGGGGATGACAAAAGGGGGGGTGGGATTAAGGGAGGTAAAGGGTGGAAGCAAAACAGACATTTGAGGAAGGAGAGGAGGGTGGGAAGGAGAGAGAGAGAGAAGGATAAACAGATGAAAATAGAATAGAGCAAAATACACAGTAATTATAGCTGCAAATGGGAATGGGAAGAGCTAACTCATAAAACAGAAGCAGATAGCAGAATGTGTTAGAAATCAGAATCCTACAAAATCATGTTTACAAGAGACATACTTGAAACAAAGACACACACACACAGAGTTAAAATTAAAAGGTAGAGCAGAAATTATTATGCTTCAGTTGAAGTAAAAAAAGACAGGGGTAGCAATCATGATACCAGACAAAGCAAAAACAGACCTAATTGAAAAAAGATAATCAGGGAAACGCCATTTTGCTAAAAGGTACTAGACGATGGAGTAATATCAAAATTTTTACAGCATGTTTCTCTGGTAAAGGCCTCATTTCTCAAATAGATAGGTAACTGAGTCAAATTTATAAAAATAACAGTCATTCCCCAATTGATGAATGGTCAAAGAATAGAAACAGGCAGTTTTCAGAAGAAAACAAATCTAGTCTTATAAAAAATGCTCTACATTGCTACTGATAAGAGAAATGCAGATTAAAATACCTTGGAGGCACCACTTCACACCTATCAGAAATGACAAATATTGGAGGGAATGAGGAAAAATAGGTATACTAACAAACTCTTGGTATAGTTGTGAATTAGTCCAATCATTCTGAAGAACAATTTGGAACTATACTCAAAGGGCTATAAAACCGTACATCCCCTTTGATCCAGCAATACCAGTACTTGGTCTGTATCCCAAAGAGAACACAGGAAAAGGAAAAGGACCTATATGTACAAAAATATTTACAGGAATTCTTTTTTTATATTGGTGAAGAACTAGAAATTGAGGGGATACTCATCAATTGGGAAATGGCTAAACAAGTTGTGATATATGCTTGTGATGGAGTGCAATTGTGCTGTAAGAATTGATGAAGGTGCTGGTGTCAGAAAAACTTGGTAAAAACCTGTATGAACTGATGCGAAGTGAAGCAAGAAGACCTAGCAGATCACTGCACACAGTAACAACAATGTGGTAATGATGATCAACTCTGAAAGACTTAGCTGCTCTGAGCAATGCAATGATCTGAGACAAGTTCAAACGACTCAGCATAAAACAATTCTGCCCCCCCCAACCCCATCACCACCGCCAAGAGAGAACTGATGAAGTCAGTATAAACTGAAGTATAATTTTCTCACTTTTTTTGTGATAAAGCTAATATGAAAATATTTTTTCATAATTTTACATGTGTAATTGATACTTTTCTTCTAAGGGGTGGGAGGAAGGGAAATAATTTGAAACTCAAATTTAAAAAGAAAAGGATGTTAAAGATAAATGAATAATAATTTTAAAAAGAAATGATGAGATAA
This sequence comes from Pseudochirops corinnae, assembly GCA_028646515.1. Lineage (NCBI taxonomy): Eukaryota > Metazoa > Chordata > Mammalia > Diprotodontia > Pseudocheiridae > Pseudochirops > Pseudochirops corinnae. Next base: position 285,465,868 of record CM053585.1, read on the forward strand.
CATATCAGATTCTGGGAATAAATCTACCAAGACAAGTATAGGACTTTTATAAAGTAAAAGGAATTTTTAACAGAAACATAGGAAGAAATGAATTATTGGAGAAATATTCAACGTTCTTGGTTAGGACAGCCTGATATAGTAGAGATGACAATACCTCCCAAATTAACGTAGACACTAAATGCTATACTGATCAAATGGCCAACCTTGTACTTTATATAATTATTCTTAAAAATAAACTAGTATGTAGAACAATGATGGTTGCTGAACAGCCACTCTTACTTGCCTCCACCTTTTTATGGAATATGTTACTCCTCTTTCTCCTTAGGTGTGACTTTCTTTCAAGACCTCCTCTCTAGGCTTTAGCTCTTCCCTTCTAGAAGATGACTTTCTTTTCAAACTATTCCTGAAAGTTGGAGACAGCTATCTCATAGCCAGCCCAGCCAATTAGCACATCCATTGCCACTGCTGCTGATTCATTTGACTGGAGAAATTCCAGCAAAATAAATATTCTCAGGGCAGGTAGGTGGCGCAGTGAATAGAGCACCCGCACTAGAGTCAGGAAGACCTGAGTTCAAATGTGACCTCAGACACTTAACTTTTACTAGCTGTGTGACCTTGGGTAAGTCACAACCCCAATTGCCCTGCCATCCTCCCTCCAAAAAGACGAGAAAAAAAGTATCCTCTCTGCCCTGAAAGTTGTAAAAATCAGTCAATAACTCCATTATCTAACTCTTGAGACCCCATTCAGACCTCACACTCTGATAATACAGTGTAATTTTCAAATCTGTCTCGCTTCCTCATCTTTCAAAGTCACCCCTCTTGGTACTAAATTTGAATAACAATAGACATAGTTTAGTAATGAAGGTGTCTCACAGCTTCATCCTAAAATAATTAAATGTTTAAGCATAAAATGAAGAAACAAACTTTGAAGAAATAAAATAAGGGGGGAGGGACATTAAATTCTGAGACATAGACTCATCTTCTTAAGAGAAAGAAGGAAAACATCTGTGTTGGAGTGGTAGGTGCAAGAAATGAAAACTCTGCAGGCTCCATTTCTAACCTTCATTGATTTCAACAGCAAAAGATTTACCCCTAACATGTCTTGTTCAGGATTTGTCCGCAGCATCTTTGGCTCCTGAGTCCTATGCTGACAACCTTAGAGGTACATACAGTCCCTATCCCACCTCCATGGAGGCCACACCTTTAATACTTCCATCCATAGATCTACAGAGTGGGGTGGGAAAGCTTGTCATTCCAATCAGGCCCTACAACAGTCCCAAAGTCAAGGCAAAACCCTCTGGGGGGTTGCAATGGAGAATGCTGGGAGATTTCTATCTCAAACCAGCAGGCCTCCATCTCTAATGTCCTGATCACCTTGGCAACGCCTGGAGGAAGTATGGCCCAGACAGCATCACGTTTGGAAGAATACAAAATCAAAAATGTGTAGGGAAGTTGGGAAAAAGAAAAGGGAGAAACAGGAATTTGTACTGCTGCATCTCAAATCGTACCATAAAGTCGTAATTTCTAAAGACTCTTTGCTTTGAATTCAAAACAAATGGAAAAAAAAAAATCAAGGGAAGAAACTAGCTAATAGCAAACTGAAACCAGATAGCAGTTTGGTAAAAATAAACATGTAAAAACAAAACCCACAGGAACAGACTAGATACCAGAGGCCTCCAGATATTCTAAATTGATTAACTATGAATATTTATTTTTAATAACAGCATAAAATGGACAGGAGATTCTTATATTTATCACAACTGTAAAGAGGAGGAAAATTCTTAGCAAGTTGTTACTTGGAGGAAATGATGAAAGACAGGAAAGATAAATTTGACTACATTAAAAATGTTCCAAAATAAGAAGGAAAGAGATTGGGTGGTAGGATTTTTTTTTTAATCAAAATATCAAAAAACCCATTCTGTAATAGATAATTGGTCAAAGGATATGAATGGGTAATTGATGAAAGAAAAAACCAATAATAATTAATGGTCACATAAAAAAAAAAACCTCCGAAATCTTTAATAAGCAGAGAAATGCAAAATAAAACTGCTCTAAGATTCCCCTGAATACACATCACGTTGGAAAAGATAACAAAATAGAACAAAGCTTGATGCTGTGTGACTAGTAAAATAGGAAGTTTACTGAAATATTACTGGTGGAACTGTGAATTTGCCTTGCCATTTTGGAAAGCAAAATATAATTATAGATTAAAAATTACAAAAATGGCATGCCCTTGGATAAAATCATCCCACTAAGTAGCCTGTGAGTCAAGAAAACTATGGGGTGGCAATCAGTCCTACCTCTACAGAAACATTTCTGGCAGCACTATTAACAGTAAAGGACTAGTAAGGACTAGATTCCTTTTGGGGATGGTTTGGAATAATTGGCCAGTAAGGTCATTCCCAATTATTTAGTTCTGTGATCCTCTAATATGAATGTAATGGAGAATGATCACCCCATGAAAAATGATCAATTTAAAGGCTCTAAAGAAATATGGGATAACACATGGAGTGATACAGTAAAGGTAAAAAAAAAAAAAAAGATCATGAAAGATGGTCCATAGGGACTCTAGAATGCTAACGTCAACACCTGCATCTTTTGGGTGGGGAAAGCAGTAATTGAAAGACCATGTTCTGTTGTGGGATTGGGAACTGACTTTGTAGGCACAGAGAACTAGACTGAAGTCCCATGTCTGATACACATTTGCTGTGTAGCTTTGGCAAGGTACTCAACCTCTAAGTACCCCCAGGCAACTTTGTAAGACTGTAAATTGCAGAGAAGTTGAAAATCTGAATTAGTGGAGGAAATTCCTCATGGGGAGATTGCTTATGAATGAAAGCACATGTTTAAGTTTTTTTTAAATCAGTAAATATAAATTTACAGATGTGTAAACTTATTACCACGTACATGAGGATTTTTATTTCCTTTTTTTGACCTTGCTACATATTTGAATATTTGCATTTGTCAATGGAAGTTTAAAATGTTATTTTTTATGAGAAAACTTTTCTTAAGAGTTACCTAAGTTTAGTGGCTACAGTGTCTGAACAAGTTATCAAGAAACAGTGACTTCCTGGCTGTAAAACAATCTTCCTAAGTTGACTTTGCAAGAGGCCCACTTACCTACATGGCTAGAGCCAGTGAAGATGTTTGGGTTCTCCACAAATAATGATTTGACTAATGCTTCCTTCTGAAGGATGGGGATGGTAAAATGCTATCATATATCTACAAAATTAAATATAAGACATGTTTTCTGACTGTGAGGACAAAATAATGCAAGATTTCTTATCTTGCACTTTAGTCACTTCGTTAGATTTTAGTAACATAAGATATTCTTAAAGTCAAAGTATCAAAGTACCATTATCAAAGATAGGTCATTTCATTGATATCGGTATTCCCTCCAATGATGATCCCTTCTCTATGCCTGCTAGGCAGAGACCATCCTTTTATGAGATGTTCTAACCCCTCAGATATGTCATACAATGGCCAACCTTTTGTTGATAAGCTTCTCTGTACCTAGTTTTGCTGATACTTGAACAACTGATGATCACTAGGCTGAAACGTAAATACTTGAGGCTTGGTTGGTTCTGGCAGAGAATATACTCAACAGACCTATCCTTTGGGACCCTTCATATTGTGATGAGACATCAGAGCAGAACATACAATTTCAATTAAAATACTATATAGACAATGGCAAAAAAAAAAATTCCTCATGATTGAAGATTAGGTTCAGTTCTTTAATCTGTGTGGAAGAACAGCTGATTCTCATTTAATATTTTGCAAAATGCTTTCTATAGGCTACCACATTTAAATCTCATACTTTGTAGTTTAAATGACCTGGGTTCAAACTCTGGCTTTTGTATTTAATAGCTAGAAATCTCAAGAGAGGTAATAGTTCCGCTCCATGGAATGAAGAGATGTGAAAGGGAGAACTTGACACAGTGGGCAGAGTCAGAGGACCTGAGATCAAAACCAGTCTCCCCCACTTATTATCTATATGACTTTGGGCAGCTGATCTCTCTGAGTCGCAGTTCTGTCTCCCTTAAAATTGTGATGCCCTTTAGGGTAATAGATTTAGAGCTGGACAGAACCAAAGACATCATCAAATCCAAACCCAACCCAATTCAATCAACATTTATTAAGCTCCTACTGTGTGCCAGGTACTGTCAAGCAGTTGGGGTTATAATTAATGAAAAGATAGTCCCCACCCTCAAAGAGGGGGGACAACACAGAAAAGGAGGCAGGAAAGTCTGGGATGAGAGGGACTAAACACCAGTGGGTACCCAGCATAGGAGATATCTTGCTCCAAGGAGTTGAAACTCAGAGTAGCAGCAGACACAATGTGAAGTGAGCTGAGTCCAATGTTTGTCCTATATAAAGGAGGATAACAGGAAGAGTTTGGTCTACTGCCCTCCAGCCTTCTAAACAAAAGGGAGAAGAGGCTGAGGGAGGTGGTATCCATGCTTGAGTGGCAGCATGATAGTGCATTTAGAAGTGATGAGTTTATCCTGGGAGAAGTTTATCCTGTTCCATGGAGTTGAAAACAGGAAGAACAGTAGATGCAAAGGGTGTAATGTATCATCATTTTATAGATAACAAATAGGTTCAGCTTTATTAAGTGACTTGTCTAAAGTCTCACAGATAGTAAGTGGTAGAGCTAGGATTTAAATCCAGGGACCCTGATTCTGAATTTATCCTTTTTCCCACAGGTTCTTCCCTTTACATCTTTTCCTGTGCCATGGAACAACGCAACCCCATCTCTCAAAATAAGAGAAAATGGGGATCCAGGTTCAGAGCAAGGCTGAGGATACTTGTCCTTGAATACCTTTATGGGACTTATAAATGTGTCCCTGGGAATGAAGCAGCAACAGTAGGCAATGATTACAGTGGAACGATTTGGGAAAGTTAACTTACAAACTTCATAAATACACACACACACACACATACACATACATGGCATTAGTAAAGGAAGGAATCAAATTTCATACCCTAAATATCCTCCACTGCTCATTTTAAAAATTATTATTATTATCTAGTCTCCTTGGTAGATCACATTCATTGTAGTGAAATGTGCGCTTCCTGGGAATTCTACACACTCCAAAAACTGACGAGTAAGCAAAAATAATGCTGCTCTTTAAACCCTTCACAGTTTATAGCCACATTTACATAACATTAAATAAGTCAACAAAGGCATCATTAGCTCCCATTAAAATATGAGCGAAGAAATTTAAACGAACAAGACAAGCTAATTGGTAAGTAATGTTGTGTATCAAAAATTATGACTGTAAGATACCACAGTTAATGAGAAGCTCTACAATCATGTTTACTACATATTTAAAAATTAAATGAAGGTGAATAAAAGTTAGGATGGGAAAAAGTTTTCTCAGCTAGCATTGCCCCTTTTGCTCCAAATTCTAAATGTGGAGGGTTGTTCTTTCAGTCTAGCTCAGCTAAAAGTGTCCAGAAAATGGATTTTGCTTTACTTTTGCTTAAAAGGGTTCAACTAGGGAAGATGTGGCTCTGGGTTAGGGGTGGGGATCAGAACTTTTGAGATACCATCGGTGGGTATGCTCCAATTTTGCTAAATGCCCTTGATTTAAGAAAAAGGCATCCCATTAATTTACTTACATGTAGGTAGAACTGCCTTTAGCAAAACTGTGATGGATGAAAGTTTGTCTACTGCACCATTTCCTTCCCTTCTCTATTCTCTTATCCTTTCAATGGCTCACCGCTGTGCCCAGGTATCACATACTTTCTTATATCCTGAGTCATCAAGAGAAGCAAGATGGCTGATAGTCTAATTCATACTAAAGTAGTAGTGGCTTCAGTCTCTTCATCTGCCAAATTAAAAGATTGAATTAGATGATTTCAATATTACCTCTGCAATTATGACTAAATATGTTACTTTTCCAGAAAATTTATCTTTTAAAAAGGAACAGTGTAATGCTAGACAACTGAATAAAATGTGAATGGTGACATTTCAAACAGTGTGAAACATGGGTTAAGTTGTATATTGTTTGATTGTTGTTTTTTTCCCCAGAAGGAAGAGGATGAGATATTTTTTCCCCTTCAATTCTACTTAAAATCATACTAGGCAGGCACTATTCATATGCAGAGATTGCCCTGGGCCTTTAATTGGTGTCCTCTGATAAAGTTTCAGTTAGCCTACAGTTAAAATACAGACAGCACTGCTATTCACTGGAGAAAGCTCTGGAACATGAGACTCCAAGGGTGCCTTGTACTAGAAATATTTCATCAAGCAAGCATGGCTACTGGAGAAAATGGGCTATAGTTCATTTTTCATTTTTGTCTGATGCTGTCCTTGGCAAAGATACGGAGCAGTTTGCCATTTCCTTCTCCATTGGATTAAGACAAATAGAAGTTAAGTGACTTGCCCAAGATCACACAGCTAGCATCTGAGACTAAATTTGAACTCAGGTCTTCTGGAGTCCAGGCCCATAGCTCTATCCACTGAGCTGCCCAGAATATGGGTAGACTAGTTCAAAACTACCCCTTGAAAAGGAAGATCAAGCCACAGGGTCTTAGAAGACAGAGGCAGCACAAATGATTAGAACAAGACTCTCAGACCTGGAGAATTACAAGGAAAAGGAGAATAGAGAGAACAGATTTAATCTATTCAGGAATGCAGGTGATCACAGGCAGGAGAAGGTGGCAAGGGGTCTGGAGAATCATGATAATGATCAGAAGCCATTTGGACTGGTCTGGGATGACTTAGGGGCCTGTCTAAGAAGCAATGCTGCTCTGAGGTTTCGGTACTGCTCCAATTTAGATCTCTGAGACCAGAACAAAGAAAGTCATGCAAGAAGTAGACGGAATTGGACCCAGAATTCCCTGCTTAAGTTGAGTCTGAACTGCAGCAAAGCATAATAGAAAGCTTGCTGGATTAGTAGTCAAAGATCTTGAGTTCAGATTTCAGCATTGTTGCTTACTACCTCTGTGACTTTGGCTGAGTTAGTTGGTATTGGTGGAACTCAATTTCCTCATTTGTAAAATTAGGGGCTTGGATGACCTCAGAAGTCCCTTTTAGTTCCATATCTATGATCTTAGGACTTTTTAATTCACCTTTTATGGAATGGAAGCAGCAAGATTAAAGAGATGTTGAGAATCATTCTAGAGTAGGAGATTGCATCTATTTTGATTATAGATAATGTGTCCTACCTGGTTCACTTTCTTCTTAATTAAATGCCCTTTCCCTTATGGATCTACCCACCTTGTGTATGGGTTGAAGTAGTGACTGCTTGACTATGAACTTGTGGTAAACACCACACGATACTTAGGAAATATTGTGAGATTCTAGAATCATGTGGGAATCTGTGGGGCCCAAGGCAACACTTAAGTTTGGACCTCATATATTCTGATTTTGAAGGGAACAAGTGATTTTGCACTTTATTTCTATGGCCTCATAGATGGGTTAAATGCCACTATTCTGTTTGGAAGAAACCAAAAGGAGTACCTCTGCTCCCTGAAGATGGTATGGTGGGAGGAGAGTGAGGGTGATGTTCTGTCATCATGTTTTATGTTTCAAGAGAAACACTAATATTTCTTCAAAAGTAAATGCTTTTTTCTGCAAATATTCCACCTCCCGGCCAGCATAAGGCAATGATCATAGATTACAAGACGGATGGCCTTTCCATGATGAAAAACTGAGAAAGATCTGAGAGACGCCAGTTATGAGATTGTTATTAACAGCAACTGCTTATCAATTCTAAATTCAGGTTAGAATCCAAAACCTGTAGCAGCCCCAGCTTCACATATCATATGAGATTTACCCAAAGCTTCAACATGTATAAAAGACACTAGGCTTGAAATTGAATCATTAAGTCAAGAAACTAATATACTCAGTTGCAAATTTGCAAACAGAATTTTGTTTTATAAACCTGAAAATGATTCTCCCCCAATACATTAAAGTTTAAGATTTAAAAACATTTCCAAATTAAGTAACAAGTCCTTGACTTCACAGAATTACATAATCTTAGAGTCACAAAGGACCTGGGGATCAGGTCAGGCTTGTATATTAACAAGTCAGACTTGTATATTAACAACATTTCCCTCTACAAAATATCTGACAAAAGGTCATATGTTGTTTGCTTAAAGACCTTCAGTGATGGGAAACTTCCTACGGCAGTTCATTCCTTACCCACTTCCATACTTTCAATCAGTTCCTCTCAATTCAACAAACATTTATCTGCTATCTGCTAAGATATTATAGTAGGTGCCAAGAGAGATACAAAGATAAACAGAACCTGGTACCTACCCTCCAGGACTTCATGTAAAGGATAGGGAATTTGTTTCTCATTTATTTAAAGTTAATAACAGAAAACCAATGTCAATATGTTATGACGTGTAAACAGCTTTCTCTAATGGAATTAAAGGAAGCAATATTATTGGATGAACAAAAATTAGAAATGGCTTTTGTAGGGTTTTAAATATCTAAGCACTAGATTCTTCTTTTCTCCCCCATCCTCATGTAACATGTTGCTACTATTACAGTAGTAGGTATTTCAACCAGAAGGGAGCCAAAACTCTCCAGATAAACACAGATATAGAAAGACAATTGCTCAAGAGTAAAATCAGCTTCCATTACTAGGATCTCTGGCAATGATGAGAGTCAGCCAGGGATTCAAGAGAGAATCAGCCCTGGGAATTGAGACATGGAAGCAGACCCTGGGAGCTCAACTGCAATGAATACCCTGCAGAGGGCTATACCCATAAAGAAGTTGAATGAGGACCTTTTAAAGAGAGAAAGGACTTCCAAGCTCTGCAGTACCAGAGAAGCAAGTAGTCTTGGCAACATATCCCCTACATGTATATCTTACTATCGTGGTACTCTAAGTTTGTATCTACTCTTCTCACATGTGCATTTGTGGAAAAGTGTTCCCTCGAATTATTCAGGAAACATTTTTGTAGTTACTGTTTTTATTATGCTATTTTAGTAAATGCCTTTGCTAAGAGGTAGTTGTGTCTACTACCTAATCATTAATGGGAATCACACTAGTAGGGGCTTGACAGTTACCTCTGCGGTAACTGTCCCCAGGTAGCATTTACCTTCTGGGGTCACAAGCTGAAAGACTGAATATGAATTAGAGAGAGTAGCTCAGAAGAGATGCCATGCCTATACAGTCCAGGAGAGGAGATGAAATGTCACACAGGACTATAAAACAAATTAGAATTTAAATATGCAGGAAAAGTAAAACAAGGTATAAGAAATTTGAAAGGGGAGAGAGCAGTTATAATGAGAAGGAAATCAAGGAATGTTTCCTAGAGGAGGAGAAACCAAAGTTAGGTCTTAGGTGGAGATTCAAGGTGATTGAAAGATGGGGAGGATTTTCCATTCTGAGGCATCAGGAATGGCATCAAGTAAAGGCATGGAGACAGATGGTAAAATAAGACTGGAGAATGGTAAATGAAACAGTTTTACTGAAGCACATAATGTGTGAAGGGAAGTAATATAAAATAAGCTTGGCAAGACAACATCAGAGTCAAAATGTATAGAACCTTAAATGCAAAGCTTAGGGTTTTTCCAGAGGCAAGGAGGAGGCATTGAAGGTGACTAAGTAACTCTTTAGGGTCTTGGAAATCTTGGGGCCACAGATCTACTCATTTTCAAAGGTGAGTTACCGTAGAATAGAATGAAGACTGCTTGCCTAATCCTACCTTCTCCAAAGCAGCCACATATGTTTTATGACATCCTCCTTAATCCCAACCTACTAAACCCTTTCCTCCCCTCATCATGTAAAGGGCTCCAGAAATCCCAGCTCTTCAATAAGCCTTCCTATGAGATAAACAACTGCTTATTCATCCATCCTACTGCTCTTTGCAGGGTTGTTGAATACAATGCCTACTAAATTGCAGGACCCCAAATGTGCCAAGTCAAAAAAGGATAAATACATCAAAACATAAATAAATACAGGTTGATTTTGGATGGGAGTTGTATATGGCCCAAATAACAAAAAGAGAAGGCAAATATCTTTTACATTGGCCAGCTGCACTTAGAATAATATACAGAACTCTGGGAATCATTTCATGGTTTATTAAATGAAATTCTGTTTGCAACTAGCAAGTTAGGAAAATAAACGTCCATGTTTGTTTTCATTTTCCATTTGCTGGGTTTGTCCAGAGACTTAGGCACAGTCCTCAACTCAGGCACTGTCCTCAGGGATCTATTAAGCAGTCCGGTGTCTGCACCTTCAAGTGTCCAGGGAAATCAGCTCCAGATTGCCATTAACCCCATGAGGCCGACGACGGGAAATCCTCGATACTTCCCCATTGCCAAAGAGGGGATCTAGGACACTGGCCCCAGATAGCGGGGTTAAATGCATTTCTCCACTTCTGGTGCCAAAGGCACGTGACCATTCTAGGATGCTGACCACTTAGTGCTGTATTATGGCCAAAACTGGGTTTAGGCAAGGAGGGATCCAGGTGCAGAACAGGCTTGCTTTTTCTAAAGTGTACTGCATTACCGCTATTTGCTCAAAATTCTCACTTAGGGGTGATATTGTATTTGGCATAATTCTCTCTGCTTCTCTGGTCTGCAGAGAGGCTGGAAGCCAACTCCAGGGCACCAAATGGCCATACAACTCAGTGGTATGGCAGTGGCAGACCACATGTTGACCTTGGCCACCTTTGACTTTTTCTAGATGGTTCACCTGGAATCAGGAATAATAATAACTGGCATTTATATCATCACTACCATGTGTCAGGCACTGTACTAAGTCCATATGAATATTATCTCATTTTCTCCTTATAATAAGCTTGGGAAATAAGTGCTATTATTATTTTCATTTTACAGGTTAAGAAACCAAGGCAAATAGAGGTTTGCCCAAAGTCACACAGTTAGTGTCTGAGACTGAAATGAAAGTGGTGTAATAGATAAACCTCTGAACTTGACTTGGAGTCAGGAAGACTAGAATTTGAATCCTGCCTTAGACACTCTCAGTTTCCTCATTTGTGAAATGGGAATAATTACAGCAGCTATTTCATGGCCAAATGAGATAATAAAAGTAAAGTACTTTGCAAACCTTAAAGTGATACATCGATGTGAATTCTGACTATTTTTATTGTGAATCTTCCTTACCTCATATGTATCAAACATCTTCTAGGGACTTGTTCAGCACTGTGATAGGTACCATAGGGTTTACCCTCAAAGTGGCTGTTTTGGACCCCAGGCTGCCTGAGCATTAGGCACTTGTCTAGCATATCATATTCCCTTGCTCCAGTTTAGGAGTTATGATCTAAGCTTGGTTTGTGAGAATGGAGAGAGCTAAGAATCATGTTGTTCTAATCTAACCTCATAATACTGACAATCTCTTTTGCCCTTCAGGTGTCTACAGTCTAATTAGAAAGACAAAATACAGACATTTAAAGGTAAGCAATAACATGGGAGTAGTGAATGTTAACTGTCAAATAACAAATTCCTTAACATTTGTTCTGGAAATCTCTCTTTGGAAAAGTGGGGGATGGGGGGGAGGGAGAAGGAAGAGAGAGGGAGAGAAAGAAAAGAAAAAGGGAAAGGAGGTAGAGAGGGAGGGAAGGGAAGAGAAGAGAAGAGAGATAGAGGAGGGAGGGAAAGAGGGAAGGTAAGGGAGACAGAGAGAAAGAAGAATGAGAAAGAGAAAGAAAGAGATGGAGGAGAAGGAGGAGGAAAGAGGAGAGAGGGAGGGAGAGAGAGAAAGACAAAGAAAAAGAGAGATGGGGAGAGGGAGAGGGAAAGAGGGAGAGATCTGTTCAATCTGTCATGCTGGCCATCTCTGGCCCTGCACTCCTGCTGTGACAAAGCTGGACAAATGGTGGTAGTTCTCCCCTTCATCACTGGTTAAACAAAGATGGTCACACTTGGAGCAGCCTATTTTCTTTGTTCATCACAGCCATGCCTTAACCATTATATCTATCTCTCTATCTCCAAGTCTTCAACACAGGATAAAATAAAGGGAATCTCTCAAACTGTTAAATGTATTAAAGCAAAGCCCTGGTCACTAGTGAAAGCACCTACTTTTTTAAAAACTTTTTTCCCCCAGACATTATGGGAGAAACTGAGCTATCAAGGAAAAGAAGTTCTTCTAGCCATAGAAATATTGCAGCTGCTAGAACTCGTATCTGTCTTTTGGGGTCCACTAGAGTCTCTTAGATCTGCTCAGGGATAGTCTGACCTTTGCCTTGATTGACTGACCTTTGTCTTTTGTCTTACAGTCAAATTTTATAAACATTTATCATGCCTACTATGTGCTAGGCACACAAGAAATAAAGCAGTTCTCATCTTGGCTCATTTTAGTTCTCATCCTAGACCATCTTTAGTGAATTGCCCAGACTAGAAACTGACCAAACTCCATAATAAGAAGGTAAAGTACTAGGGGACCATGTTGTTCTAATCTGGTCTCAAAATAGTGAACCTCTTTCTTGACCTCCAGAGGAATGGAAGACATAACCAGAACCAGTTCTATTTCATATCAGGTTGGGCCAGTGTTAATCTCAAGAGTTGATAGAGTTCATCAGATCTGAAACCCAAAGTGAGAATCAGAAACCCCGAACCAGGCATTCACATCCTGCCATTGGTCTCTTGGCTTTTTTAGCTACTTAATTCTTAGATCTCAGAGCCAAGGTGAAAACAAAAAAGAATTGTAGACTGGATGAGAATGATAGCTATAGTTTTATTTTATATTTGCCTAGGTATGTATATCATAATGTAAGAGCTTTGAAGGCAGGACACATTTCATTGTGTTTTAGTCTCCCTGGCATGTAGCACTTAATAAATGTTTACTTTCTTGATTGATTGATGCCCAGGGCAGGAACTAGACCATATCTGACTGGAGACATAAGTAAAAAGAAGAAATCTGGGGCAGAGGGCTATCTATCCCCCCTAGGCCCAAAGGAGTGAAACTGCATTAATGTGGCCCATCCCTGGGAGCCCACCCCCAGATGAAAGACTCAAACAGCCTCCTGCTCACCTCTGCTCCCATTCCCACAATCCATATCTGTGCTTTCCATTAAATTTCACCAGAGGCTTTTCTTGACCAAGAAGAAAAGGAAGCATTGGCAAAGTGCTCCTTGGCAATTGCTTGGAAAACTCTCTTTCTGGACTTTCAGGAAAAGTTGGACAGAACTGGAACAATAGAGAAAGTTGCTGCACCCTTGGAAGTTATTGGATGCCCCATAGAACTCCCCAGAGTTTTACAAAGTGCTGAAGCACTTCCCAGTCAGGCTGTGTTAGGAGTTTAGAGAAGGCTCTTCAATCTGACCCAGGCCTATAAATCATCGAGGGCTAATATTACCTTCTTCTTCAATCCACAGTTGCTTATTTAGTCAGGGAGGTTAATATTACTTGTATTCATATCACCTTGATAATGCAGGAGCTGTGGTCTAGAATGAACCAGCAGAGTCTGTGTACTAGGCAATAAGACACTTCCATCCAGGGCCGGAGAGTATCTGCTTCAGAGTGAGTGCAATCAGCCATTCTACAAAAAACCTTTCCCAAGATCTCCACTTACCAGGCTTTGTAAGAGTTATAAATAGATAACTCTCTCTCCTTTTGTGACTCTGGGCCCCCTTTCCCGCACTAGGGTAACATTTGTTATTAGGATACACAATACCCACTTAGATGTTTGACATCCTCTGTCAAAGTAGATGAAGTAGCAGGTACTTTTTTTCCCTTTTAAAAAAATAATCTGGGGGTTGAGGATGGGGTGGGCTTGTGGAGGCTGCCATTTCTAAAACATCATATTCTTATCTAATCCTGTTTCCCTTTTTTGTGTAGGAGAGCAGCTTTGAACCCATGCCAGCACCCAATCCTACAAACCATGACTGTTGAAAGCAAAAAAAAAAAAAAAAAGGTCTGGTATAGTCTTAATAGCTGAAGGGGGATGGGGAGCTCACTCCTTCCTTTCCTTAGTCTTTCACTAAACAGTACAGTTGACTGGAGGAGACTATTTTGATTTCCCTTTCATAGCTGCTATTTTGGTTCTGTCTTCAAACTGAATTTCCAGTGGTAATTATTCCATTTCCTTTATTTTCAATGTCATCTTATTTTCAAAGCAAAAACATAATGTAGCAAAGAGAGACAAATTGGAGCAAATGGTTCTATTTATGCAAATATTTATCTACAGAATTATATCACATCCATGTGTAAACTACCAAGGAAATCAGGTGTCTCATTTCTGATGTGGTCACTTAGGTCTTTGGGTCCATCTGGAAAGAAGCAATTTAGCTGAATGATAACGAAATTCTGTCTCTGGGGGCAATACCTGACCTTGGTTATAAAGGTAGATTCCTCCATCTAAGCATTTTCTCATTTGTCATAGAATAAGTTTAGACTAGGAAGGGATGTGAAATGTCATCTATATCTCTGTCTCTACCTATCTATACATACATATATGCATATGTGTATATATGCATATATGTATATTCATCTGTACACAAACACAAACACACACACACACATAAGCACTTTACTTGGTCCTCAAGTAAGCCTTTGAACCTTCTCTTGCAACAAAGAAAAAAATTAAATATTTCAGAAGCTAAAAAGTGAGCACTGAATTGTTTTGGTGAGCTTAGCCTTGGCCTTCCCCCATATCCCTTCCCCCCCCCCCGCCCCCTCACCGCGGCCTTTTTCATTGTGTTTCATTCTCTAAATATAAGTGAACTAGCAGAAATAATGAGATGGGCATGTCCAGTCTTGGAAGCAGCCTTGTGAAATTGGGAAATTGACTTTCTTGGGTTTTTCAGTCAGTGCCATCGGCACTATGTGAGGTGCCCTCTCTTCACCCAACATAGGACTTCTTGAAGGAGGTGGACAATGGCAGGAGGACGAGCCTGATTTAGCTTGCCAGAAGACAGGGGTGAGGAAGAATTGTTAGGACAGTGCACAGCGGAGGTGAAATGTAAAATGTTTATTCAGTAGTATTAACTTCCTGAGAGAATAATAATAGATATGTTGCTGCTGTTTGTTTAAAATTTTTTCTCAAGGTGTCTTTGTGGGTTTTGCTTGTGTTAAGCATATCTTTTTGTGTAATGTTAATAAAGAGGTGTTCTATAACTGAGACACATTGTCCATTGGGTATCTTTCTATTCTACCCTGACCCCCACTTCCACTTTGGGAAGGTTGTATTGTTGTTCATCCTTTGTTCTCAAAGTGGAACATCAGAAAGGTGATGTCTTGATTTGCAAGTGATTGGATTTAAGTGAGGCAGGGCTATGCAAAGTCATCAGCCTCACTCTCTCCTCCAGAGTCATTGGAGTCCAGTGGCAAGACATAGGTCAGCACAACTGGTGATAGCCCTGAATTTAATGGGAGATTTGCAAGATTCTATTTGAGAACCAAAATCCAAGTTTTAAGTGAATTCCTCTAGTGCTCTGAGAGGGGGTAGTAAAAACCAAAGAGTAAGATTTAAAAAAACAAACAAAAAGAACCTGACTTTTCTTTTAGCTGCTCAGGCTCCCTCAGGACTGAACCTAGTCCATGTTTGTGGGTCTACAACTGAAAAGGGTCCCTTAGTGAAGAAAAAGAGGTTACAGCACCCCAATTTCCTGGGTACAGAAGTGATGTGTTGTGATACTTAAATAAGCAAAACCAAACAACACTAGTATTATGGATGATGGAATATAAGTAGGTAGAACAATGAACTTGGAGTCAAGAAGACCTGAGTTCAAATCCTGCCTCAGACACTTACTGGTTGTGTCACTAGCAAGTCATTTGATTTTTCTGAGCCTTAATTTTAGCATCTCCAAAATGGGGATAATAGTAGCATCTGCCTCAGGGTTGTTGTGAGGATCAAATGAGGACATGTAAAGTATTTTGCAAACCTTTGCTGTTCATTCCTTTCAGTTGTATCTAATTCTTTGTGACCCCATTTGGGGTTTTCTTGGCAAAGAATGCTTTGCCATTTCCTCCTCCAACTCATTTTACAGATAAGAAAACTGAGTCAAGTAACATTAAGTGACTTGTTCAGGGTCACACAACTAGTAAGTGTCTGAGGCCAGATTTGAACTTAGGTCCTCCTGATTCCAGGCCCGGCACTCCACCTAGTTGCCTTGCTTGTAAATCTTAAAACATGATATTAAAGCTGTTGTTGTTGATAATTATTATTTTAGGAAAGAGGTAGATTTTCTCATCTCCTTTTTAGGGTCGAGATTGATCATCACAGTAACATATCACCTAGTTACACGGACCTATAAACAGTGTGGTGCCCCAGTGAATAGGAGTAGGGCTTTAGAAAGGACTTTATTCCCCAGATGAGAGTTTGGGAGAGCGAATAAGTAAATGATAACACAACAAAAGACTGGAAATTATTAACTGTAGCTGAAATATAGACTTAGGACCTTGACCTCCCAGAGTGGTAGTGAGGCATGTTGACATTACTCTCCATTAACTATAAAGGGGGCTTGGAGGTGAGGTTGCTCCTTTCTAGGTTCCATCTACAGCATCAGGAACAATCCCTCTTTCCTCTCTAGGTTGTCCTACAACATTTATTTAGCTTCTGCGAGCCAGAGCACCCCAATACAATATCCATTTCATTTGATTTGCTACTATATTTAAAACTTCAGTTTGAAGAATTTGGTTAGAGAAAGAAACAATGCAAAGTGCACAGTGGTGAGTATTATGGGCCACAGAGTCTCCATATTGGAAAGGATCTCAGAGACCATCAAGGTCTCTGAACTACATTCCCTTCAAGATTTCATCACTATATATGAAGAAGAAGTCAATAGCTGCCAAGGAAGCCCACTGTGCTATGGGATGGCTCTAATGATGAATAAGCTTTTTCTGTTATCAAACAAATCAATCTTTCTGCAGTGTCTACCACTATGACTTCTTCTGGCACCGAGCAGAATGAGCCTAAGCTTCCTTCAAGACATATGTCATGTACTCCCTAAGTCTTCTCCAGGTAAAACATCCCCAGTGCTTTCAAATGATTATCATTTGTCATGGTCGGCAGTATCTTTATCATACTGGAGAGAGAATCCTAGAATTTTGGAGTAGGGAGGTACCACATAGGCCATCTACTCTGTCCTATTTCTTTGTTTTCTTTTTTTTTCTTTTAGGGCTGCATGTGAGAGAAGGCTCAGACCTCTGATTTCACTGGTATACTGAGCTTCCAATAAGGAAATTCCCTCCACCTTTTCTCTAACTTACAGTCGCAAAACATTGCCTGGTCACTGAGAAGTTAAAGGACTTACTCAGGATTACACATTGGGTTTCAGAGGCTGTATGTGAATGCAGCTCTTCCTGACTCCATGGCCAGTTTTCTGTATACTATTCTGGACCACAGGGCAGCTAGGTGGTATGGTGGATAAAACACCAGGCCTGGAGTCACGAAGATACATCTTCCTGAGTTCAATCTGGCTTCAGGCACTTACTAGCTGTGTGACCCTGGGCAAGTCACTTAACCCTGTTTGCTTCAGCTTCCTCATCTGTAAAATGAAGAAGAGAAGGAAATGGCAAACTAATCCAGTAGCCTTGCCAAGAAAAACCCAAAAGAGATCACAAAGAGTCAGACATGACTGGAAAACAATCAAAACAGATGACCTGCTGTACTATGTCATCAAACCCATTTTAAATAAGAATCCAATAACCAGCAAGTGGTTATTGAACCTCTATTTGAAAAACTTCTAGTGCAATTCCGTGGTACAATGACAGTACCAGGCCTGGAGTCAGGAAGACTTGAGTTCAATTCAGCCTAGACACTAGCTCCGTGACTAACAAGTCACAAAACATGTTTGTCTCAGTTTCCTCATCTGTAAAATGCAGATAATAATAGCTCCTGGCTCCCAGGGTAGTTGTGAAGGACAAATGAGATATTTGTAAAGCGCTTAGCACAGTGACCGGCATAGAGTAGGTACTTTATAAATGTTAACTATTATTAATCTTCATTATTATTATTACCCCCTTTGGAAGCGGGCCATTTAAATTTTTGATAGCTCTAATTGTTAACAAGTTTTTCCTTACGTGAAGTCCACATTTGCCACACCAAGTCTTTGTGGTGCCTTAGGCCACATGACAGACCTTCAAAGACATCTATCATTTCTCTATGACTTCTCTTCTCCAGGTAAAATATTCCTTGTTGCCTGAATTGACCCTCATATTTCATACCCTGAGGCTTTTTGCCACCTTGGCTGCCTTATTCTGGATACTTTCCAGCTTGTTAATGTCCTTCCTAAAAGATGGTACTCAGAATTGGAAAAAAAAATAGAGCGGACATGGTTTAATCATAGTAGGACTGTTCCATATCATTTTACCATTCCTTGACACAGCTTCAGGTCACATTCATTTTTTTGAGTACTGAATTACATGATTTATTCATTGCCATATCTTTATCAGGTTAATCTCTATCCAAACTTATCTTACATATCTGATGTTTATGAAGTTAATTTTTGAGCCCAAGTGTATTACTTGACATTTATTAACATTAAATTTCATCTTACTAATTCAATTTGATGTTCTAGCCTTTTAAGCTATTTTTGGATCCTGATCCTGGTATTTTAGCAAATTTCATAAACCAAGCATGCCACCCATGACTATATCCACATCACTGATAAGAAGGTTAACCAGCATAGAACCAAGCATGGATTCTTAGGGCACTCCACTAGAGACCTCTTTCCAAGTTGACCTTGAGTAATTAATAAGTGCTCTTTTAGCCAGGCAATTCAACCAGCTGTAAAAATGACTATATGCAACCTCCTCTCATATTTTTATCTGTTCATCTCACAGAAAGAGAATGAAAGATTTTATCTAAGACTTTGTTGAAAATCAGGAGATAGAAATAACTATATATAGATTAAGGAATATATACATATATTCTTTTTCTACATAAGTGACACATGCATATCTGTATATCTTAAGCTGCCACTTCTATAATCCTGTCAAAAGAAGGAAATGAGGCTAGTCCAGCAAACTTGTTCTAGATGAAGCCATGTTCCAGATTATGATCATTGCTCATTTCCCCTCCCTGGATAGTCGCCAAGTCTACACCTTTAACAAAATGCTGTTATCTTTGTTTTCTTTGAGATTCAGTTTAAATTCCACCTTTTTCAAGAAGACTTTTTCATTCCCTCCATTGTTAGTTCATCCCTTTCTAGGATCTGCTCCTATTTATACTGTATAGATCCTCTGTGTACATATATGGTGGTGATTTGATTTGGGGTGGTGGGGTACTTGTTCTTGTATTCCAAGGCCTTAGTGATGTGTTAAATCCATTAATTTTTTGCATTTTCTCAATATGCAATCATATTATCTGTAAATAAAATATTTTAATTTCTTCTCTTGGTTCTTTTGATTTGCTTTTCATGTCACATAGCTACTGCTAAGATTTCTAAAACTATGTTAAATGATAGTCTAGTGAGAATTTACATCTTTGTTTAATACTTGTTTTTAATGGGAAGTTTCTAGTGTTTCCATTTTTCATAAACCAGATCGTGATTCTTGGTATATACTTTTTTAAAAATGTTATGCAAAGGCCCTTCTGTACCTATTTTTAGACATTTTAAAAAAGATAAATGAGCGTTGCACTTTATTGAAGGCTTCTCTACAGTTAATCATGTAGTCTTTATTTTTCTCTTGCTCATAAAATGTTTTATATTGAGTGTTTTCCTGGTATTTAATCAACCACGTATTCTAAGTGTAAATCCTATTTGCTCATGATGAATACCTTTCAGAATATACTATTGTATTCTTATTGCGAATATTTTTAACATTTCAGTGACAATACTAATTAATGATATTGGTCTAGGTATTCTTGTCGGTTTATTAGTTCCCTATTCATCCATATTAGTCTATTTAGACAATTCCTATTTTCTTCATTAAAATCCTTTCCATTGGTATTTTCAGACTTTAATTTGTCAGAGCTCCATATCCCTTTTTGATAGACATTCCTGGTAAAATTTTAGTCCATGGGAAAATTTTGCCTGTCAGATCTATGGATAAAGGAAGAATTTATGAATAAACAAGAGATGGAGGGGATCACAGGATGTACAATGATCATTTTTGTTACATTAAATTAAAAAAGCTTTGAGTAGACCCAACCAAGATTAGGAGAAAATCAGGAAACTGAGTGGAAAATATACAGCAAATTTCTCTGATAAAGGCTTCATTTCTTAAATTAATATGAATATGAGTCATTCCCCAGTTGATAAATGGTCAAAGCATATGAACAGGCAGTTTTCAGAAGTCACAGATATATATAGTCATATGAAAAGAATGCTCTAAGTCACTATGGATTAGAGAAATGCAAATTAAAACAGCTCTGAGGTACCAGCCGACACCTCTCAGATTGGCTAATATGACAGAAGGAAAATGACAAATGTTGGAAGGGATATGGAAAAATTAGGACCCTATTGCACTGTTAGTGGAGTCATGAACTGATCAAATCATTCTGGAAAACAATTTGGAACTATGTCCAAATAGCTATAAAATTCTATACACCCTTTCACCCAACCACTACTAGTTCTATATCCCAAAGAGATTAAGAAAAAAGGGAAAGGACCAATATGTACCAAAATATTTATAGCAGCTCTTTTTGTGATGGCAAAAAAACTAGAAACTGAGGAGATGCCCATCAATTGGGAAATATCTGAAGAGAGTATAGTATATGATTGTGATGGAATACTATTGTGCTATAAGAAACGACAAGCAAGATAGTTTCAGAAAAATCTGGGAAGACTGATGCAAAGTGAACTGAGGCAAACTGAAGTAAGCAGGACCAGGAGAACATTGTACACAATAACAGTAATATCAACTGTGAATGACTTAGCTCTTTTCAGCAATACAGTGATTCAAGAACATTTCAAAGGACTCAGGAGGAAAATGCTGTCTACCTCCAGAGAAAGAACTGATTGAGCCTGAATGCATATTAAAGCATAATTTAAAAAACTTTTTCTTGCTTTTTTTCAACATGGCTAATATGGAAATCTGTTTTACATGATTTCACATGTATAATTGATACCACATTTCCCATCTTCACAATGGGTAGGGAAGGGAGAAAACTCAGAACTTGAAATTTTTAAAAAGAATGTGAAATAATACCTTTTTAAAAAAGAAAAAATAATAACTTTAGTCTTTGGAATCAGACCTATCTTTTCTCTCAGTTCTTTGAAATTTGTTCTCCTAAAATCTAGAATGCAAATCAGACTATGCTTAGCTTTCCTCTTTTTCATCACTAATTCTTTGATGGAATGGTCATGTCCGTCCAAGGTACTCATAATTTCCATCTTCACAAACATTCTTTTCTTTGTTGATGAGAATCAGGTTCAGAATTGCCAGTGTCTGAAGGAGGATTCAAACCTAGGGTTTTTTTTAACTTCAAATTCATCAGTGTATTGATATCTCATAAACTATTATTCATGACATCATGATTGCCTCAGCAATATAAACAGGACTTTATGGAAAGAGCCATGGCTTTGGAGTCAGAGTCCCTGAATTCAAATCCTGACTTTGATATGTCTTAACTGTGTGACTTTGTACAAGTCTTTTACTTCTCTGGGGTCTTCGTTTCCTTATCTGTAAAGTAAAATACTAGGTAAACTGTATGGTGTCATAATTTGAAATTAATAATTCTACAACCACTTCTTTTTAAAATATTCATAAATCCTCACTTCAATAACATATTCTAGAATTTTCCAGGCATCAGTCATTTTCACTGGTCTGTTCTTGGCTCATTTTTGAAAATTGAGACATTTGTCCATCTCTCCAGTCTTCTGACACCTCTAATATTTTCCATAATTTTTTCAAAGGTTGCCAAGTAGTGACTTGGCAATATTTATAAATTCTTTCAGATACCTTGAGATACACTGTACTATGCTAGAAAACCAATTCACTGAGGATAAGTGGACGCTTTGTTACCACCTTTTTTCTCATATATCACGGTGGTTTGCTTCTTGTTAACCTTTTTTGCCCTATCCTTCCCAGTAAAATAGAGAAACCAGAAGCACTATATACATGTTCATTATTATTATTATTATTATTATTATTATTATTATTAATTATTATTATTATTATTATTCCCACTCTTCCCTTCCCCCAGGTGTTAGTACTTTCTTTCTCCTGAAATTACTTTGCATATACTTAGTATTTTCTTCTCTCTATGCCTGTTAGCCCCAGCCTTTCTTTCCCTCACCCCCAACATGGGTCCCATTGAGATCAGTGACTGCTTTGCTTCTGTATCCCTGGTATCTAGGAGTACCTAAGTATGTGCTGCGTAATATTTATTTAATTCAATTGGATCATGATTCCATCTGCCTTGACAAGCAATCATAGATCTTCTTTGACTTTCCTCTTGTCCCAATAGAGAATTTTAAATCCATTCCTTTTTGCTGTCCTAAGTATTTATGACCAACTTCCACTCACTCTGAACTTTAATGCTTTTGACACTATTATTATATCATTATGCTGATCTTTTGAATTCACCTTCTGTTACTTGGACTTTCTCCCATCATCTATAGATATACTTTAAAAGTCAAAATCAATAGATGAGCTTCCTATGCATCAATGTCAATCTATTTAGACAACTCCTCTCTTTTTTATTGTACTTCTAGAATCTTATTATTGAGAATTTCTCATCACATTTGGCCAACATTTCATGTAGAATGATATCCCATAGCATCCTACCTTTTATTTCTTTGAGCCCTTTGAAATAATCTCTAGCTAATTCAAAGGTACATGTCAGAAGATGCCCAACTTTACTCTCTTTCTCTATCTTTAATTTTAGGATAGAGTTCATCCTTTTTGTTTCACTAAAAGTTTTTTCCTCACTCATAAGAATGAGGACCATAATAGTAATTCCCTTCTGTGACTTCCTTCTTCTTTCAAGGACTGAAATTATCATTGAATTAAGTCATGAAGTTGTTGACTTCTCTGATTATGAAAGAGAACACCAGGAGATGTCCAATTAAGGTCCCTCATCCTACAATATTGTGAATCTGTGCTGGGTTTCTCAAACTTTTCTTCCATTTTCTCCTTCTGTCCATGTGGTTAGTCCCATGACAATATCTATTGGTTTCTCTCTGCATCAATCCACACACAAATGCTCTCTACCATGTTCCCTCATTCAGGATTCTCAACTTCCTCACATGAATATATATTCTTTTTTTTCTTTTTTCCCCCCACTATTTTCTTAATCTACAGTTTCACTGACTCTTTATTCCTTTTAAATAAGGTATAAGCTCCAATTATATTCTAGTGATGAGTCTCATTTCAACAAATCTTATTAATTCCTATAGGACTAAAAAATGCCCCCTTGCATTAGGACCTCTATTGTTTAGTTATTTCAATAATGTCCAACTTTTCATGACCTCATTTGAGGTTTTCTTGTCAAAAGCACTGGAGTGGTTTGTCATTTCCTTCTCTAACTCATTTTATAGATGAAGACTCTGAGGCAAACAGGGTTAAGTGATTTGCCCCAGGTCACACAGCTAGTAAGTGTCTGAGACCAGATTTGAACTCAAGAAGATGAGTCTTCCTGACTTCAGGCCCACCACTCTATCCACCACACCACCTAGTTGCCTATTAGAACCTGGAGTTTATCTTAGTTATGAATACGCTGTATATTTGGTAACTTTTAAGAGCTCAGATTTCAGTGTTGGCTCTTTGGAGATACTGGCATCTGTAAACCACTGAACCTCTCTTTCTACTGATACTTTTCTGATTTTGTGCCTGTTGTTTTATGTGATACCTGAGTTGTCATACATACGGGATAGGTTTCACCCTTCCCCCACCTCCATTTTCTCTTGATCAAATTTGCAAGATTCCATGAAAAGATATAGTAGGTATGACAGGTTATGATTTTCTATTTCAATTATTTAAATGGATGACTAATAGTGTATTGTTTTAATTTCTTCGTGATTCAAGAAATAAATAATTGTTCTCATCTTGTTTAATCATTCAGTCATATCTGGCTTTTTATGGCCCCAGATGGGGTTTTCTTGGCAAAGATACAGGAGTGGTTTCCTTCTCCAGTGGATTAGGCAAAAATAGGTTAAGTGACTTGGCCAGGGTCACATAGTCAAGAGTATCAGATTTGAACGCAGATCTTACTGACTCCAGGCCCAACACTCTATTCAGTGAACCATCTGGCCGTTCTCCACCTGATATACATATATAAACTTCTGTTTATTGAGTGTCTTTTCTAGAAGGGATTCTATTATTTCACTTTGGGGTTACCTTAGACAAGGGCCCTACATAAACTTTGTTTTAGAGATTTTCCCTAGAGTCCTACTCAGCAGTAGGCATATATATCACAAGCCAGAGAAATGAAGAAACCATGTCCTCTCTCTTTTGGGCCTGGCTACTCACAGAATGAATACAGTCTCTATGTGAGCCCAGAAGAGGAGGCCTTTATATGTGGAATTTTCTGAACTTCAGGTGGCATACATCTATCGGCTGCCTCTCTCCCTATTGATCAATTCATCCATGAGCCCCAATTAGTTTCACTGTATCCTTGACCAAGAGGCCACCAGGCATGTCAACTGTGGCCCAGAAACCCAAGAAGTTCTCAAACATCATCTCTTCAACTTCCCAAACCTACCTCTTTCTTCTGAAGCTCAAATCTGTCATTAGAAGGATAATCGGTACATTTCCCTGTGACCGTAAGGTTTTCAATTTATTTCCAGGGCTTCATTATCCCTGGCAGTTCTTTCTAGGGTTCCACTGAGAGTATCATTTGTCCCCTAGAGCAGTGGTTCTCAACCTTCCTAATGCTGGGACCCTTTGATACTCGTATGTGGGTGTATCTGCATGTGGGCAGACCCGCCTAGAGATGGATAGTGGAGGGGTGTCTCGGTTCCTAAGACCATCAGACATATGTGTTTTCTGATGGTCTTAGGCAATCCCTGTGAAAGGATTGTTCCACCCCCAAAGGTGTCGCGACCCACAGGTTGAGAACTGCTGCCCTAGAGGAAGCATTGGGAAAGAATAATGTGCACCAGCTTTGACAAATCTGGGGTGTCTGTAATGTCCTAGAATCTAAGTAACATAGATCATGTCCCAGTAAGAGATACAGCTAGGTAATGCAGTGGTTAGAGTGCTGAACCTGAAGTCAGGGAGATTTGAATCCAGACCCAGGTACTTACTAGCTATGTTAAGTAGCTGGACAAGTTACTTAACCTCTGTTTGCCTCAGTTTCCTCATCTGTAAAATGGGGATAATAATAGTGTCTGCCTTCCAGGGGCATGATGAGGATCCGCTGAGATAATCAATTGCAAAACATTTAGCACAGTTCCTGTCACTTAGTAAGAATTCTACAAATGTTAGCTATTATTATTATTATTACTCAAGGCAAACAATGACTTTCCTAGTCCTTAATCACTGTTTCTTGTCTCTTCTGTCCCTGATTAGTCACTCAGTCAGTCAGTCAACAAACAAGCATTTATTAAGTGCTTACTATTTGCCAGGCCCTGTGCTAAGATCCAGAGGTCCCTCCCTGCCAAAAAACAAGGAGGAGAAAGTCTCATTCTATTGGGGAAGACAATGTATAACTGCCTAAACTGTGCTTCCCATCCTCAAACTTTTGCACTGGTTGTCACTATTCCTGGGTTCCTCTTCCTTCTCACCTCCACTTCGTAGAGCCCCTATCTTCCTTCAAGATTCAGCTCAGAGACCTTTCCTGGTGCCTCCTCTTCTCTCCCCCACAAGTTGGAGCCTTTTCTTCTTAGGTACCATCCGTTTCTTGTATATCTTGTATGTACTGATTTCTATCCTTTAATTACTGAATAGATGTTGTCTCAGACAAAATGAGACCTGGGACAGATTTAAGCTAAAAAAAGACCCTACTTATTGGAAGCGGTATGTATAGATGTCCTATAACATCCAGAGCCATCACCATTCACCCTGACCCATGTCTTACCATTGGACTCTGGAGGAGAAAGTGAGGCTGATGACTTTCCACAATCCTGCCTCACTTAAATCCAATTCACTTGCAAGTCAAGATGTCACCCGCCTAATGTCATTGGTCCTCTTCAAGAATGCAGGATGAGCAACAATACCCACTGATCTGCTTAGTGCCTGGCACATAGCAGCTTGATAATGTTCTTTTTTTTTTATATTGATACTAATTGGTGGCACATTTAATTCACATTATTTTCATCCTTTCTCTTCCATACCCCTCTTCTTCTTTTTTTTTTTTTTGCTTTTTTTTTTGGAGGACAATTGGGGTTAAGTGACTTGCCCAAGGTCACATGGCTAGTTTTCGTGTTAAATGTCTGAGGTTGGATTTCAACTCAGGTCCTCCTGACTCCAGGGTTGGTGCTCTATTCACTGCACCACCTAGCTGCCCCCATACCTCTCTTCAATACAAAGAAGTGTTTTCTCCTCAAAAAGTCCAACTCTTCCCATCATAGGGAGGGAGAGAGGGGCTCACACCTGTTTTAAAAGTTCAGAACTTTTTCTTCCCTCTCTGTGTCCATTTCTCCCAACCTCCAACCTCTGCCTCTTTAGATTCTGTTTTTGTTGATTTTCTTTGAAGCATTTCCATTCTTTCAAGGTGGAATTTCTTTTCCAAATATTCTCCCTGTTCCTCTCGGAGTCTTACCAATCTGTGTTTTGACAAGCAATTGACAAGTGCCGTTTTGATAGTGGTTTAAGGTTTTGCAAAGTGTTGTGTCTACGTTATCTCACTTAAACCTCATAGGAAACCTCAAGTATCATTATGCCCGTTTTACAAATGTAGAAATGCAACTGATCTATAATCACATAGCTAGTAAGTATCAGAGCTGGGATTTGAACCCGTCTGACCTCAAGTCTGGTGCATACAAAGCTATTTTGCTTGCTACTGGCATGAACACAAATCACAGTACAATTTCTGCAAGACACTGTAAAATTCTTCTCACTCTCCATCCTTGTTGAAAGCGATATCCCTGGATTCTATTTTTCTTGTCAAAAGCTAAAGGCAATGAGGTACAGTGGAAAGACCACATTAGATCAAAAGTCAGAAGACCTGGCTTGAAAACTTAGTTTTGCACCATCCTTAAGACCGGGGGCAAATGACATTGGGCAAGTGATTTAACCTCTTCTGGCCTAACGCTCTGCTGTAAAATGAAGCCATTGGACTTTATGACCTCTGAAAATCTTCCCAGCCTTAAATCTGGATTTCTGTGATCCTGGGGCTAACACTCTTGGCAGCCTGCTTGTTCATTAGGTTGCTTTGCAATGCTTGAGTCTCAGTCAGTGGAGGAGTACACAAGAATATGTGTATTGTGGACTGCCTTTTCTCACCAAGTGACTGCTAAAATGCCCAGCTTTGCCTTTGGTAATGATCAGCTGCTGGCCACAGCCCTAATGCAAATAGAAACTGACCGTAGCTATTGAGAGGGAGAGGGTCTCAAGCACATTCTAGTTTCCAGGCACTCCATACATGCTCTCTTTCTTCTATTCTTCTCCACTGAGCCTATTTCAGAACATTTTCTTATATTGCAATTAATTTGCTACAGCTCCTCCCTCCTCCGCAAGTTTTATTTTCTATCTTTACTCCTGAGATGGTGTCATCATTCTCAGTTGGCCTTTTGCAATTAGGAACTTCTTGTTAAAGCCTCAGTGCACACAAATGCAGGTGCTTTCATAAAGGCAGGCCACAAAATGGATGTTTGCGACTAGTGCAATCAATTTACTGTATGAACTTGAACCAGACATTTCAATCCCTAGGCTTACTTCTTTATGTGGCAAAATAGGGGGCTGAACTTTTAAAGATAATTTTTATTTGGTAGTTTTTAGTCAAGTCCAACTTTTCAGGATCCCATTTGGGGTTTTTTTGGCAAAGATTTTAGAGTGGTTTGCCATTTCCTTCTCCACTTTATTTCATAGTAAACTGAGGCAAATAGGGTTAAGTGACTTGCTCAGGGTCACACAGCTAGTAAGTATCTGAGGCTGGATTTGAACTTAGGTCTTCCTAACTCCAGGCCTAGCACTCTATTCATTGAGCCAACCAGCTGCCTGAAGGATCAGATTAGAAAGTCTCTTCCATCTCTGCCATTCCATATCCTTGGCTCTAGAATCCTTTCCAGATCCAGAATACAAAACTCTAGGAACTAGGGTCTCTCCCAACTCTGGCAGTCAATACCCTAAATTAGGATCTTTTTTAGCTCTAGATTTCAATACCCAAATCCTAAGGTTCCTTCTAGCTCTAACTTTCTAAACCTTAAATCCTAGAGTCTCTTCCACCTCTAGAATTTTATATTCTAAGTCCTAGGGTCCCTTTCAACTCTGACATTTTGTGGTTTTTGCTCCAATATCCCTCCCTGCTCTGATACACTGTGAGTCAGTTTATGAATAGGATGAAGCAGAGAATTTTGGTCAGTCAGTAGATATGTCATATGTGTTCTGTAGACCAGTTTTCAATAAAACATATCTTAGTCCATTTTCAACACATCCTGAAAGCTACTCCAAATGGTCCAATCCAACAAATGGCCCAGTTCTTTAATGTTCATGGGTTTCCAGAAGGACTCATTTCAAGCAGTTCTCTGTCCTCCCATGAAGTCACTGAACTAAAAGTTCCTCCAAAAGTACTTCTCCAAAGAGACAAAAAACTTGTTCCTTGGTGGAAAATAATGGTGGAACCTATCAGGCTTAGGTGTCACTGTAAAACCAACATCAATGTTTGAGCCAAGTGACCAAATTACTTCCAAAGGGTATAGATTTGGCTCCAGTTCTGAGTGATGACCTGAACATGGGGGCATTCTTTTAATTCCTTCCAATTTCTCAGTCTCATTAAATTACGCACACACATACACACACATACACACACACACGCACACATACACACACACACACACACACACACACACATGCTTGTAAACATATAGGAAAATGGTTTCAACAAATGTAGATGTCCAGAAAGGCATTTTCCCACCACACGCCTGGAAGTTCTTGTCTGAAACCTGGTTCTACTTTGCACGCGCAGTGTGTTGGACCAGCTAATACAGCCGTGGCCACAACCTACATAACTCTGTAACTATTCACGCAGGCTGGGGATTGCCAACACACACATTTGCTTGTTTAGTACTGATGCTGAAAAGGGTTCCAGGAATAATATTTTCAGGACCCTATCTTTGTAATTGTGTTGAAAGTGTCCTGTCCATCTTTTTATAAGACGGAGTTCATGAGGACGTTTTTATGGACAGCTAATGTCGCCCTAGGCAATAGAAACAATTGTTCATTTTGACAAAAATGTTTCACTTTCATAACTTTTTCTTTCCCTGTGCATGAGAGAAAGTGGGGTGGGAGTTGAGGGGGTGGCAGAGGATACAGGATCCATTTCGAAATGTATGAAAGTTGGATACTCCCAAAATTCCAACAAGATTACACATACACAAATCTCATCTGGTAAATATTACATTCTGTTTTTGTCTTTGCTTTAGTTTTTACACAACTTGACAGTTTGTGGTATTGTGCCACATTTCAAAGTTAAGGTTTACAAACATCTGGCCAGAACCCAACATTCCACTCTCTGTGGCCCCCCAATGTCTCTGGACTATATTGCTGGCATGGACCAACTAAGGTAGAAAATAAGAGTTTTCCTAGAGAACAATGAGAGAGAAAGAGAGAGGCAGCCTGGCTTTTCCCAGTGTGGCTAAATGAGACTTGGTGTGCAGAAAGATTAACTCTTTGGCTGCTGGGCAGAAGGGCCTGAGATATTTTAAGCCCTCTGCTGAGTAGACAATTGGGTTGGTCAAAAATCATTTGAAGTATTAAAACACATAAAGAAGACCACACATGTATACATACAAATATACACACTCTGCCCCCACCCCTAGGAAAACGAAACAAAACAACAAAAAACACAGAATAAAATTATCCTAAGAATGAAGTGATGTAGCCTTCTCACAACTCTCTCAGGGTCATTTTCATTCAGAAGTGCCTCCATAATTCCACTCATCTACAAGAGATTGGAACCATGGTGCTTCTCTCTGCCCCCAGGGGGAAAAAAAGGAACAAGACCAAAACCTAGAGAGTGAGTTCCAAGGCATGTGGTTAAACAATGGGCACAATTATCTTAGGCAGGATATTTTGAAATTCCTCGTCATGGCCATTTCATGTGGTGTTCCATTGAATAGATATGATTCACTTGAAAGCTCTCTGGGACCTTTCCTTTCAATCTTCTTCAAATGTTCAAATTAGATTGAGTTGCACAGTTTGAAATATTGGCAGGACCTAGTTCTGAAAATGTCCACAGTGAAATAAAAGTGGTTTAGAACCTGAACACTTTTAAAAGCCAGGTACTATGTCAAGAAAGACATCTCAAACTTGGGCTTTCACTCTGACTGAGAGTTGACTTTAGCATTAAATCTCAGTGATGTAGGAAGATACTATGAAGGCAGCCTGGTAATTTGGGTTCAAATTCTGCTTCTGACATACTTTCTTGTTGTGTGACCATGGGCAAGTCACTACACCTGAGTCTCAGTTTCCTCATCCCTAAAAAATGAAGATTAAAAAACCCATAGGACCTATCTTTCTCAGGGTTATTATGAGGTTTTTAAGTGAGATGACAAAAGCCCTTTCTAAACTTAAATTTGCTATATAAATCTCAGTGATTATGAGACTCGCTAGAACAAGGTGAACCTGGAAGAAAATTAGCAACTTGACTAAATTTGTCTTCAGTGTTTCCAACCTTCCTACTCTGTGTTTCCTTTGAACTATCAGTGGCATCCATCACTCCCTCCCCCCTCCCCCATACTCTTCCTGTAATATTCAGTAAAACTTGCTCCCAGATGCCTCATTCATACTAAGGTGTTAACGACTGATGACAGTTTGAAAGTTGTTTTCCTTCCCTTCTCATGGGACATTTGCAATTTCACAGGAATCAAACCTTTAAGCTGAAGGGATAAAAATTCTGACATCAGGACATTAGCTCTCAGTCTGCTCCAGGGATAGACTGTCCCAAAGAGTGACAGTGGGGAAGATCCTAGCTATTTGTACTCAGAGCAGAGTGAAGATGGTATAGGCTAGTTTCTTGTGGACAGATGCTGTAACATTAACTAGAGACTAGAGAGACAGCAGAGCTCTTCCACTCTTGTTTAATAACCTTCTGTTCACCCAAGAAGAATTACCTTCAGACTCAAAAGATGCTTTGGAGTGGAAAGAGGTGACCGCCTCAGCCCAGAACAAGCTGATGCTATGTATGCCTAGCATTTGCCAAAGTGGGCAGTGTGAATATTCTCTCCCACCTTTCCAGACTGTACCGCAGTGAAACAATGTTTTTGTCTTCGTAAAGACATCACCTACTGCACACAATGATGTATCCTTGGTTTTGCTTTTATTCGGCAGTACCTGAAAGGATTCAAGCTACACTTCTGCTGAGAATGAAACTTCCCTCCCTCCCCCAACCTCCAATTCATGCTTGTTGGAGTTCCCCAGAGGAAATCTCCCCCAGGCCTTCACTAAGCACTGTTCTGTGAGCAGAACTGTGCAGGAACCAGTTCAGTCCCTACCCCTTCATACTTGCAGGGCTCTAGCTTCTGGGATGCTACTTCATTCCTCTGCTTTAAGATCTATGCTTTGGGGGTTTAGGGAATTACAGTTGGCTGAGGGTCTCAATTCGGGCTATGCAGTCCTTAGTCTTATGATAATGATGATACAAGATTGCAGCACATCTCAGGAAGTGGTTTGCATACTTTCTGTAACATGGAAGTGAAAGTGTGAGCTGATTCAGACAGGCATGACAAGCCCCTCCTGCCTTTCAGACCCTTCCCCCCAAAGGTTGGTGAAGGTCTTAAAGTAGTTCTTCATATCAGCATCAAGTCTTCACAGTAACTTCACTGTGAGTCGGTTATTCCTAAGAAGAGTTCCATCTCAATGGAAAACATGTTTGTCTTTCCCTAGTGAATAGGATAGTGATGGGAGTATCTTGTCTATGCAGTGTGACGTCCAGCACCCATATATGACTTGCCCCCCTGCATTCTTTCCAAGGATCTCATATTTTATACAGATAATGAGATATGCCTATTATCTAATAAGACTTTTTCCAAAGTTCAGAAATACAACCAGCACGCCAAAATATCACAGTGTATTCTATTTAGTAATGTAAAGATATTTCTAGTTTTAATGAGGGCTATTAAAGGATGTGTTTCTTGAAGTTATATCAGACAGGTAACCAAAACTCAGTTCACTCAACCGGTTATCTAGCTAGTGCTATAGTGTCTAGAGAATACTGGACTTGGAATTAGGAAGACCCGAGTTCAGATACTGCCTCAGCTACTAACTTAGTGACCCTGGACCACATTTCTCAGCCTCAGTTTCCTCATCTGTAAAATGGGGTTTAATGATGGTATCAATCTCATAGGGTTCTCATGAAAATCAAATGAGCTAACCTTAAAGTTAGCTGTTAAGGAGTTAATTTTGTGGCCAATCCCTTATCCCAACATAAAAACATAGAAGAATTGTGGCTAAGAAGAAATCAAAGTCCATGAGAATGAGCTAGCAAGAGAGCATCTCCTAAGTACATAATACAGTGCTAAGTGCTATCTGGGATAGCATTTATCAATGAAAGATGTCATTATATCCCTCTGGACAGACATTACAATCTTGTTGGCAGTTAGGTGGTGGAATGGACAGAGTGCCAAGCCTGGAGCCAGGTGCAGACACTTACTGGCAGTGTGACCCTGGGCAAGTCACTAGATCTCTGCTTGCCTCAGTTTACTCATTAGTGAAGTGAGGATAATAACAGCCCCTCCCTCCCAGGGTTGTCATGAAGATCAAATGAGATGATGATTGTAAAGCACTTAGCACAATGCCTGGCACATAGTAGGTACCATGTTAACTATTTATTTATTATTATTGACACAATCAGAGAATTAAAAAAAGAATACAGTCAGGTGTAAATCAGTGTCAGGTAGCAGAAAAAGCCCCATATTTAGAGGCACAGAGCCCATCTCTGCTGCTTAATGTGTCTGTGTGGTCTTAGCTAAGTCAAATCATCTCTCTAGGCTTCAATTCACACAAAAGGTTCGTCTAGAAGACCCTGAAGAGCCCTCCCTGCTCCAAAGCTATGATCTAAGACCCAAGTCACATGTATGCTTCTGTATGAGTCAGAAGAATTCAGAAAAGGAGTGCTTATCCTGGGCTGGAGGGGTTGGGGTGGCTTTGGAGAAGAGGTCGAACCCGACCCAGGCCTTTAAGGATAAGAAGGGATTTAATAAGAGAGGAGGAGGAGGGAATGCCAGGCAACCAGAACAAAGGCTCGAAAGCAAGACTATCCTGGCACAAGAAGGCTCAGAGAAATCAAACCAGCCTCGCTGGATGAGTGGTTTTTATAGAGGAGTGAGAGAGAGCTGGAGAGAGAAGGTTGGGGTGTGGTTACCAAGGACCTTGGATGTTGGGCCTTATTCTGTAGGTAACGGTGTCCATTGAAGGTTCTGAACATGGTTAAAGAGGCTACATCATCTGTAGCAGATTAAGTGTTGGCCATAAAGGAGAAGTTGGCATATAGGCAGGAGAATTGGGCCTTTGTCAAGGAAAGATAAAAGACCTGCCATGATAAAGCTGCCTGATCTCAAGAATACCAGGCAGCTAAGTAAACAATGGATAGGGTACTGGACTTGGAATCAGGAGGACCAGAGTTCATATTGGGTCTCAGATGCTAACTGTGTGACCCCAGGCAAGTCACATAACCTGTCTGCCTCAGTTTCTTCTTCTGTAAATAGGGATAATATTGGTGCCTATCTCCTTAGGTTGTTATGTAAGGATAAAATGAGACAGTACCTATGTGGTGCAGTGGATAGAGTACTGGGCTTAGAGTAAGGAGGAGTCATCTTTCTGAGTTCAAATCCAGCATTAGTCATTTACTAGCTGTGTGTGACCATGGGCAATTCACTTAACTCTGTTTGTCTCAGTTTCTTCATCCGTAAAAATGAGCTGAGAAGGAGATGACAGATCATTCCAGTATCTTTGCTAAGAAAACCCCAAATGGAGTCATGAACAGTCAGACGTGACTGAAAAATGACTGAACAACAACAACAAAATGAAATATCTGTACAATTCTTTGTTTTCTTCCATTCCATTTTATTTTATTTTTAGTTCTAAATTCTTTTCTTCTTCTCCCCACCAATGGAGAAGGTAAGAAACACAAAACCTATCACAGATTTGAAATAATCTAAAACAAATTTCTACATTAGTCATGTTATTAAAAAAAAAAACACAACCAAAAAAAACAAGAAAGAGAGGGAAAAATACATAAAGCACTTCTGACAACCTTAAGGAACTATATAAATGCTAGTTACTATTGTAGTGGTCAATATCATTACAACTGCTGCCACCACTACTACTTCAATTATCGCTGTTCTCATTAGATGACCTGTTCATGTCTAATTGATTCTCTGTGTTCTCATGAGAAGGGCCCCTCTTGGGGAGGGCCCCAGTGCCATTCTTCTCTCCTCTTTCTTTCTCCAGGTTGTATATAATAGACATCTCATCATTTAGCCTTCCAGGGAATGCAAATAGATCAGTCCCTCCCATGTTTGAGTGCTGGGATCGCAGAGTTTTCTGCTCAGGAAACAAATGAACACAGAGCTGAACTGTGAAGTTCTGGGTCCACAACCAGACAGAAAGTATAACCCAGAACATGGCACCCTTTTGTTTTTCCCCAGATCGGAAACATTTTCTTTCTCTCGCACGATTAACTTGATTTCTGTCCAATTTTTTTTTTCCTAGTTCCTCTTTATTGGAACCATAGTAATTCTAGTTTGGAAACTAGAAGAAATATAATAAACCAAGGCAATAAAGCTAGGGTGTGGAAGGAGAAATTATTTCCCTATAAGGAACTTAAAGGCAAACATGATGCTTGCCCATAGGAGTCACTTAGTATTTTGAATGAATTTCCACAATTGCTATGAAAAGCAGTGCCTTATTTAAGACTACTTTTTTGTATATTTGTCATGCTTTCCTACTAGACTGTAAGTTCCAGTAGGGCAGGGACTGCGTCTTATCTATACTCCTGTAGTGCCCAGCAAAGCATTTTGCCAGCATGTCTAACTGAAGAAGGGAGATCAGCAGGTTAAAATACAGGACAAAGATGATCAGGCCCAAGAACCAGAGTACTTAAAAAAATTCATCCTAGGATTTCATGGCTTGCCAAAATATCCCTTCTGCAGCTGTTAGAGATCTTGTTATGGCATTCGGCTCTGACTCAGACAGTGATTCCTTCCAGAGAATGTTGGCACTCCCTACAACCTGGCTAATACCCCCAGTGAGGAAACCACTGTTAATGATGTTGATGACAAGGAAGTTATCAAAGGAGGCAAGGCCCAGGGGTAGATGGGTAGCATGATGTAGAAAGATGGTATGGGGAGAATGGGAATAAGGTACCCCTTTTAAATCATGGAATTCCCTGAAAACCTGGTCACAATAGCACCTCTCCCCTCTAAAGAACACCTGGTACCAGTTCTGACATGATGAAATGTTACCCATAGATAGTGTTTTGAATCATTACTGATGCCTGGTGTTGTATTCTTAGAGAAGATCTTTTTCTTGGACTTTAATGTATCAAATAGATTTTTGGCAGGGTCCTGGCTATTGCGGCTGAATTCTGCTTTAAAGGGTAGATGGGGTGTAGCTCTTTTGCCCTTGAGGTAAGCAACTTTACAGGCAAGAAAGGACCAGCCCTTCCTGATAAGGAAAGTCTAGAGAGCTCAGGAAAAAGCAAGGCTAAGTTTGGGACACCAGGACTATCCAAAGGAAGAGTGAATCACATATTGTGTCATGTATGTCCATAGTACTGTGGGAAACTCCCTTCTCTATTCCCTGAGTAACAAGGAAAGGAAGACTCCTCCCTGAAATGAGATTCTTTTCCTGCCTGATCAATGCACAGGCCCTCCTCGATAGCATAGGATCTCTCCTTTATAAGAATGGCTATCTAGCCAGACTGGTTTGATTCATTTGAGCTTTGTACATCTTGACTCTGAGTCCTTGCTCCTATAGGTTTCCTATAGGAAAAAGTGTCAACAATCCTGCCTGGGAACCAGGATGAACCTACGGGGCAATGGAGTTTAGCCCATACCCCTCAGGGAAATAGCTTTTCCATAGAAGATGCCAATAGACTGCGTGCACATCCCTGTTAAGCTCATTCAACTAACTGTTCCAAGAGAGAAGTCCTGGCCAGTAAGCCCTGCTCTGGGTGTTCCCTCATGGGAACAGTATGTTCGATCCCTTCCTGCTTCTCTTACTCCCTTCCCCCATCTGCTAAAGAATGTTCCTATCCTTTGGAAACACAAGAATTTCTTCACTGTCACAAGGAAATTCCTGGACCCGATGGGTGATGCCTACCTGATTCTTGTTTCTAAAGTGCCTGGTGGCAGGCACAATGCTTTTCTCCTCCTCATGAGAGAGTTAGTCAGATACTGTTATCCCTGTTTTACGGATGAGAAGAATGAGGCTTGGGTTTTATGTAAAGCTGCAACTATGATCAAGCCCTACCTAAATTAATTAATTAGTGTGGTCTGAGGGGGCCCTAAAGGAATTAAACCTTCTGATGAAAAGTTACTCTATTACCATGGCCAAATCACATCACCCCTCAGTAGCCCCAGGCAATTCTCTAATATTCTCACTTATAAAGAAGCTAGTGATCTTCTTCTGAAGAGGGAGTTTCCACACCGGAAATTCCTTACCTCCCAAAGAACTCACAAATTTCAATTAAAAAAAAAAGGTCCCACAGAGCTCATACAGAACTGGTGGGACTGGTACCTATTTATTAAGTACAGGGGAGGAAGTAGATAAGACAAGAAAGATCCAGGATCTAGGCTGTCTATCACTGGGTTAGGACACTGGGCCCAGAGAGAAGACCACCAGTATGGGGGAGCAAGGAGGTGACAATAAGCTTTACCTCTGACAGCTAAGTTTTTTAGTCAGTATTAGCTGTGATATCAACCAAATCTGTCTTTTCAACCAGAAACTTCTAAACAGTTCACTCACTGAGGCCAAAGTGTGGGGGTTGCAGGAATGAGTTAGGGGGGAGTTCCAATCCAATTCCTGACCATCTAATACCGGGTTTAAATATAGATGGGAGTTATAAAAATGCTGCAGTCAAGGGCTGTATCAAGTGCTGGCACCTTTTTTTTATTATGATTTTTTTTTTTTCCAGGCAAGCACAATGCAGAGGGCTTTGAAAGTTGAGCCTGATCTGTCTACCCTTGAGTGTTTATCCCCAAGAGCTTTTAATGTGCTACTGGGGACCATTGTCATTTACTGAAGGATTTGTCTATTTACTATGAATGTCAAGAGACTGAGAACTTGTCTATTTACCATGAATGTCAAGAGACTGACATTCATAAAAACGAACAAATACCTTTTACCTACAGAGTCTCTGCCTTGGAGGAGGTCGTTTGGGCTAGTCACAAGCAAGCAAAGGAAGGGAAATTTCCAGGAGGATTCTTTTGTCTCCAATCAAAAGAAAAGGCAGAGGCAGAATACGGATTGTGCTGATGTCCTTAAAGGGACTTAACAATGTTTTCAGTGCTCCTTATATCAATCCAACATGGAATGAGCAGTCATGGTAAGCAGAGCCTTGGGCTCCTTGAAGGGTTACAGAAGCAATAGGGGATGGAGTTCCTGCCCGTACAGGGTTTGTAATCTAGTAAAAAAAGACAATAGGAACATAACCCTACAAGATGACATGTATATTTATAAAACAATATAT
Organism: Pseudochirops corinnae; assembly: GCA_028646515.1. Classification (NCBI taxonomy): domain Eukaryota; kingdom Metazoa; phylum Chordata; class Mammalia; order Diprotodontia; family Pseudocheiridae; genus Pseudochirops; species Pseudochirops corinnae. The sequence goes on from CM053585.1 coordinate 285,503,475, forward strand.
AAGATGCAAAATTAGCATGGTATAAATGAAGGGGACTGTGATCAGTTTAACAAAATGAAAAATCAGGAAAGTCTTTTCTTAGAGAAAGTGAGTTTGGAGTGTGATTCTGGTACTGTTTTGTAGTTCCTAGTACTGTAACTAGTGTTGGGTTGCCTGGACATTGTAATAGGTGCTGATATTGGGGGTATCCCTCAGGAGACCAAAAATCAGTTGTCTCTGTGCCTTGAGCATCATGGTACACTGGTCTGAGTCTCCATTGGGAGTCCTAGGGAAGGTAGATCCCTGGAGAAGGAGGGGAATAGCATTTCAGGTTGGCAGAGAACGGAAAAGGAAGAGAGGAGAAATGCCGTCCCCTAGTGTGTCAATAGAGAGACTGTCCTCTGCAAGTACCCCTTTCTCACCTCAAACTGTACATCTAGCAATCATTACGTATATACTGAGCATTGACCATGGGCCTGCATTATGCCAGGCCCTGGGAATATATAGGTAAAAATGAAACAATCCCAATTCTCAAGAAACCTACGTTCTATCGGGGAGACAATGTATATATAAAAGAGTTTATAGAGAATAAAAGCCAAACTAATGCAGGGTAGCTAAATACAGGGAAGTTAGGAAGAAAAGACACTAGCAGGTGGTGAGATCAGGAAAGGCCTTGAGGAAAAGGTTACATTTGAGCTGTATCTTGAAGGAAGTGAGGGAATCCATGAGTCAAACGTGAGGAGGAAATACATCCTAGACATGGAGAACAGTCAATGCAAAGACACACAAATAGGAAATGGAGTGTCATATGGGAGGAACAGAGAGAAGTCTAGTTGGTCTGGATCACATAATATGAAAAGGGAAGGAATGTTGAAGGAGCCTTGGGACCAGGATGTAAGGATGTTAAAAGACAAACAGAGGAGATTTTTTTTCTTTGGTTTTTGTTTTTTTTCCTAGAGATAATAGAGAACCACTAGAGTTTGAATAGAGGAGTGAAAAGGTCAGATCTATACTTAAGAAAAATCACCACACCAGCTGTGTTGAGGATAGATCGGAGTGGCATGAGGGGAAATCTGAGGTAAGGAGACCCGTAAGGGACCACTGAAATATACCAGGTGAGGGATGATGAAGGCCTGAATTTAGACAGGAGCTGTGTGAGAAGAGAAAAGGAATCATTTGAGAGATAATGGGGAGGAAGAAAAGGCAGTATTTGGCAAGTGATTGAATATGTCAGTTGAGAGAAAGTAAGGAGTCAACAATAGATCATGAATCTGGGAGATAAGAAGAATGGTTGTACCTTTGACAGATATGGGAAAGTATGGAGGAGGTGTGGGCTCCAGAGAGAGAAAAAAAATGAGATCTGTTTTGGATATGTTGAGTCTGAGTTGGTTCTGAGACAACCAGTTTGAAATGTTCAATAGGCAGCTGGTGATACAAGACTTTGTTGTTTGTCCTTTGTTCTCACAAAGAACCATGACACCAGGAAGGCGAAGCCATGACTTGCAAGTGAATTGGATTTAAGTGAGGGAGGACTGTGGAAAGTCACCAGTCTCACTTTCTCCAGGACACAGACTGGAGCTCAGGAGAAAGCCTGGGAATGGATTTTGAGAGTAGGGAATCATCAACATAGAGTTAATAATTAAGTCCATGGAAGATGATGAGATCACCAAGAAAGGGGGTCCAGGACAGTACCTTGATATATATATCCACAGTTAGGGGTCACTATATGGATGGGTAAACACAGGCAGCAAAGGATACTGAGAAGTGGTCAGACAACTTTTATGGCTCGTATCAGCCTCTCCCCTATGCTGCTATATCCCATCCCCAACTAGTTTTGGTAACTGCAATGCAGTTATCATACATATATTGTATCTCTGATGGTCTTTTATTCCTCTATTAGACCACAAGTCCATGAAGGCAGGGACCATGTCTCACCTAAACTTTGTATCTGGATGAAACATCTTCTCCATGAAGGTTTTCAATACTAATCCCAAGTGGGAATCTCTTTCACACACTTTCCTGCTCATGGTAATTTCCTATCCATTTGGTTTTCTATATCTATGCCTTCCTTCCTTTTTAGAAATTTAGCCAGATTTCAAGTTATTTCTCCCATCATACTATAAGGGTTTTTTTGTTTGTTTGTTTTTTAAGAGTAAGGATCATCTTCCATCTATATTCTGCAGGGCTCACAATAAACTTTTGCATACAGTGGTCCCTTCCTAGGTTGCCTAAATGAATAGGAGAGTTGGAAAATGGAAGTACTGACTGTGGGGCTCCCTGCCCTGTTTCCAGTATTACAAGAAATCTCCTTGGTCCTCTGTAGTTTCCCAGTTTCATGGTGGGTGGGAGGCAGGGAATGGGAGTAGGGAATAAGGCGAGCCAGAGGGAAACATCTCCAATCAATTTGGTATTTATTCCAAAGCATTTTAAAGTCACAAACAATACATGATTATTATTTTTTAATGGAAAGTTAGGTGGGAGTCTCTCAGCTGGCATCTCCTGACACCTCTGGTGCCAGCTGCCAATTAGCTGAGCTTTGTTTTGATTTGATTTAGTTACACATGGGTGGGCGCCAATTTTTATTCATTATGTTTCATATTTTATAGCTCAGTTTAGGTTTGCTGAGCTCCTGGCATTTGGAGTAACAGCAGCCCTGGATCCAGAGGGAGAGCCCTACATTGGTTTATTTTTCCTTTTTCTTTTTAACTTCTATCACCACCTTGACAGCTGCATTTCCTTTCATGGTTTTGGGTCTCATTTGTCCCTTACTCTGGGAAGGGGCTAAAAGGTTTATGCCAGAGTATTGTTTTGTTTTGTTTTTTGGCAAGAAAATGACATTAGATATAACGTGGAGGGGAAGGTAATAGTTACATAGCTTTTTAATAATAGTAGTAGTAATAGTAATACTAATAGCAGCTAGCACATTATGTTTTGTCAAATGATTAACATATATTAATTCATTTGACCATTACAACAACCCTATGAAGTAGGTGCTTTTATACCCATTTTACAAGTAACAAAACTGAGGTCCAGAATCAACTTGTCCAGGGTTACATGACTAATTAGCATCTAAACTAAGATTCCTGCTCCTTCCAGCACTCTATCTGTCCGCTAATTACCTATTTCTCTCATCATGCAGTAGGGACTTCTGGGATCTAGGGGTCCTCCTGGGATGTTAGGGAAGAATTATATAATAGTAGCAATAACAGCTAAGATTTGTGTAAAATTTTAAGATTTATTTCAATATTTCATTTGATCCTCATGACCATCTCTTAAGATAAAGGGCTATTATTATCCTCATGTACTGATGAGGAAAATGAAGCCAAGAGAGATTAAAGGAATTGTTCAGGGTCACACAGGTAGTCATTTTTCTTAAGCAGAATTGATCTCGAGGATTCCTAACTATAAATTCTCTCTCTCTCAATCTCTCAGTCTGTCTCTCCTTCTGTCTCTGTCTCTCTCTCTCTCTCCCATTAGCCTATCTTGCCACAGTTTTCTTCTCCTACTTAGACACCTCCTTGGATGATAAAATCAAGGCAAGTACCTTGTCCCCAGAAGGCCACTGTTAAAATGTGTACTACTTAAGAAGGGAAAGAAAACCCTGGTGGGACAGGGAAAGAAGTATTTTTCTTTTCTCAATTTATCCTATTAACACAGATAAATTAATGTCACCTTGGATCCTTTAGCATCCTCAGATGAAAAAAAAGACAACTTTCCATGGGAGAAGTGAAGAGGAATCATAGCAGCAATAAGTCCTTGTCAAGTAAGGGCAGAACCAGGAAAAATAACCCAGTTCATAATTTTTCTTATAACTGAATGATTAATTACTGAAAACCTATTATGAGACCAGCATTGTAACATACTATGGGAGTTACAAGAGAAGTAGTTCACATTATCCTCATCTTTAAGAAGATTAAAATCTATATGGGGGGAGGGAGTAAACCCTGACAGGTGATTGTTAAATTGGTTTTGAGTTGTTTTTCTCACACACACACATGCACATATATATGCTCAAATGTGTATACATTTATGAGTGTTATTGTTGTATGCCTGTGAAACCTGGACAGTCTACCAGTACCATGCCAGGAAAATAAATTGTTTACATTTGAAATGTCTTAGGAAGATTCTGAAGATCATATGGCAGGATAAGGTACTGGACACTGAGGTCCTTTCTTGAGCTAAACTGCCAAGCATTCAAACTCTGTTTTAGAGAGCCTAACACCGATGCACTGGCCATGTTGTTCAAATGCCAAATGTACGCTTGCCAAAAAGACTATTTTATGGAGAGCTCACACAGGGCAAGTGCTCACACGGTGGTCAGAAGAAGCAACAGAAGGACACTCTCAAGGTCTCTCTTAAGAACTTTGGAACTGATTATTTGACACTGGCACAGGACTGCTCAGCATGGTGTGCCCTCATCAGAGAAGGTGCTGTGCTCTATGAGCAAAGCAGAATTGAAGTATCTGAAAAGAAACATGAGATGCACAAATTTAGAGAATCCATCAAATGTTCACAGGGTCTATTTGTGCCTGACCTGTGGTAGAGTGTTCCAAGCTCATATTGGTCTGATCAGCCACAGTTGGACACACTGTAACTTGACTCTAGCATAGTGATGTCATTTTGGTCCTCTTCAAGAATGAAGGACAACAACCAACCAGATGTCTTATAGAGAAGATAGATATATGTAAAGATCAGTTTACCCACTATAATATCTTCACCCTTCCTTAACACCCTCCCCTCTAAAACATACACACACACACACACACACACACACACACACACACACACACACACATACAGACACTTACCTTATAGAGGAAATAGACATGTACATGCATACATACTCACACATAAGGAACAGGCTTAATATCTGATTCAATTACCATCTTTTTAAGTTTATTACGTTTCTCCCATTGACTAAATGGAGAATCTGAGATATTGGAAAGCAAGTTCTGGCCCAAGTTCAATTGTAATTGAAGAGAAGTAATTGAGAGAACCAAGAACTCAGGACATTTGGGCCAAAATGGATTAGAAGCCTTAAACTGTAGACAAACAAATGGTTTGGTGTATATGGAGGGAGTGAAGAAAGGGTCAGAATTTTTACACACACACACACACACACACACACACACACACACACACACACACACACCCCTTTCTGGTCTCCAGTTCCTTCATTTGTAAAATAAGTGTGCAGGCTATAAATTGATAAGCTTATGAAAAAGATTTAAAAAAATATAAAAGAGACCAAATTTGATAACAAAGGAGAATTTATATAAAGACTAGGAAGTGTAGGGAGCAGAGAGATTGGGAAATCATTTGGAGCAAAGTCTCTTATAATAACAAATACTCTTTTCCTGTATGGATAATTTTTTAACATTCCTAGATTTTTCTTCACGCATATCTCCATTTTAACTTTCTTTTGACCATGGTTTAGATGTTGTTTGGCATTCTTCATCCTTTTGGTTTTTCCTGTGTGGATCATTAGGTAAAACTTTTCTGAGTGATTATGGATCTCATTTAGGAGGCCCTTGTAATATTCTGGGACTTGATGTAATCAGCACAGTATCATCTAATAAATAGGATAAATTTACCTCACTCCCTACCCCCACCCCAAAGAATCTTTCTTTAAACAGGCCTCCATGGCTGTGGTAAATACCTCTTAAGGAGGAGTATGTATTTCTCTGTTTCATGCTTTAATTGGTAAGAGTCAGATGACTTGTCAAATAAAGCAGATGTGGCAAACAGACAATAAGCTTGGTCCAGAACTGAGCAAGTGAGCAAGTGAGAAAGAGAGAAAGAATGAGAGAGATGAAAGAGAACAGGCTGCATTTTTTTTTGGTGGGAAAATTATGTAGCATTTTTTAATAATCGAAAGTTTCTTTCTGAAATAGTATTTGTCACCATTAACAGACAACAGAAAGTTGTCTTACGGCAATGCTGAATGGTTGCAAATGATATTCCACAACGTCTGAGAAACTGAAATGGCTGGTCATTCAAAAAGCAGTGGAGAAATGCCTCCATTAGGAAGAAATGCTTTGCAGTATATTAATGATGGGAAAGTTTGGCCAGGAGCAGTATAAAAGATACCAAAAAGATGCAATAACAGAAAAAAGTGGGCTACTCATAGAGCAATAATGTAGGATAATAGATGAATAGTCTACGTGTTACTATATTGTACCCAGATAGGTGGGACAGTGGCTAGAGCGCTGGGCCTAGAGTGAGAAAGGCTCCTTTTCCTGAGTTTAAATCTAGCCTCAGGCACTTACTACCTGTGTGACCCTGGACAAGTTACTTAACCCTTTGCTTCAGTTTCCTCATCTGTAAAATGAGTTAGAGAAGGAAATAACAAAGCACCCTAGTATCTCTGCCAAGAAAACCCCAAATGCGGTCACGAAAAATTGGATGCAACTGAACAACCGCAACAAATTGTCAAGGGAACAAGCAGAAAGTCCCTAAATTCAGAGGCAATTCTTATTGGAAGACAATTCATCAAGCATGTTAGTAAATGTCTGTGATGTGCCAGGCTTCATGTTAGGCACAGAGAATATAAAAATCAAACAATCCCTGGCCACATGGAGCTCATATTTTAATGGGGATACACTCCCAAGAGTTACATGTTATGAAAAGGTAGGGATGTATTGGAATCTGCACCATTGGAGGAAGCATTAACATAAATTAGATCACAGAGCAGTTGAAGTAATATGTATATATACTCTTTTATCTAATATTCTAATATTTTAATATTAGAATTAATTTTCTAATTAATTTCTAATTAATATTCTAATATTCTAATACTTTAAATATGCTGTCATCTTCATCCCAACACTAATAAAGCGCTTGCTCCTGAAGAGGGAAAAACAATGAACAATGTGTCACTTATGAACCCCAGTGCAACCTCTTCTAAATGAGAATAGCATTGCCCATTCTACTTCTACTTAAGTCTGGCTTTATAGGTCACACACCATATTACAGCTGACTTTCCATTATTCAAAAATGAATTAACTACTTGGTGAATACTTTCAACGTGAACCAGGTTTTTGCCTTTTGCCTCATGTATTTTTGACTATTTTCTCTCATTTTAAGCAGACATATGTTAAAAGAACACAAGTCAATATTATTGTAAATGTTTAGGAAATCCTGTGTCTCAAAACAAAATAGAAAGAATTTTTAGATTATCTAGAGTTTGAGATTATCTGGGCCACAAATTGCTTTCATTTTGACAAAGAAGAGTTGACTGCATTTTCATTTCTTTACTATCACTTATTTATCACAAATAGAAATTACTAACAATATTATCACTCATAATTTAAAAATACCTACCAAATGTTTATACTAACCTATAACTAGGTAATTAATTTCTATTGATCTATGGTAAATGGTAATGTCTACAAGAAAAGGTGGGTAGAAGGTTGGCTTTGGGCTTGAGTACAATATTACTGTTGACACATATTAGCTGGGAGACTGTGGGCATGTCACTTAATCTCCTAGTGTGCCAGGAAATACCCTAAGACTATTAATTACAGAAGAATTGATGATTTATATCTGTGGATGTAATTTCCACACTGAAAATTCATTCACACTAATAAAATTACAGGTCCAGAACAGCACCCCTCCCAAAAAAAGGATACAGTTAACTTTTTATGACATTAAAGCATCACAAAAAGCTTCTAGTAGTTTTGAGCCTCCATATCTCTCACTGTACAACATTTAGTGATTCCTTCAAATTGCCTCTTCAAAGACCACTTTTTAATCCAGGTTAGGAAACCCAGGTTCTCTGACCTCAAGTCGGGAGGTTTGGGTCTGAATCCAGGACCTGCTACTTAAGATTAACCCATGTGACTTTAGACAAGTTACCTCACTTCTTATGTCTCTATTTCCTCAACAAAAATACTCAAACATTTTTAAGTGCCTAAAGTGTGTGAAACACAGGACTTCTATAGTCTCCTCCAGTTCTAAATTATAATATACTAGGATATCATTTGGGGCTTCTTCTACTCATCCTCAAATATTTCCCTTTGGAGTCTGCCAGAAATTCTTTCATCAATTCCTCTTTTGGATTGAAGCTGTTAATCAAATCAGTCATCTGGTGAGGCAGTTGCATGGAACCCCTTTATTAGCCAATAACAACTTATTATGAACTAGTTGATTTTATTAGCCAACATAGCATTGCCTGAGGGATTGGGACACTTGGTGGGTGAGCTCTCATCAGAGGACATTTAAAGAAAAGGCCCAGAGCTCGTCCTTGTCTCTGCTGGTAGGATTCCTTTCAGAGTTATACAATGAGGACCAGGTGTTCCTACATGGGGAGTATTCACCACATGGGTGGGGAGAGAGAGAAGTACCTATGAAAGAGATGTAAGGGCATCAAAAACCAAACAACTTATTTTTATAAATTTTGCTGGGTGCCTCCCCTGACCTCACATTACTCACTTTCCTGGAGGTGATGTGGCTTAGCCTAAGTTGGCAGCTAGGAATCCAACACAAGTTACTTTGACTTCTGGTCCAGAAGACTGCCCATTAGACCGTGTACTGTCTGTAGCTTGTAGGCCAGACTTGGGACAAACACATATGTCATCAACCAACTAACCAAGAGCCCCCATCTAACGACATGGGGCATGGACTGAACTTACTCAAGCCTATGAGCGGCTTAAAAGTTGACCTCCCAGGGGTTGGGTTTACTTTGGATTTTGTGGCTTGATGTAATTGTTTTTCTTGAGGAACCTTGTCTTGGAGCCCATCTGAGGTGCTCACAGCTGCTGGGCTCACATCCACGGATGTCAGAGGAGTCAACATTCATTTTCCTTCTCCCTTCCTTTAAATGAAGGAAGTTCCATGAATGCCATGGGACCATGGAGACTAAGAGAAATCGGCAGCAGCATCCAATGCTTTCTTGTTTTTGGAGGGAGTGGGTTGAAGGTGGGAGGGGCGTTGTTATTTGGTCAGAAACTTCAACTCAGATTGCTGCGGTTTGGGAATTAAAAATCCTGACATTAGCAATTAAATTCTGGTATTTATATTCCTAGCAATTTCATCTTGTCATTTGTGGTTTTCTTCAAATTACAAAACAATTAAATGAAGAATTTGGCAAAGAAGTTGAACCAGATGCAATAATTTCTTGTTTGTGCACCTCCCCCTTCTTTATTTTTAAATGGCAGCAAAAATAATTTAATTTAAGTCTTCCAGATTTTCAGCTGTAGAGCAGCTGAACAGACATCTTGAAGAAGGCGTCTCTTGCACCAAAGAGTGTGATCAAGTATTTTATCTGCCTCCCTAAAGGGGGGAAGCCCTTGAAATACAGAACTCCCTGAGAGGAATAAAAAACACCCATTCGTATGCACGCGCAGTCTGGCCGCAGCCTTTGCTGCCTAGATATTGCAATCTAGTCAACGAAAAGTCACAGGTTATCATTCTGGCAGCAGAAATGCGGGCAAATATCAGTTTATAAGTACAGCCTCGCCAAAATGTAATAAAGCTGAAAGCTCATTCTTTAGCCCAAACAAAGCCCTAGTACCTGGGCAGCTTTACTTCATGTCAAATGGTAAAGCTGAATCAGTTTCCCAGAACGCTGGGAATCATCATTTCTTTTTCCAGACCTGTAATGCTTAAGAGAGGGTACATTTTTACACACACCTCGTGCCCTGCAGATCTGTTTGGGGAGGTAAGGAATACTTTTTATTTTTGATGGATTTACCACCCATATCAACTCATTATGATTGTTCAAGTCCTGCTGTTAGTAGGAGGAGTAGTAAGGCCCTGATAACATGGGTCCGGAGAGGCTATTACTGAGCCTGAGAGTAGGAAAACAATAACTTTCTGGAACAAAAAGGAATAAACATTGATATAGTGTCTACCAACATTATCTCCTTTGATCCTCACAACAACCCCTAGCTTTCATCTAAGTCATTGATGGACGTAATGGGGCCAAGAACAAATCCTTGGGAGCCTACAATGGAGACCTCCCTCCAAGTCAATACTGACCCATTAACGGCAGTTTTGAGTTTGGTTGTCTGAGTTATGTGCTCAGTAAGAAAGAATCATTGACTGAATTCAAGACTTCCAAATACTATTTTAATGTTAAGTGCTATTATTATTAGCGTAAGGTGTTATTATTATGTCCATCCTACAGATGAAGAAATTTAAACAACCAAAGGTTAAATGACTTGTCCAAGATCTCCCAGATAATTGTTAAAGTCCAGATTTGAACTCGGGTCTTCTTGACTCTAGGCCCAGCATTCTATGCATTGCACCACTTAGCTGCCTAGTTTCCTATGTATAAGCAATCTGAAAGACCACATAGATGGAGAGATACACGTACACAGCTTTATCTATATCTATTTATTTGTTATCTCTATAGCACTTTTTAAGCTTGATTCTATATTATCAGGATGGGGGTAGGAAAACTTTGTGTGTGTGTGTGTGTGTGTGTGTGTGTGTGTGTGTGCGTGTGTGTGTGTGTCTGTCTGTCTGTCTGTCTGTCTGTCTCTCTGTCTGTCTTTCTGTATAATCTGGCATAGCAAATAATTATTCAGAGATTCTCTGGGTTTTCTTTCAAGAAAATGCAACATGACACTATGACACTTTAAGTTTTGCTTGTAGAAATGTATAAAAAAAAAGATATGTAACTAAATCAACATCTGTTATCTATGTATTTATATAGTAATTTTTAGGTATATCTAGATATCCATCTACCTCAATACCTCATCCAAAATAAGGCTACAAAAAATTGGCTCTACTCTTCTAAAAGTGGAATTCAAAGTATCTTATTACATTTTATTGCAAGAAATTCTAGAGAATCTCTGAATAATGATTTCCTATGCATTATGATATCATATGCTGGATTACATAGGAAAAAAGTGTTTTCCATTTTTCATAACCTGTAACATAGCATCCAGTTTTAAAAAAAAGAAAACTATATTAGATGATGGAAATACTATTTTTGCTTGAGCGCTGCTATCATTCCTTGTTGAATGCTTCAGGATGTGGCTCAAATCCAATCCCTTCTACAAAGCCTGCTCTAACTGGCTCACAGAGCAAACTGTTAGCAAACTGAAAAAGGTCCTGGAGATTAACTAGTCTAATTTTGTTGTTTTAGATATTAGGAAACTGAGGTTATCAAAGAGATGAAGTCATGAGTCCTCGGGTCACATTGTTGGATTCCATATTTGTAGAGTTGGCAAGGATCCATGGGCCATCCTGACCAGGAATCCCATCCTAAACACTGCTGACAAATGATCACTCAGTCTCCATTTGAAAACTTCTAGGAAATGGGAACCTGGTACCTGCCAAAATAGTTGTAGTCATTATGTCTGGAGAAAGGGCACGTGGAGCTAGATCATATCTCAAAGTCCATGCAACATATACACTTCTCACTTACCTGGTAAGAGTATAATCTCTAATCTAATTCAGACTAATTCAATAGCTCATGCTCTAATACTGGGGTGAATTTTCAAGTATTCTATACAAAGGCACAAACCTCCAAGGTTTCTAATATTCCCTGACATATGCCATTCTCTATATTGCTTCTTCTTCTATGACTCACTGAATTCACTCCCTTTCTTTGTTTCATGCACAGACTCACTCCCTGTGTTCTATATTCTCCACTTACTCTTTCCTATTATGATGCTTATATGGTCAGGAGCTAATGTCTAATGCTAGTGTAGACAGGCCCCAATGCAGCTTTTTTTTTTTTTTTGGTTATACATGTGTAGTTATGCAAAACATTTCCATAGTAGTCATATTGTGAAAGACCTCCATCCTATCCCACCCACCCCCATTTATTCCATTTTCTCCTTTGGCCCTGTCCCTTTTCAAAAGTGTTTGCTTCTGACCACCCTCTCCCCCAATCTGCCCTTCCTTCTATCACCTCCCCCTTATCCCCTTCCCCCTACTTTCCTGTGGGTAAGATACCCAATGGAGTATGTATATTATTCCCTCTTTAAGCCAAGTGCAATGAGAATAACTTTGACTCATTCCCTTTCACCTCCCTGATCTTCCCCTCCATGGTAATAGCTTTTTCTTGCCTCTTTTATGTGAGATAATTTACCCCATTCTATCTCTCCCTTTTTCCTTTTCCCAATATATTCCTTTCTCACCTCTTAATTTTATTTTTTAGATATCAGTCCTTCATATTCAACTCACCCTGTGCCCTCTTTGTATACATACATACACACATATACATACACATATACCCACCTGTACATACATATATACATACGTGTGTGTGTGTGTGTGTGTGTGTGTATATATATATATATATATATATATATGCACACATATATAGATATAGATACAGAAATAGATATAAATATCAGTTCTTATTTTTCTTGGAGGCCTTTGATGTAGGAGTTTTGATTTTGTAGTCTTCTTCTGGTTCTATGTTTTGATTGTCTTTGTCACCAAAGAACGATTCTATAGTCTGATTTCCTCTGTTTGTGTATTTTGCCAGCCAATTACTTGACTTTTGAGCTCTTTGCCAAGGTAGGACTCTGCTTCCAGAGTGGAGACTGCTATGTCCCAAATTTCTAGGGTTTTGCACCATTGTTGTCAGAGCTTCTTCTACACACTGCCTCAGAACTGTGAAGAGAATGCCCTCTCCACAGTTATTACAAGCTCTGCCATACCAGTGCTCCTCACTCCAGGACCTCCACCCAAGGCTGCAACCCAGATCCAAGCAGGGAAAAGCAAGAGAATTCTGCCTCAGGGCCAGCGAAGAGATTCCTACAATTGCTCTCTGGTCAAATGCTTGGTCCCCATACCATCTGTAGGTCTGGAGTTCAGGAACAACTGCCCAACTGTGCAGCCACAGGTGCCATTCTGTCTCTGCTGCTCCAGGGGCTGGACCACACTCTTCTCTCACCCAGGTCCAACAGAGTTTCCCCAGTGACCTTACTTTCTCTTTGGTGTTTATGGGTTGAGAAGTCTGGAAACTGCCATAGCTGCCATTCAGTCCCCTGAGGTTGGCTCTGGCCAGTCTGTGCCAGCATGGCCCACATGGGACTATGCTCTGCTCCCAACCTGGTGTGATAGACCCCTCCTGTCAGCCTGCCAATCTGCCTTCAGCGGGAGATTTATTTTACTCAGTCATTTTGTGGCTTCTGTCACTCTAAAATTTGTTTCTAGTCATTTTTATAGGTATTGGAGATGGTTGGGGTGTGACTCAAGCAAGTTCCTGTTTTTATTCTGCCATCTTAGCCCTTTACCCTCCTTTACCCTTTACCCTCCATGCTTCTTATACAGGTCTAGGGCAAATATGACAGTTATGAGCAGCTGTTCTTCCCACTCCCCCCAATCATGCCCCATTCCCCCACACTTTCCCAGCATTTTCAAACTCTAATGTCAAATGTAGGCTTCCACATTTCTTCCTATTCCATCTCTTCTCATAAGATCTGGTTCAATGTTTTAGAGCTCATCAAACCCTTTTTTGGATTCTGACTCTGTTATCCAATATTTTAACTACTGTTGAGATTTGTCCAATTTTTTGTGACCCCATTTGGGGTTTTTCTTGATAAAGATGTTAGAGTGGTTTGCCATTTCCTTCTCCAGCTCATTTTATATTTGAGGAAACTGAGGCAAGCAGGGTTAAGCGATTTGCCCACGGTCATGCAGTTAGTAAGTGTCTGAGGCCAAATTTGAATTTAGGAAGATGTGCCTTCCTGACTACAGACCTGGAACTCTATTCACTGCACCACTAAGCTGCCCAATATATTAGTTATCTCTTTCCAATTTTCATGTCATCTGAAAATTTTGCAAGAACGCAATATACAACTTCATCCAATTCACTGATCTATATCTGGCCACTGGACCCAGATGGCTCTGGAGGAGAAAGTGAGGCTCGTGACTTTGCACAGCCCTCCATCACTTAAATCCAGGTCACTTGCAAGCCACAGCATCATCTTCCTGACATCATAGTCCTTTTTGATAATGAAGGACAAACCACACAACCACAGTCTCACTGATAAATAAAATTGAATGTCATAGGGTCAAGGACAAACACTTGGGGCCCTACAATGGAGACCTCCCTCCAGGGCAATATTGACTCCTTAATGACAGTTCTGAGTTTGGTTGTCTAAAGAGTTATGTGTTTATTAAAGGATAGCCCCAGTGCTTGAATCCTAGTTTTCTTAAGCCTATTATAATGTCAATTCTATTCTATCACAGCATATGATGTTAGTAGAGAAGAGACTGAACATGGAGGCTAAGAACCGGGATCAGAAACCATCTCAGATACTTCCTACAGACAAGTCACTTAATTGTCAGTTTCTTATCTATAAAATGGAGATAATCCTACACTACTTTCCACTTTCAGGTTTGTGGGAAGGAAAATGCTATAAACCCTAAAGTACTAAGTGAGCTGTTTAAAAGGAATATGCTACCTTTTCCCCGGACTAGGGTTCCGTTCCTCCAATTTCACACAATATGGAATCACTAATACTATCTGGTACTTTTCATTGCATTGTTTTATAATTAGTCAGGACACAGTGGTACAATGGAGGGAGCACTGGATTTGGAGACAAGGGATCTGGATTCAAACCTCAGCTCTGACTCTTCTGACCTGTGTGATTTGAGAGAAATTGCTGTGTGCTGTGCTCTTATTCTGCAGCTTGAAGAGGTTGGATTCAGTGACCTCTAAGTTTCCTTCCAATGCCATGTCAATGATAATTTGGAAATATTGATATCCCTGATAATCATGTTAGTATCTATAGTGATCAAACTGGATGTTTTTTTTGTTTTTCGGCACGGCCAAGTTTAAACTTTTGTCACTTGATGAGCAGACATCCACCAAATTAGAAACATTAGGATAAGAAATTTCACTGATATTTTGGTTTCAGCAGTATAGATCCACAATTATTTCTCTAAACAACAACAAAAAAGTGTTTGGTGGACACATTTAGAGATCTAAAAAAACTTTGTTATAGGAAATACATGCTTATTTATCGAATTAAAGCATATCATTATGCTAATGAGGGCACACTCACCAAGCAGAATTTGCTGATGACTTTGTGCAAAAGAAAAATAAAAATTACCAGAAGCTAAGAGATACCTGAATTGTGTAAGCTTGCAGTCCAGCAAATGTGTCCTTAAGATGACCCCATTAGACACATTTGGAGCTTTTCATAGGATTGTACAAAATTCAGCAGCAGAAAACCCACTAGGGATGAATTGCTGGTTTGTATTAAGTCCCTTCTCACCTAGTCTCAATATTGGATTATACAGTTCTTTAGTTTCAGAGGCACAGAGATGGATAGAAGCGGCAGGTGGGCCTCTCTAATGGCAGTCTGCCCTCTGCAAAAGCCCCATCACCAGATGAAGGAACACAAGCACACAGTTTCCTGAGTTTTCCTTTGTCTCCATAACTTCACCATAATTTATCCATGAATGGAAAGAGATAACATAGGCCTTCTAAACCTTGTTAGTGTCAGGGACCCCCTTTGGCAGTCTGCTAAGGACTTTGTTCTTAGGAGAATATTTTTAAATGCCCAAAATAAAATCCATAGGATATAAAGGGAATACTGAAATTCTGAATATTGAAATTATACTGAAAAAAATTTATCAGAATTTTCTTTCCAAATAAAAAATTTCACAGACCAAAAATTAAGAAGCCATGGTTTAGACTTGATAGTATACTCGAAGTTGTTTGCTCAAATCCTTGGAAATGGAATACTTGTGACACACCTGTAATAATTGGTCTAAGGAAAAATTCTCCTTAGCTTCCACAATATAATGAAATGCTTTTGGCATTCATGACAATTTGCTTCACAAAAATGACAGATTATCTAACATTCCCACACACCTCTGAATTACAGTATGCCATTAGATTATTTTTCTGTGTGTGAAAGGGAGTGGCAGGAAGTATTTAGAGGTGTTCCAAAGGAGGTGGATGGAGAAAAGAATTCCCCTTCTCCCAATCCACTCCTTTCTTCATCTATTTTTAATAAAACGTCTATAAGGGATACTGCCAAGGTTTTTTTCCCTGTCTTTTCCCACACCCATCTCCTGCTGTTCATACAAAGCACTTCATTTCAGCATTATTTCAGATGGTTCTCTGGAAACTACCTCAGAGAATTAGATGATGATAATCCAGACTTCTCTTGTCTCTTTCTCTTGATGATGAAAATGGTCCTAAGACAGTAGTCCTCAAGCTGTGGGGGGTCGACCTTTGGGGGGTCGAACGACCCTTTCACAGGGGTCACCTAAGACCGTTGGAAAACACATATTTCCTTGGGTCTTGGGCAAAATGGTCTTGGGCAAAATGGTTCCTTTCTCCAGATCTCTGCCTCCTCCACTTCCAAAAGAGAAGATGATGTTCAAAGTCATCACAACATTAAGGTTCTGTGGTTCTTGGCAGCTGGTCATCTTTGTGGTGTTTAACATTGTCCAACCTACAATTAAAGAAACTAAGGCAGAGTTCTGAGACAATGGCACTTTATTAAAGGGATCCACAGTCCCCTCTAATGAATGGAGTGCAGATCTTCCTCACAATCTGAGATGTCCCTTGTCCCTAGGACCTTGTTTTTACAGGATTTGATACCAAAATATGAAAAGAGATATGGTAAAATACAGAATTTGGTAAATCAATAAAATATGGTAAAATACAGAATTTCATTGGTTGATAGACCTTGCTCTTGAGGGCCAAATATTAAGGTGGGCAAGGCAAGAGTCATTTCCAGTGGCCAAGTGATTGTAAAATGGTAACCTGCTCATGTTGGGCAAGAGAAGAAGGTCTGGAGGTCCAAAAATAAGTTGGGTGACTTTCCAAAGAATCAAGGCATCCTACCTATGCTGGGATTGGACATGGGATTTGAGTAAAACAAAATGGAGATATCTTTGTCAGGATTCTTGTGGTTGCACAAGTGAGCGTCATAACATCACATTAAAGTCTGAGGCCCACTATAAGAACCTATCTTATCTAATTATCCCTGTGCTATTTATGTAAAATATAAAACTGATTAAAACTGATTGGAATAGAGTAGGGGTCTTAATGAATCATAGTTTGCACCTCAGAAAGAAGGTTGTCTTTCCACCTCTGATCACAGACACAATATGGATTCATTTCCCTTCTAAAACAGCTTACTAAGAGAAAAGGGGAAATGAATATGTTTTGTCACCTTTTGGCTAAACCCACTGTGTCTTTTCCAAAAAGCAATCATCTACAAGCATTAAAATGGCAAACACGATATTCTTTCTCTGAGTGAACAGATGCATTTTGCAGAAGGGCAGAGAGTCTGTGGTGTGGTACACTGTTTTGAAAAATCAGACCTATGTGGGATTTTGCCATGGTAAGGGCGGGGGGGGAGGGTGTTTCCAGGGAGGATGAGAACACTGGAGCCTGGAATTGGGGTAAGGAATTGGTAATGAGGAAGGATACTTACATAGGGAAATGGAAAGGCACAAAAGAGAAATTGCATCTACTTCATTCACAATTTTGATAGGGGCTGAATCAGGAGAAAGCATCAGACTATCATTCTGGACAAAAAAGGGAAAGCAAACACTTACTTTCCTTGGGTCTTGTTATCTATACTATTTATATATGCTTGGGACTTATGGACCTTTCCATCATTCCTGCAGCTGGAATTTCCCTCCTGTGTTGTCTCCTCCAGACAGTATCTGAGTCCTTTAAGAACAAGTCTTGCCTCACTTTTTTTTCCTATCTGTATTTCCAGTGCTTAGTGTATGGTAAGCGTTTAATAAATGCATTTACGTTCATTGATTAATTTCCAATAGTGATTGTATACCTTCAAATTCCCAGAGATGAAAAAAAAATCAATTTCAAGCAATCAGTCTAATTCAGGCAACATTATTGATGCCCATTGGCCTCTTGGCAGTTGGTCAGCTCTGGAATAAGGTTATCTTTCCCTCTCTGATCACTGAGATGCAATATGGATTCATTTCCCTTCTGAAAAGAGTTTACCAAGAGAAAAGGGGCAGTGAATATGTTTTGTCACCTCTGTACTAAAACCATTGCATCTTTTCCTGAAAGCAATCATCTACAAACATTAAAATGGCAAGTGCAGGGCATTGCATGGCATTTATTTTAATTGGCTTCCATTGTCAGTTCTGCCCACAGATTGTATTCATTCTTCTCTAGAAAGCTCACAGAGTGGAACTTGAATTTTCCTAAGAAATGAAAATTTGACTGTACAGGCATGATGTTCAACATGTTGAAGGACAAAGTCGAGAAGAGGAGAGGTTCATTGAGATGAGCCCAACCTAGATAAGAAACACCAGTGGTCTTGATACTCCCTGGGTCTTTCCCATAAGAGTCAGAAGACAATCTTTTTCTGGTTAAGTCTTTCCCAGATCAGAATTGTGAATAAGAACCCAATAAAATACTGTTTGGGCATCAAGTCAAACACCATACTAAAATGGAAAGGCTCCATTGATAGCAGTTGATGTAAAAGTTGACTAGCATCTGATTTTTTGGGGGGGGGGTTGGGGTAGGAGGGGTGGAGTTTCACAGAGACGGAAAAAATTTTAAAAATCATTTGGTAATGAAAAATAATGTCATTCTAGAACTTGCTATAACAAATTGTATTTTCTAATCTGACTTTTAACAAACCACAATTTTAGATTTTGAAGGTGATAGAATGTGATAAGCAAAGCACCTAAAAGAGGAGAGAAAAGTCTGTGATCTCTGATTCATGCTGTATTTGCCAAGGGGTCTGATGTACAAGTGTTATGTAGACTAAATTGGTCAGACCTATTCCCTCTCCCCTGAGAGCTCCCATTCTAAAACAAGCAACATTCACATAAATGTACCTTAAATAAACTTTAGTTCAACACTATCAGGTAGAGAGATAAGATGCTCGTTAGGTAGCATTTCAAAAGCCAAGTCATTGAGATCAAAATGAAAAAGGGAGGGGCTGGATTTCCAAGCTAAGGAATTGATGTAGGTGCGTCCTTCTGCTTGGTACCTCTTTAGATGCTGACGTAATAACTCTACTTGGTGTATATGCTAGCAACACATCAAAAGATCCATTTCTGAGTGCAAATTTTTAATTATATAAACAACATCATAGTAGTTACTTGGGGGGGAGAAAGACTATCCCTATAATTCTAGGATCCATTTCATGACAAATGACAGATGTTTATTTATGACATCAATTTATTTTTCACTTTGCAATTACGTAAAAATAGTAATAACATGGCAAGTGCAATGATGTGATTGATCCACATGCTGAATTATTCATCATGCTTCAGTTGTTGACTTTACATCAGATGTCTCCCAATGTACATTGCATAAATCATGATGAATCTTTTTGCCACAACCACTCAAAGAACCTATCTGATGCTTTGTATCAATTTATGTGTATGCCCTGGGATTCCTGCTGTTCCATCAACCAAGTCCTAAAAGATAGTATATATAAGCAGCTAAAGGGAGGGGCCCTGACAAGTAGCCAAAGGAATGGAATGAGCTAAGATTCTTTTTGGAGAAGAAGGGTGGGAGCTTTCCAACAACAGAGAATGAATTGACCATACAAATAAATGGCATTCCAGATTCCCTATGTGATCCAGATCATGGCATCATAGTCCCAGAAACACATCCAATCATGACTAAGATATCCAAAGATGGGAGTGTCTCATTGGCTTCTCTCCAGACTCATTAGCTCAGCTGGTTAGAACACAGGCCCTGATGTGCTAATGTTGTTGATTTCAGCTCCACATGGTCCAAGTGGTTTCACCATGCACCCAGACCACAGACTACATCTCTAAACCCAGCCTGGCTTCATGAAAGTAGATGCTTTGGGTCATGTGGCTGACCAGACAAAAGACTATGAATGCAAAACCAACCTCTCTATTCACAGGTGTCTTCTTTTTTTTAAAGCAGTAGAATCATATTCATAGATAGTAGACTGAATATTGACTTTCCTCATCTACATTTCTAGACTCTGTTATTTCCACTCTCTATCATGGTGGTGATGTAAGTTCTGTAAAAGACTGTTTGAATATGAACTGCCTTGTTACTAAACCAAGCGCCATCAATTCCTTTCATTCAATAAACAATTATTAAACACTTAATATGTTCAATCACCTAAAGGGGGAGGATACAAAGGAATAGGCTTTAAAGTTAGAAATGACCATAGAAATGATCTAGTTGAATCACATCATTGTATAAAGAAGGAAAATGAGACCCAGAGAGATTATTAAACACCTTGGAAATGGTAGTAAGTTGTAGGGTCAGAAATTGAACTCAAATCCTCTTACTATAAATCCACTACTCTTTCTACTACACCATGACGTGATCAGAAGAGGACAATGTCCTTTGGGAGTCATCTGAAAGAAAGCCAACAACTGAAATGTGATGAATTATTCAGCCTGTAGCCTTTCCCAATCTCCCTTAATGTTAGTGGCTTTCATCTGCTGAGTATTTCCAATATATCACATATATATATATATATATAATTTGTTCATAATTGTTTGCATGTTATCTCCCCCGTTAGACTGTGAGCTCCTCAAGAAAAGGGATTGGATTTTGCCTTCCCTTGTCTATCTTCAGCATTTATCACAGTGCCTAGCATGTAGTAGGTGCTTGTTAAATGATCAGTGATTGACTGAGAAGAGACACAGAAGGATTCAAAGAGCTTATAATTCAGTTGGGGATATAAGACACATGCAATAATACTAACTCAATGTAGATATGAACAACCAATAGAAGGCTGTACAAAGTGACAGATAGGATCTAAGAAGGGACAGAATATAGGATTCCGAGTCCTCAAAAGTCTTGCTTGGGCAAGAATACTAAGATTAAAGTTGTAGTTCTTACTATTAAAGAGGAAGAGGAATAAACATTTCTTAAGTGCCTACTGTGTGCCAGACACTGAGCTAAGCATTTTACAAATACTACCTCATTTGATCCTCACAATAAATCTGGGAGGTAAATGTTATTATTAATCACCATTTTGCAGTTGAAGAAAATGAGACAAAGTTGAGTAACTTGCCCAGGGTCATACAGTTAGTAAGTGTCCAGGGCTGGGTTTAAACTCATTTCCAAGCCCAGTGCTCTATCATTTTCTATATTTATATAACGCCATCACCATTGTATGAGTTAGTCTACTTTTGTTTTTTGCTTTAAGGCAGCAATACCCTCAAGTCCCTCTTATGCTTTGCATACCAACTTGTTGTTGTAGTTGTTTTAAAAACAAAACACTAACAGCCTTACAAAGCCTTATTAATTTGGGTTTCATTTGAACAAATGCATCAATCTGCACAATTCCAGACAATGTATTCCCTTCCTTGGACCTTAATTGCCTCCTCCATAAAATGAGTGGGCTGGACAAAATGATCTGTTGGATATGATGGTCTATTTTTGTATCTAGGCTAAAACTGACTTGTGTATTATACTTGAAAGAGGGGTTTGCAAAGAAACTTAACAGATTAATATTCTTCTGTCCTTCCCCTTTGCATGGATAATTAGGTCAGATTCTTGTGAGTAATTAGAGATCTCATTTAGGAAGCTGAGATGTTCCAGAGCTTAACGTATTCAGGATCATGTCATCTGTAAACAGAGGCATCTGGAGGACTTCACGGACTGTGGGGAAACTTCAAAGTCCTTTAATTGACCTCAAGTTTCTCCCTAAAACAATCCCCCCTTGCTTTAATATCCATATTCTTCCAGTGATATATGGCTGTGAGTTATGGAAGACCAGTTATGGAGAAGTGATTTTGTGAATCAACAAAAGGGTAATGGAAAAGAACATGGAGCCATGGACAGGCTGCAACACATTAAAACAAAGAATTAAGCTAAGGAAATTATATTTAAAAAGTCAAAGGTATGTGTGAGCAAAAACAAAAATAGGTCAGTTATGCAGAGAGAATAAGGAATAACTGATGGACAGTCTATAGACACTCTTAGTATCCTCATGACATCAAGAGAATGAAAAGAAAGTTCCTAAAATGTTGGGGGGACCTCTATGGTCATGGTGAACTAATGGAAGGAGGCACACAAGAGCTACACAAGGGTGGATGGGCTGTAATCTGCATTCCTGGAGAGAAAACCCGTCTAAGAGATGAGTAAGTGAGTGTAAACTAACCTAACTCACTAAATCTAACAGGCTCCAGACCAGATCATTCTTCATATGTGAGGCATCTTGCCATCTGTTCTGCTACTGTTCTGCTTCTTTCTACCTGCAACTATACTTTCTGGACCTCCAGAAATCATGCTCCAGTCCCAGGGGCAATCAATCTACTTGGATTTAAAACTTCTGCCCCAGCATGGAGTTCTATACCT
Organism: Pseudochirops corinnae; assembly: GCA_028646515.1. Classification (NCBI taxonomy): domain Eukaryota; kingdom Metazoa; phylum Chordata; class Mammalia; order Diprotodontia; family Pseudocheiridae; genus Pseudochirops; species Pseudochirops corinnae. The sequence continues at coordinate 285,525,682 of CM053585.1, forward strand.
GGTGAATAAATGAAATCCATCTAGCCAATTAGATCTACCTAGCCCACAAATAGAGCACGCCCTACATCCCACCTTTTTATCTGCCATTGCCTCCATGTGCACATTATCATCACTGAATCTACCACTTACATAGGACTAGAATGTTTGCAAATCGTGTTGTACATATTTGCTCATTTGATCTTTACAACATCCCTTGAGGTAGGTACTACTACTATACGCTCTTTACTGATGAGGAAACCAAAGGTTAAGTAGCATGCCCAGTTAGTGTCTGAGTCAAGATTCAAGTTCAGGTATCCTGACTCCAAGTCCAATATTCCATCATCACTTGTTCCCCCTATAAACCTGCCCCCACATCCCTATCTTTTCCTCTAGGCATGGTAATCGAATCAATACTATCACTGCTTCTGGAAAGTCTTGTTGACCACCTTACAATTCCTGTGACTCTCAAACCAAAATTCTCCTGACCCTACTCACCACGTCCATATATGAGTGTGTATGAGTATGTGTGTGTGTGTGCATGTACAGGCATGAGTGCACACACACACATACGTGTGTGCATACAACTAGGTGGCACAATGGATAGGGCACCAGCCCTGGAGTCAGGAGGACCTGAGTTCAAATCCAGATTCAAGTACTTAGTAGCTGTGACCCTGGGCAAGTCATTTAACTCTATTTGCCTCAATTCCTCATCTGTAAAATGAGCTGGAGAAGGAAATGGCAAACCACTTCAGTATCTCTGCCAATAAAACCCCAAATGGGGTCATGGAGAGTCAGAAATGACTAACTGACAAAGCAACAACTAGCTAGCTAACTTCCCAGTATTTAGAATCTAATCTATTTGAAATCAAGAACTGTCTACCTTTTGTATTTATATAATCAGAAAATATCATTTTCCAGGACACTTCTGAGAATATATCATTTCCATTTAAACCACATAACTATATTTTTCATCGTAATGGAAGAACAAGAGAATGGCATCTAGAGAGTTGAGACTTCGATCCACTGTTTGAGGATGAACACTATTTATTCATTAAAGAAGGACTCTTCCACAACTTAGTACAGTTGAGTTTCAGAAGGTATGTCAAAGGAATAAAAATCTCTCTTGAAAAATGCTCTTTTTGCAATTTGTGGGTGGGCAATCTGTCTGACTGTGTGAGGTTTGAAAATACCTCCTATTTACAACTTTTCCTAATTAAGACATTCCCCCAGTTTACTCTACACAACATTTAAAAAATTTGTTTCCACACAACATTTTATTGGCATAAAACCTCTACTCTTAATTTTAGGTGGTAAAACTGAGAGCCCAAACACATTTTTCAAAGCACTCCATTAAACCAAGCCTGAAAACGGGACCTGGTATCAAAGGATCAATAGATTGGTCACGGACTCCATAGATTTCAAGTTGGAAGGGATCATAAAAAGCATTTAATTCAACCCATTCATTTTGCAGATTTGTATTACTGAGGTCAGATAGGTTAAGGGATTTGCCCAGGGTTATACAGGTAGGAAGTTGCAGAGTCACTTGGGTTGTCTAGTTTCAAACCCAAAGCACTTGCCACTCACTGTCTTGAGCTGGAATCTCCCCAACTTGAGTCCTGTGTGCTAGAGTCCACATCTGTCCTAATCCCTAGAAAAATTTTCATTTTCTGCACCACTCATTGACCAAATGACAAATCAGTATCCCTGTTAGATGTGGCAAAGACCCATGCCCTCAGCCTGTCCACCCCCTGGCTAAGAGCTGGGCTCAAGGCGTGGGGTAAAGCATAGGAGAAATCTTGCCAAATGCTAAGAAAAGCCCGCTTTGCCTCATTGCCAGTGCCCAGGATTTGGTTTGCAAAAGCATCTGTTGTGGTTGCAGATTTAGGTTGAGTGATTCCTGCTGAAAACATCGTGAATTATTCTAACAATGTCTCCGCATGCTGTTGCCTTTGTCCCTCCTCTCTCTGGGTCATGTTTCCCCACACAGATGATTAGTACTAACACTAATCAGTAAGCTGGTCAGAAAACAATGCCAAGCTTGAGAGCTGCCAAAAGTGTGCTAATAGGGTACCAAGTTCTGATTTCAATTAGGCCTTGACTTTTTTTTTAATCTTAAAAAAAGAGAGAAGGGAAAAAGGAGCAAAGAACTGATCTTCCAGGAGATTAAATACTATCAATCTTTTTTTGTTTCCTATAGTTATAAAATCTACAATCCAAGAAAGTTTGCATTGCATTATTTCTTCCACATGTAATGACGTGATATGAGCCGGCCATCAGAGAAGGTGATTACTTATTAGCTCTAGTTAAAGGGTGTTGCTTCCTTATGCCTTGGTGCCCACCCAGATCGGGCTGTCTGGTAAGTAATACTTTTTGCACTGCTGATCTAAAAATATTTCTGCACCTGGCAGAAAGCATCCACAGATGCTCCTTCATACCCCCAGGTGTTCAGAGGAGAAATAGCTGTCCTCATATGGCACACTCCAGTGAGACGGCTCACAGTGTTTATGCAAGGGGCTACCCAAAATTTCTCTCTTAAGCTGCCTTTTTACAATATATAGTTTAACTGTTTAGTTTATAAATGTTATAGATAGAGGTCAAGTTATAACATTCTGCCTTTTCATCACAAGTTTTTTTATGCAAGAATCCTCATGGCATAAAGGGCTATTTCTTTTCCCCATTGGCATTTGCTTTGACCAACGCCGAGTGTAAGAATCACTGCCAATGTCTAACAGTCACATTTTTTCACCACGCTCCTGGGAGAAACACAAGACATGCAGACTAGTCCTAGAAAAATATATGCTTAGCAGGACTAGACCTAGAAAAATTGGGAAGAAGACTAAATGTGTCTTTAATACTGCCAATAATAATAATAATTAGTGATAATAATGTCATTTTTGTATAGCACCTTAAAGTTACAACACACGATATTTGGAGTTCATTTGATCTTCACCACCTAGAATTCATGAAGGTCAAGTCCTGGCTTTGCCATTTTTTTAAACTTGTATGGCCTTGGGCAAGTTACATATTTTTTTCTAGCCTCAGTTGCCTCATCTGTAAAATGAGTGAATCAAACAATATAGCTTTTTTTTAATGTCCCTTCTAGTTCTCAGGAAATGAACCCTGCAAAGGAAGTAGCATACATATTCTTATACCCATTTTACAGATGGGGAAATAGACTCTGTGGCCAAGTTACATTGCTAAGATGCATAAAAGCTAAGTTTCAATAGTACTAAGATAGGTTTCAATCCAAATACAGTCCTTCTGATTTTAAAACCAAGCTCTTTTTACTAAGCCATGCTGGTTGCTATAACTCACATCTCCTCTTTGCGCATCTCATTACACTTGAGTATTCAGTATCCTTATACTGTTCTGAACTCCTGACTGTAACAACCCATTGATGCAAAATGAGCAATTGAAGCATGATGACTAATACAACACAGAGGTCAAGAGGACATAGTTTCTTGTACTCAGAGAGCTTACAATATAATTGGGGAGATAAGATATATCCACTGGTGGTTACCCTTTCAGGCCAGCACATCAAAGCTCCGTATTTTCCCTTTTCTACTCTGTTCTGATTTTCCAATTTTTCTATCTAGGGTTCCATTACCCAGAAACCCTAATTTGAGAAACTTTCCCTTAGCAAAAGGCAAATATTTTAAAAATACTACACTCAGAGGGGAGCAGAACCAGGAGAACATTATACACAGTAATAGCCACACTGTGCAATGACTAACTTTAATTGACTTGGCTCTTCTCAGCAATGCAAAGTTCTAAGACAACCCCAAAAGACTCATGGTGGAAAATGCTATCCACATCCAGAGAAAGAACTATGAAGTCTGAATGCAGATTGAAGCAGACTATTTGTTCACTCTCTCTTCTTTTGTTTCTTTTTTCTTGTAGTTCATTCCATTGGTTATAATTCTTCATTGCAACATGACTAATGTGAAAATATGTTTAATGTGAATGTATATGTAAAGCCTATATCAGATTGCATGCCATTTTGGGGGGAAAGGAGAAATTTGGAGCTCAAAAGCTTGTGGAACTGAATGTTGTAAACTAAAAATAAATTAATTTTTAAAAAAATACTACACTCAAAGGGTGGTGACAAATCTGTTAGCCTCAAAGTTCTACCAAAAAAGGTCCCCCTAAACTGAACTAACAACAAATAATTTCCCTTGAAATATCCAGGCTACCTGAGTAGCATTTAAAAAGGAGAGAGGAAAAGTCAGAATGTAGACATTGTACTATGACCAGAACCAGCCCTAGCCATTTTGGCATCTGCAACAAGCTTCACAAAACATTATCAGGGGAAATCATATGAAATGTACCTTCAAGTTAACTATTTCAGACAAACTCTTTAAGAAGGGAGAGGCTGTTCTGAGGGTAGAGTAAGAAAGCACAGGACATCAGCAGGGCTCTGCTATTTTATTTAATTTGTCTTCTTTAGTTATCCTCTGAGTTCATTTGCTTCTATGCTACAGAAAGAGCATAACTGATATTAGCACCTTCTAAATATCGGCATCCTAGGGCACAGACTCAGCTGCCCTGCTTTAGTTACAGATCTGGCTCTTACTCCTTTTGTAGAATTTAGCCCCATGGGGTGATCAGTTTAGAAAGGATTTAGCTGAAGCAGGTTTATTTAATAGTGCTTTTACAAAGTTTTGGAGGACCTTGATAAACTTTGGGTAACTGGGTGTTAGGGCCTCAAGGCTACAGGGCTATTTGGACAGTTTTACCTGTTACCATACCTGATTACAATGGCGCCTTTGATAGGATTTCCCTTTGTGAAGTCAAGGAAGAACCTCTGCTAATCTACAAAGGTCCAAATGCTTACCTCCATGAGTAACATGCTGGGCTATGGGAATGAATAGATCAGATCAAGGAAAAAATTAATGTTTACTTGTTATGTATTGGTGCAGCACTGTGGAAGACGGCTGAGAAGTGTAGCCAACAGCCTCTGTCCTTGAAATTTTTTCAATATGGTTGAAGAGATAAGATAAAGTTGAAACAACAGAAGAATTTAACACTATGTAAAGCAAGCTTTCAGTTGAGTACTACAGACAAAAACTATCCCAGAAGATCAGAGAAGGGAAGATCAATAAGGGGTTGACATTATTGGGGAAACATTCATGAACTAGTGTCAATTTGGTAAACAGTTATCTCTTCTGCTTCACAGGGGTTAGGGGCATAGTGCCTCTGTGATCTGGAAAATCCACTTAAATTTTTTTGACCCCACCTTTGTACCAGAGAAGAAATCTGAATTATTATGGTAACAAATGATAAAATGTGTTGATATTATACAATACTATACATATATGTTGTGCATTCCTGAGTTTCTAAACTTTTCTGTGTCATCTTCTTGGCCTTTGTGTGTCATCTGCAGCCTTTGCAAACTCCCCCCAAATTCCCATTTAATTTCTTATGCCAACCAAAAATATATGTTGAAACTGCGATGGGGAAAGTTGTGATGTGGAAGAATAACTGTACTTTCTTATTTCTGTTAGTGGTGTCACTATTCTCCTAGTCAGCAAGATTTGGGAAGAAGAAAAGCATTAATCTTGGACTCTTCTTTCTCCCTCACTTACAAACAACTGCCAAGTTTTGTAGATAGCTACCTTGACAGTAACTCCTTTATCAGTCTTATGTTCTTCATTCACACAGCTATTAACCTTGTTCAAGTTCTCATCACTTCTCTATGGGACTATTGTAATATCTTCCTAACTGGTCTTCTTGTCTCCCATCCATCTTTGATAGAGAAGCCAAAATACTATAATCAAATGCTTAAATCTGACCTTATCTTTGATCTGCTTGATAACCATTTGGGACTCCCTATTATTAGGTCAAAAATACTTATTTTGATATTTAAGCTTCATCATAATCAGTGTGCAACAGCCAGTTTTAGCCAAAATAAATTTATCTGCTAGTTTCTCTTGGACTGGACATACTGTCTCTTGCCTTTAAACATTCATTTAAGCTATCTTCATGCTTAGAACGTACTCCCTCCTCATCTCTTTCAGAGAGTCAGAATGAGTACTATGTTTTCGTGAGTGAGTGAGTGTGTGTGTGTGTGTGTGTGTGTGTGTACTTGCACACACACACTCATACAATGAAGTTGGGGACTACTGTAGGGATGGATGGTTAAGGAGACTAATTGACTTTAGTGTAGAGTACACATTTGTAGAAATGGTGTTAGTTCATGTTGAATGATAAAAAGGGGCCAGATTATAGGAGGTCTACATTTCAATCTTATGATTTAGAGCTGAAAGATTCGGAATGTAGAAACAATCTAATTCAAATCTCTCATTTCACAAACAAGGAAACTGAGACCCAAAGCAGTCAAACAAATTGTTCATGATCAGATAAGAAGTAAGCAGAAAAGGTAGAGTTTCAACCCAAATCATCAGTCTCCAGAACTAGTACTGGTATTCCTAAGTCACAGATGATACTGTAAGTTTCTTAATAGGCAGTGATATCATCAATGTTGTTTTTCAGTCTTCTTGTAGCAGGATAAAGGATAAATCTGAATGGGAGATATTGAAGGTAAGGATACCAGATTGAAGGGCCTTGCAGTAATCCAAGCAAAGGAGGCCTAGGGTGGGGACAGTGAGAATTATAACTATAAGTGGAGTGATCTGATTAAGATTTTGTTTCAGGGCACCAAAACTTAGAGGGGTGCTGGTGGAATTTTCAATCCTTTGGTAAAATAGAAACAATTGAGGTTAGCAGCTATGTAGCAGAAATAACTCTTTAAGATAAGAAGCTATCAAGAGAGAAATTTTCCCCTTTCCCTATTGGCTATATACATCCTTTCAAGGAAGATCCTTCTAGGCTTGATTCCATCCTATTCTCTGTTCATCTAACCCCAGCTGTAGCTTCCTAAGAAGTCTCACAACATGCAGAAGTCTCTGTTGTCCACTCTCCCAATTAAAGAGTCTATGTTTCAAACCACTTGCCTGTGGCACAAAAATTGCAAGTTATGACTCTGGATAGAATGGATTACTGGATATATTTCAAGGGGGAAAAGTATTACATTCCTAGTTAGGGGGATATAGAGCCATGAATAAATAAATGACAAGACTTGGTAGCTAAGGAGATGGAAGAAAAAATAGCATCACTAAGGTTCCCTTAAAATCTCGGTCAAGTGTTACATTTTGGCCCTTCTCTCGCCCTCTATCCTATCCTAAAGACAATATGGAACAGCATCTAGGTTACCTGCAGGCCTTGTGCTGGGTGAGTCTCCTGCAGTCAATGGCTTAAGCTGACCTTCACCATAGTCAGTTTCTTTCCCATTCCACATGGCCCTGTAAGGCACCAAGGTACAAGATGGAAGAAAAAATAAAGGTGAATGGATGAGAATGAATCTGAAATTCTCAGTTCTTGATAGCAACTGACAAAAGGACAACATATTCAGAAGGCTTTTTTAATGTGGCTTTCCCCAAAATCTAATATTTCTAAGAGAAATCTTATTCATAACAAAAATACAGCTCAACTCCTTTCACCAAAAGTTTCAATAGCATACAATAAACCCAAGGCTTCTGCAGAGTCACCAACAGCCAAGAAGAACTGAAAAGGAAAAAAAAAATCTAGATTTCCATAATTTAGCTGTTAAATGGCAAAACAAAAGAGTTCATCTGAGAGCTTGGAATTTTGCCAAAAGAGGTGTTCACATACAATGCCTCCTCTCTAGCTTTTAAGGCTCAGTGTTTCAACTAAGAAGTAACTAACTGCTTCACTGCTTCCCACTCTTCCAAGTATTTGGAGATAAAAAAAAGAAACAAAAAACCCCCTGACTATGGGACCTCATACTTTTTCCCTAAGTGGTTTACTGAGAGCAACAGATCAATACAAAAAAATTTTTAAAATATTGTAGAAAGATTTTTAACGAGCATAAAGGTGAAGGTGGGAGAAGTCTCATAAGGATTGAAAGTGCTCTCCAAAATGTTGGTCTAATTCAAGCAATAACCCAATTTGACAATCACTAAAGAATTACAATACACAAATCACAAAGCAATAAAAGGCGTTTAATATGACTGGGTTATGCTTGGATAGTTTGCTGAGCCCTTGAGCGCGGACAAGTCTCCCCTCATAGCTTAGAGATACATCTCAAATAAATCAATCTGAGACCCCTGTGCTGAGAAGAAACATTTTCTGTGGGAAATAGCAAAGCTAGTGACCTGGATTTTAATCCTGGATATGCCACTAACTCCAACTTTCAATAAGTCACCTAACCTCTGGCCTTCAGTTTTATCACCTGTAGAATAAACAACACTATCTTCTCTACCTTCCATAAATTGGTTGTGAGGATTTAATGAGAACATAATTTCCTAATTTCCTTGGGAAATTTCCTTGCCTAATTTCCTTGGAAAATTAGAAGTGACATCCAAATACAAAACAACATTGTCATGGGATAGTGGATTTAGAGGTGGAGGGGACCTTTGAGATCTTCTGGTCAGACAGATGAGGAAACCAAAGACCAGAGAGATTAAGTGATTTGTCCAAGGCATATCATAGTTAAACAGCAGAGCCAGGATTTTAACTCAAGCCTTTTTGTTTCAAATCCAGTGCTCATTAAATATCAGTAAGACCAAAGGTGTTAAAACATGCAGTCCATGGGCTACATGTAGTAGTGCACAGCACTCCTGAGTTTGACCCAAATCAGAATAAAAGGTAATTCCTATCTGATTTTAATGCATTGATTTATTAATCCAAATTGAAATGTATAAATATGTGGTTTTTTAAGTCAACATACAGCCCACAGAGATCTTCATTCATGGTTGCATGACTCTGACTTCTATTTGAGTCTGATACTGTTTTAGATCACAGATGATATAACACCTCCATAGACTCATGTATGTGTCTACTTTCCTTTGTTGCCAATTCACTTCAAATCACATCCTCTTTGGGCAGCCTCGTTTACTGGTCTGTCATTGAAGTTTCTGTCACTCAAATTAGATATAGCCCCTTCATCGGTTTCGGAAATAATTCAGAAGCTGGGATCATAAGTGCCATGATCACAACCCTACCTGCTATTCTCCAACCTGAATGATGTAGTGTCTTCTGTACAGTTTTAGCTACCCCAGGGACAGTGGTAAGGTAGTACTAGAGTATTCCCAAATAAAGAAAAATTTCAAATGATCAATAGTAAAAGGGAGTCATAGAGGCAGAGGAATGTTCCAGGGTAAGACAGCCACAGGATCTGAGGGAAGTTTCAGGGTGAGAATGGAGCTGAGGAAGGGAACTGGCCAAGTCCAGAGAAGCAGAGCAATGCCAGATAATCTTGCTTCCTACTTTAGAAGATTGAGACCATCTGTTGTGAGCTCCTTCATCTATACTCCCTACTGTATGACTCACAAACTTCTTACATATTCACCCATATGTTTTTCCTTTGCAATAATCTCAAAGGAGGAGAAGGACCTTCTTTTTGAAATTAACCCCCCTTATTTGGGAGCTTGATTTTATCACCTTCCATCTCCTGCCAGAGCTGATCTACTGGATCATTTCCCCATTTCTCACTCATTTTCAAGTCTCTCCTTATCCACTGGCTCCTTTCCCACTGTCTACAAGCATGCTTAACTCTCCTCATCCTTAAGAATCTCTCCTTGACCTTGTCACCACATCAGTCTTTTCTCCTATGACTTACCTCCTATTCATGGATTAATTTCCAGAAAATATCATCTCTATTCACTGCCTCTACTTTCTCACTGCTATACCTCAACCCCTTGAAAACTGGCTGAAATAACTCTACTGAAACTGCTTTCTCAAAAGGTCAACCAATGACCTCTTAATTGCTAAAGCCGATGGTCTTTTCTAAGTTCTCATCATCCTTGACCTTTCAGTGGCATTTAGTAGTGTTGATCTCCCTTTCTTTCTTGATAGTCTCTCCTTCCCTGGCTTCTATGACTCTGTTCTTTCTAGATTCTTCTACCTGTCTGACCCATCCCTTTCAGTCTCCTTTGATAGATCATTATCCTCCCTCCAACCCCAAAGTGTAGCGATTTTGTCTTGGGTGATTCTCGTTTTTCTTCCCATATTTTCTCCCTTGAAGAACTTGTCTGAGGCAGCTAGATGGTAGAACTGATAGTTGCTAGATCAGAAGTCAGAAAAATCTGAGTTCAATTTCTGCCTAAGACATTTACAAGTTGTGTATCCATTGACAAATAACTTCACCTGTAAACCTCAATGTCCTCAATTGCAAAATGGAAAAAATGATAGTCCTACCTCACAGGGTCATCATGGAGATCAAATGAGAAAATACATCTAAAGCATTTTATAAATTTTAAAGTTCCATGTAAATATTAGCTATTATTATCTGCCCCTGCAATTCTCCTATCTGAGAATTTCTTCTGCTGTTAAATGAGTCATAAAACTTAGACAACCCACCTCATAAAATTATTTTGAAGGAAGAATCCCATATCATTTAAAATGCTATTTTAACACAAATCATGATTATCCAGCCACCACTAAAGTCATGGTCTGGTGACTCATGTTGGTATGGAGATGATCCTGGATTACTGAAGGCTTTGTGAGGAGAATCTAAGTTCCTGGAAAATCCTGCTAAGTTGAGAATCTATAATAAACACTTAATAAGTGCCTACTATGTGCTATGCACCATGCTAAAAACTGGGATTGAATCATGGGTGAGTCAATAACAAAAGGGAGGCAGGAAAGCAGAGACCTTTCTGTTGTAGGGGTACCCCAGTGCAGAAGTATCTTATTTCATGGAGTTGAAAAATCCAGGTAGGGCAGCAGATGCAGGGTGGAGTGAAGACTTCAGAATCCAAGTTTGGGGACTAATTGTTATATGTTTACTGTCCAAGTACCAGTATTAGTAAATTCTGAGAGGTTTACCACTATGTTGGCCATGGCAAATCTCATGGACTATCTAATTTCCAAATAATTAGAACTCTCCAAAAATGGAATTGCTTGCTTTGAGAGGAAGCAGATTCTCCTGCTTTATTGAGGTACTCAAGCAAAGGTTAGATGATCACTCCTCAAGTGTTTTGTAGAGAGAATTATTTTTCTGATATTAGTTGGACTAGATGGATAAATAAGGCCTCATCTAGCTCAGAAATCTGGTGATTCTGTGATTTACTTAGGCACAAAAGTGCTGTAAATTGTTAATGGAAGATTCGCCAACAAAATTATGAATCACTAACATATGTATCTAGACATAATGTCTTCGACGAACAAGTGATGTAAAGGAAAGCATTATTGGATTTGAAATTAGAAGGGACTACCTTTGAATCTCTGGCTTTGTCTTTTACCCTTTGGGGGACTGGAGTTAGCTGTTTAACCTTTCTGGAGTTCAATTTCCTTATCTACAAAGTGATGGGTTCAATGGAATGGCTGTAAGGTCCCTTTCAGTGCTAGATTTATCGCATCATGATCCACCACCTTTCTGGTTGACCTGGCCATCTGGCATCTCAAGCTCAATCGGAGTCTTCTCCTCTAAATCTACCCATCCTAGCATTCTTATTTCTATGTTGAAAACCTTAGAGCAGTGGTTCTCAACCTGTGAGTCGCGAACCCTTTGGGGGCTGAATGACCCTTTCGCAGGAGTCACAGGGGTTGCCCAAGACCATCGGAAAACACATATTTCCGTTGGTCTTAGGAATTGAGACACTGCTCCTCTATCCATCTCTAGGCGAGTCTGCCCACATGCAGATACTCCCACATGCAGATATGCCCACATACAGCATCAGGAAGGTTGGGAACCATTGCCTTAGAGTCGTATTAATGGCTTCTTTTGTCTCCTTTACCCTCAGTATCTTATCAATTGCCAAGTTCCATTTATTTTACCTCTCCTACATCAGTCACATTTCTCACTTTCTCACTACTTATATCACCATCACACTAGTTCAAGTCCTTACCTCCAACCAGCATCCTAATTGGTCTCTCTGGCTCTGGTCTCTTATTTTTCTGATTTATCCTTTCCTGAGCTTCTAAAATAATCTTCATGAATAGGCCTGACCACTTGAAAACTTTTAGTAGCCCTCAATTTCCTCTAGGAAAAACAAGAGATTCTAAGGGCATTTAAGGCCCTCCACACTTTGGTTCCAGTCTGCCTTTCCAGTCTAACTTTATATGTTTTTTTTTCTTTTCATACATCGTACATCCCAGTCAAATTAGATTACTAAACTAGATTTTGAATTTGAACTGTCTACTACCTTGATGCATTTGTACAGTAGTACACTGTTCCTTATGCTGAGAATGCCTTCCTTCCTCATCCTTCTCAGAGCTTGCCCTTCCTTCAGGACTCACTGCAGGCAACATCTCACTCATAAAGCATTCCTGCATTTCTTCTTACCCCTCCCCCACCTCATGGTATCCTGGAATATTTTATCTGGCTTTCTCCTATGCATTGTTCACTCTCTACTTTGTATTATAGGTTTAGAGCTGAAAATGACTTTAGAAGGCCCAACTTTCTCATTTTATAGATAATGAAACAGAAACCCAGAGGTAGATGTTAAATGACTTTTCTAAGTGGCAGAGTTAGAATCAGAACCCAAGTCCTTTGACTAAAAGTCTAGTATATTCTCTACAGATCCATTCTGCTTCTTATTTGTGTATATGGTGTATCTTCTCTCCATAAGGGCAAGGCCTGTGTCATTATCTGTTTATCTATGTATGTTTGTATACACACACACACACACACACACATATACACACACTCTTATAGTTAGTGCTTTGCACATAGTAGGTGTTTAACATATATTTTTTAAAAATTGAATTAAATGATCTGCTAAAACAAAGGAGCAAGCCCACAAGGTGATGGGGGTGGGGGTAGGGAACCACTAGTATCAAAGGTCACTGAGTTGATCAACAACATGCCCAGCTGTTTCTTAGGTGACACTTGGAGCTCCCTTTTCCAGTTCCTGCATTAGAAATAGATATGGCTTCCAGCCAGTGCCCTCACAAACTAGGTTAGAGTACAGCCCTTCTACTTTGATGTGTTCAATAAGGAAGAAACTTTCTTGAACTGCCCTTGTATTTTCATCTGTGGTATCCTAAAGGTGGAGGTCTAGGAAACACAGATATTTTAAGCAAACTATACTCTGTATGTTATCTTTTTTAAAAAAACATTACATACAACATTCTGCCTCCTTGGGAGAAATAGATCAGCCACCCTTCTCCCTAGAAGCCATTTCTTTCAACACATCACTAATTTTCTCCTTTCCTATTGATCTGTGTGGTACTACCTCTGAAATCCCAGACAAATTGGTCCTGCAAGGAACATCTGTGCCCTCAATTAATTTCCTTCACACATCTGATGTTCCACATTACTGGACATTGGACACATACTGGACATTATAATCCTAATGTTAATCAACCTCTAATCTGGAAATTAGGCTTGGGACACCAAGAGCATCGATAATCCTGATTGCTTCTTCTGTTGTCTAGAGCAATTTTAGGAAGGGAGAGGAGTAAAAGGAGGGGGAGACACAGGCAGTACTGTTTGCAGGAAAGCTTTGTGATGTGAATGCTTAGGAGTTCTTTCCCTGGCCTCACCCACACTCCAATGGCTTCCCAGGGGAAGCCATCACTTGCTTTTCAAATAAATGAGGTGTCCTGGGGATTAAGGTGCTGTACAATCCAACTTCCATGGGTGTGGTCAGAACACAAAATGATAGCTAGGGTTGGTTAGGAAATGTAACTCCATCAGAGGCTGCATACATACTTAGACCCGATGAGAGGGACCAAGTAAGAGTAGAGGGGAGTAGTGTCACTTCAATCTTCCTGGGGCAAGTAAACCTTTGACAAAAGGTACATCACTAAGATACTTTCACCCACTCCATTCATGCAGTTCTAATTCAGCAAGGAATCAGTGACACTATCTCAGGGATGAAGTAACAATATCAAGAATGTACAGTGAACTATTCATTTGTTTTAATGCAATATGAAATTTAGTATCAGTGCTTGCCCCGGAATCATTCATGCTCTTTTAGCCCAACTAAGTTCCTCAGTGGACACTCTCTTGTGTGTGCATAGTTCTGTGGTTGGAGAAAGAAAGGAATTAGACGCCAGGAGATGACAGTGTGGTGCTAGTTACTAAAGCTTAGAAGATGTACCTGAAATCTGATGTGGGGGGGGAGGAAGGGAGGGATTTGGGGACAGAAAAAGGGAAGGAGAGATGAAATAACGACTTTTTTGCCCATACTTCTAATGACTATTGCCAGCTATTCCCTTTTAAACTTGTCTTTTTACTGAAAGTCCCCTATTTCTGTTAAGGGTACCCATATTTATATTCCCAGGTTCATCTTTTCTTTCCCTCATCCACAATACTTAAAGAATCACAATATCAAGAAATCTGAAGACAACTGATGGGCCATCTAGTCCAGCTTTAACCTAAGAGTTTCTTAGGGGGAAGTCTAGCACAATGAAAAGAGAACCAGCTTTAGAACAGAGGACCTGGGTTCAAATCCTGATTCTGTCACTTCCTATCTCTGTGATCAGGGGCAAATCACTTAACCTGTTTGGGTTTCAGTTTTCCCCAGCTCTAGATGGCCACTAAGGTCCCTTCCAGTTCTAAATCTATGATTCTATGGCTCTTCTACAACAATATTGTGCGCTCATCCAGCATTCACTTCAAGATATTTAGTGAGGGAAAAGCCATGACCTCTTGAGGTTGTCCAAATGGACACTGTCTGAATGAGATAGTTCTAATTGCTGGGAAGTTGTTCTTTCTTTTTTTGAAATTTTATTTATTTTATTAAGAAATGATGATCTTAGAAAAACATGGATAGACTTGCACAAAATAATGAAGAACAAAATGAACAGAACCCAACAAAACATTGTAAACAGGAAGAACAATATTGTTTTAGGGATAACTTTGTGTGACTGAGTCATTTTGACTAGTATAAATACCCAAATTAACTAGAAAGGACATATGAAGGAAGGTGCTCTCTGCATCCAGAGAAAGATCTGATGGAGAAAAGTATGTATGGAATGGTTTTACATATACAATATTTGTGTCTAGTGGCAGCCATCTCTAGGGCAGGGGAGAGCGAGAAAAGGGAAAAAGAAAGAAAAAGAAAAAAAAGAAAATTGCATTTATAATTTAATATATATTTAAAGGGAATAGCAAATGATACATAATAATTTGCAGTTTTACACATAATCATCATTTTTCTACTCTATTATGTTATGGAATTGCTTGGTTTTTTATTTCTAAGTTCAAAATAAAATAAGTAAAATTTAAAAAAACAAAAGAAGAAGTCTTTCTTTCAATCAAACTTAAATTTGCATTTCTATTACTTTTACCCTTCACTCATGGTTTCTGGGGTCAAGTAGAACATGTCTAATCCCTCTTCCATATGACAGCCTTCCAAATATTTGAAGATGGTTATCCAAGTCTTCTCTTTTCCAAGCTAAACATCCTCAGTTGGTATACTACAAAGCCATGCTCACTTCAAATAGAACCTAAACACTCCTCAACAACAATGTGGTTTTGTTTCTGCCTGACTCTACTACATTCACTATAGCAATAGATTTATATTTTTCCGTTCTCCTAAAACCATGAAGAGATACCCCAGCTCTCCCCCCTTTTAATTATTAACTTTTTAAACATTTTACATATGTAAAGGAAGTGGGAGGGGGAATACACACAGCTGCCCCCCACCCCCAGCTCACCTGATAAAAAGAAACAAGAGTCAGTCACACAAGATAAAGTTTCAATGTATAAAAAAGATGCAGTTGACTTGTGATCCCTTTAAACCTCTTTCATTGAATCAAGAAAGGAACAATGGGAGTGGTTGATCACATAAGCTAATCACAGTCCTGGAGGATTTTTAAAAGTGAATAAATGCTAGCAGTTTGAGTTTCATATTGAGAGCTAAACTGTGGAAGAGTATGACCCTATTTTGTGTGTGGGGTGGGGTGGGGGTGTGTGTGGGTGTGTGTGGGTGTGGGTGGGTGTGTGGGTGTGTGTGGGTGTGTGAGTGTGGGTGTGGGTGTGGGTATGGGTGGGATGTTTTGAATGGACTGTTGTTACTATATCACCTTAGCAAATTAATGCCTTTGGTATACAGCGAATTAAGTCTACTTTCAGGATTTATGTCATTGGTCCTTTTTGAAAGTAAAGGACAAACAACAACAATTAAGAGTGAATGTTAATGGGAAGCACATTAGATGGGCTTATAAATTCATGTTAGATATCACCTTTCTCATGAAATCTTTCTACGAGTTATTAGCACTTTCTCCTCCCTCTAGTTATCTTATAGTTATCGTTAATTTCTATATTACACACCCCATTCAAACATAAACTCTAAGCAAGCGTTTTTGTTTGCCATTTTTCCCTCCTGCATCTAGAGCACCTTTGGGGAGAGATTCAGATCTTCAATGTAAGGAGCACAGTTAACTCTCCACCTACCCAAATCAATAATCCAGGGTCTTTTACTGAGATCTTAAATAAATTGCCTATGGTCATATTCTAGAGTTTCTGTTGTAGTCTAGGGATTCTGGGAACTCTGAAATGTAAGGGTACAGGGTGCAGGTTTGCCTTGAAAGAATTCAACCACTCAAGCCTTCTGGTCAAAATAGAGAGTTTATTTGTGATGCCAATACAAGCTGGTCAGACTCCTAGTGAGTCTGCATAGTTGATAGATTCAAGACTGATATTTTTAAAGGGAAAAAGATTGTTGGGAAGATTTGGATGGGATTTAGCAATGGCAAATAGCCTTGCATGGTCAGGAGGTAACAGAGTAAGGCAATTTGGTTAGGATTAAGGAGTGTCAAGCAAGCTTATTAAGTAATCAAGGTGGCCTGGGGTAGATCAGATACCTAGAGCAGAGGCACCAGAGATCTGATCTACTGAAATGTATGAGAAAATTCAGGTACTGGGTTGGAGGTAAACAGAGAATGAAGGGTTGGGTTGGGTTGGGCTTGGGGGTAGGGAATGGGGGGTAGGGGGGGAACAATAAAGGAACAGTTGAAAGAATTTTACTGAAATGAGACCTATGAGAATCCCAGAGATCTGGGTTCAGGGACTGGGTTCCTGAAATTCATGGGAAAGTTCAAAGGCTTGACAAATCCAAATCCCCTGACTCTAAGGCTGGCCCTCAATCCACCACAGCCTTTGAACCTTAAATATAGTAGGTGTTTAATATATATTTATTGAATTTAATTGAAGTAGACATAATGACGATCAGTCCATTAGGTGGCTGCAAATTAATATGCTGTAGAACTAGGTTTTAAGGGGGAGTATAAGTGTCAGAATTAGAATGGAACTAGTCCAGTTGTGCCCTTCCTGGGTATGATGCCTTATTAGTCTTTATTCATCCTTGACACCTGAGATCTCTGTATCGTATCCTACACATCCATGTAGGTAGCAGTCATGAGATCATTTCATAGGTCAACTGGTTCAATCCCCTTGCTTCATAGGGGAGGAAACTGGGGTCCTGAAATGCCTCATCCAAGCTGAATAGGTAGTAAGTGTCCAGGGCATGACTTAAAACCGTGACCTCTGACTTAAAATATGATACGTTTTGCTCTTCTCACTTTATCCCTTGTTTGTCGTGATGATGGGCAGATAGTATATGGGGGGAAAGCTCTCAGAGAGGTCCATTTTTCTAAGATGATATCAAGTCAGTGGTGGAGTTAATGTAAAAACAAACAAAAACTCCAACATGAATGCAGTTTTCATCTCAGCAAACCACACAACCTCTACTTTAAACATTTGTTTCATGGGAATTGCAGGCTTCCGGACTCCCTCCCAATGGCCTGAAGTGCCCTGGCCAGATCTACTGCACCCTTCCCCCAATCCTAGCCTAGAAAGCCTATCTTTGATGGAATCACTATTCTATCAAAAACGAGAAATACTTAGGGGAAAAAAATAAAAATCAAACCATATGTACTCTGACTAAACGACCTGCTATTTATTTTATAGAGACACTTGAGTGGGACACAAATGAGCAACCCCATTAGTGGCAGCCTTCATTTCATCTCTCTTCTCCTGTCTTCCCACTACACTTCCATTACTCTAGGGGTTTTTATTATTTTAAGAGTTTAATATGCGTCCATTGAAACTGAGATGACTGGTAACTCACTCTACCTAATGCTTTTATCATCTCAGCCACAAAGTAATCTGACTATTGAAAGCTAGGCATGCTTCCATATCTTAATATATTGGTTTTTTCCAAAAGAATTTGGTGACTGTGATATGAGACAAAAAGATATAAGTTGTTTCAAGCTATGGCATTAGCTTTTTGTAGACAAGCAGGTTCAAGGGATGGGCATTTGACAATTTTTCTCCTCAAACATCACCTCAATAACTGGAATGGGACTTTAAGGAAAAAGTAAACCCAGGTTTTGTTCAGTTGTATGATTTTACACACACACACACACACACACACACACACACACACACACACACACGAGACCAGTTATTTTTCCCCTGTCTGTGTCAAAGCTCTGACCTTAACCCCAAGTAATTATTGTGAATTATATTCATTTACAAGTATTTCCTGTTCTTAGCATGGAGTTGAAAGGGGTGGGTGAATGTAAAACAACTATGAGACAAGGTTCCCACCCTCTAGGAACTTCCAGACTAGTCAAAGTAACATGGTACATCTAGGAGGTAATTAAGATATAAGATCCATAGGCCCTTAATATAATTTATGAGGAAATTAATTTAAAAACAAATGTTAAAAATTGTTTTAACATGTAATTGGAAAAAATAAAATTTTATTAAAAATAAATAAATGTTGTATAAGTACAAGGCAGGATATGACTAAAGATGAAAGAAATAACATACATAGCCATCCAAGCTCACAGCAAAAGCTTAGCTGATGAGACAGTGAGGCGGAGAGGATTGAGGGTTGGACATGAAACCAGAAACACCTGGCTTTGAATCTTGATTTTGATATTTACTGTATGCCTATAGGTAAGCTGTTTAATTATGTAGAATTTTGGTTTCCTCACATGTAAAATGATGCTATAGAATGCCTGCCTCACAGGATCATTGTAAGGTTAAAGTGAGATAATATATATAAAGTGTTTTTGCAAAACTGAAAGCCCAATACAAAAGTCAGATACTCTTATGAGGGAGATGGGGAGTGGTATTCATCTAGGTTACGGAGGAAGTAGAATATGAGCTAGGCCTTGAAGGATGGGTTCTCTTTGACTAAAAAGAAGGAAATGGAGAGAGAATCCCAGATGGGAGGAATAGAGTAAACAAAGGTTTGTAGCTGGGAAGTGAGCTTGCATTTATAAAAGAAAGGCTTTTTAGTTTCTCAGTCTTTACTTCCTATGATTCTCACAGTAATCCTATGAGGTACAGGGGCAGGATAATTATCACCATTTAAAGTTGAAACAGAAATGAAGTGATATGTGCAAAATCACATAGTCAGTTTGGGTGACTCCAGCCTGCTGATTTCTAATTCAGTGTTCTTGCTACACAGGTGCTATTCTGGAACTCAGGAAAGTTAGCCACAGGTAGGGAAGAAAGGAGTTATCTTTTAGAGTTAAAGGAGAAATTCCATTCTGTCCTGCCAAGTCTCCTGCCTGGTCTGCAGCCTCCCCCAGAAAGAGGAGAACAGTCATTCTATCAAGTCTCCAGCCTGGTCTTTTGCCTACAAGGAAGAGGAGTAATATCCTTTCATTTCCTAATGCTAGTCCTCTCTCCTTAACTGCCTAAGGCTTTGAGAAGAAAATGAAAATGAATCTGAATTTGTTACTTAATGATTAATAAACTTCTCCCCTCATCATACTGAAATTACTCTATCTGATCACAGCCTGGAAAATGCCACCCCACCTCTACCTTACAACCCCAAATTCTATTCCTTATCCTCACTCTGACCTTTAATTCCTTCAGTGCTCAGTTCTTTCCCTGTCCTTTACCCTTGTACTAGCTACCCTCTTCTGCCTTTGCCATCTTGACCCTTGGTGAATTCATTCAACTCTACACTATCCTCTTGAATCCCCTTGTACCCTTCATGTATCCCCAATCTCACTCTGACAAGCCTCAATCTTGGATCATTCCCATCATCAACTGCCTTTGCTCCTACCACACATACTGTTGAATGAAGCTGGAGAAAATCATGAAACTGTGTTGATGGGGTCCACTATAAATTTTATGTTACATAATTTTAACTGGGTTCTCATTATGGCAAGGCAATCCTTTTACACTTCCCTAATTAACTCTATCTCACTCACTAAACAGCTATTCATTCTTCCTCAAACCTCCCATGACTCTACCTCTCCCTACACTTTCAGCTGAGAATCTTGCCTCATGTTACAGAAAATTGAAGCCATTTACCTAGACCTTCCTCGTTGATCTCCTCATCATCTCACATTATCCAGCTGTTTTCTGCCACTATCTCTTCCTTTACTTCTGTCTCACATAGGTAGTTCTTGTGATCCCATTTCATCTCATCTTCTCCAGTAGATTGACCTCTCTATCCTCCCTACTCTCTCACTTATCTTCAGTGTCTCAATGTCTATTTTCCAGATGCCTCCAAACATACTCTTGTCTCTCATCATCCTCAAAAAACTCTCCCTTGATCCTTTCATCCCTGCCAGCTGCTGTCCCATATCTCACTTCCATTTTGTGGCTGACTCCTTGAAAAGGCCAGTTACAATTTGTGCCTCTTTCTTTCCTATCACTTTCCTTAACTTTCTAAAGCCTGACTTCAGACTGCATTGTACAATTGCAGTTCTCTATCCAAAGTTACTAAGCATCTCTTAATTTCTAAATCTAGTGACTTTTTCTCAGCCCTCATCTCCCTTGACCTCTCTATAGCCTTTGACACTCACCATCATTCTCTTCTCCTTGATACTCTTTTTTTCTAAGTTTTCATGACACTATTTTCTCCTGGTTCTCATAATCCTCTCACCATTCCTTCTCAGTTTCCTTTGTTGAATTTTTATATAGATTATGCTTGCTGTGTGTCTCCCGCATGCTCTTTCTTGGGTCCTTTCCCCCCCCCCCCCTTACTATTTCAAATAAGGAATCTTATTAGCTCCCATAAATTCAATTATCATCTCTATGCTGATGATTCTCAAATCTAGTTATCTAACCTGTCTCTCTGATGACCTTCAACCTTGCATGTCCAACTGCCTACTGAACATCTCAAACCAGATGTCTCATAGCTAGATTAAATTCAACATGTATAAAACTGAACTGTATCTTTCCCCCACAAACCACCTCCTTTTCCTAATTTTCTTATTACTGCTAAGGGTACCACCAGCCTCCCAGGCTCACAACCTAGGTTTCATCCTTGACTCCTCAATCTCTCTCACTCTCCTCTCCCCTATCCAATCTGTTGCCAAGGTCTGTTGATTTTATTTTTGTAACATGTCTTACACTCACTCACTTCCTTCTCTCCTCTGATACTACCACCACCTTGATGTGACTTTTTAGCATCTCATGCCTAACCTACTGCAAGAGGCTGCTGATTGGCCTCTCTGCCACAAGCCTCTCCTCACTCCAGTCCACCCTCTGCTAAACTGTCAAATAGATCTTCCCAAAGTTCAGGTCTGACCATGCCAGCTCCCTCCTCAAACCCCAGTGGCTCCCTGTTACCTCTAGGATTAAATATAAAATCAAAAGCCTTTCTTGCTCCCCACTACCACCTTTTCAGTCTTCCTACATCTCTCAATACTCTAGGATCCAGTGACACTTGTTTCTCAAACAAGATTCTCTATTGCCCAACTCTAGGTATTTTTTCTGACTGTTCCCAGAACCTGGAATACTCTCACTCCTCATCTCTAGCTTCTGGCTTTTTTCAGGTCCCAGCTAAAATCTCACCTTCAGCATGAAGCCTTTGCCAGTCCACTGTAATTCTATTGCCTTCCCGCTGTTGATTATTTCTTTCTTTCTTTCTTTCTTTCTTTCTTTTTTTTTTTTTTTGCCTTTTTGGAGGGGAGAATGCAGGGCAGTTGGGGTTGAATGACTTGCCCAAGGTCACACAGCTAGTTTTGTGTTAAGTCTGAGGCCTGATTCTGTTGATTGTTTCTAACTGGTCATATAACTAGTTTATTTGCAACTAGTTCTTTATGTGGCATCTCCTCACTAGACAGTGAGCTAATTGAAACTGGGCACTGTCTTTTTGTCGTTGGTATTTCCATAGCATTTATCCCAGTGTCCAGCACATAGTAGGTGCTAAATCAGTGGTGATTGACTATGGATTCCACTCAGTCAAACACAAAGAATAGATAATAGCAGAACTATCAGATAGGTTCTGAAATGGAGGCAATTCCAAGCAGAGCATTAAAGAAAACCTCTTAGGAAAGTCATGTCTAAAAGTAATGCCTGTGGATGGACAGGAAATAAACACCACATTCAGCCCTGGATGAACTGTAGTTCTGAGGAATGGAGCTGTCTGCTAGGAGAGAAGACACACACACACACACACACACACACACACACAAGTGTTTGTATATATAAATATATGTGCATATAGGTATGTTTGTACATGTATGTGCATGAGGAAGGCAGGATTGGATCTGTGAGAAACTTCTCCTTCCAACATATATCAGCCTCACCTGGGAAAACAAAAGATCAAGAATATCAAGGGAATCTAAGAGAAAAAAATGTGAAAAAGGTGGTTTAGCAGTATCAGATCTCAAACTGTATTACAAAATGGTAATCATTTAAATAATCTGGTACTGGTTAAGAAATAAAGTGGTGGATCAGTGGACTAGATTAGGTACACACAATACAACAGGAAATGACCATAGTTGTGTAGAGTTTGACAGACTCAAAGATCCAAGATTTGGGGACAAGAAATCACTATTTGAAAAAAATTGCTGGAAAAACTAGAAAATAGTTCAGCAGAAAATAGGTATATAATCAATATCTCACACCATATACCAAAATAAAGTAAAATGGGCATGATTTAGACACAAACATAAGCAAATTTTGTGTGGAATATTTTACCTGTCAGATTTATGGAAAAGGTAAGACTTTCAGACCAAATGAGTGAAAGAGAGTGAGAGAGAGAAAGAGAGAGAGAATGAATGAGCGCAATATAGTGTATAAACTGGATAATTTTTGTTGCATCAAATTGAAAAGGTTTTGCATAAGCAAACCAATGCAGCCAAGATTGGGGGTAGGAGGATTTTTTTATAGTAAGTTTTTTTTTCTGATAAAGTCATCATTTCTTATCTGTATATGGAGAAAACTGAGTCAAATTTATAAGGATATGAGTCAATTCTCAACTGGTAAATGATCAAAGGATATGAAAAGTTTTCAGAAGAAGAAATCAAAGCTATTAATAGTCACATTTTAGAAAATGCTTTAAAGCACTACTGATTAGAAAAATGTAAATTAAAACAACTCTGAGGTATCACCTCATACATATCAGATTGGCTAATATGACAGAAAAGATAAATGACAAATATTGGAGGGGATGTGGAAAAATTGGGCCACTAATACACTGTTGATGGAATTGTAAACTGATCCAACTATTCTGGAGGAAAATTTGGAACTATGCCCAAAGAGCTATAAAACTGTGCATGCCCTTTGACCCAGCAATACCACTACTAAGTCTATATCCCAAAAAGATCAAAGGAAAATGATCTATATGCACAAAAATATTTACAGCAGCTCATTTTGGGGGTGGCGAAGAATTAGAAATCAAGGGGATGTCCATCAATTGAGGAATGTCTGAACAAGTTATGACATACAATTGTAATGGAATACTATTGCCCTCCAAGAAATGACAAGCAGGATGATTTCAGGAAACCTTAGTTAGATTTACATGAACTGATACAAAGTGAAATGAGCAGAACCAGTAATATGTTGTACATGGTAACAGTAATATTGTACAATGATCAACTGTGAAGGGCTTAGCTGTTCTGATCAATGCTGTTGTTTTGGTCTGCATTTTCTTTTGCAACATGGCTACTACAGAAATGTTTTGCATGATTGCACATGTATAATCTATATCAAATTGCTTGCCTTTTCAAAGAGAGGGGACAAGGAGGGAGAGAATTTGAAACTGATTTTTTTAAACTAATGTTAAAAAAAATTTTATTCACAAGTAATTGAAAAAAACAAATAAAAATTAAACGTAAAAACAAGTAGAGATCAGCTCCTTCTCTGCCATTTATAGTCCTAAAGAGCTGTTTGGGGAACTGAGAGGTAAGTGATTTGCCCAAGTTCACACAGCCACTATTATGTCAGAGACAGGACTTGAACCCAGATCTTCCTGATTCTCTGTCCTTTATATCAGGCTACCTCTCAATAACTGATGACAGTTATTTCAACATTTTAAGATTTGAGAATTACATTGTGTCTTCACAAAGAACTTGTGAAGTAGACATGCCATTATCATCCCCTCTTTACTGTTGAGGAAACTGAGACTCAGAGATGTTGAAAAAATTGCCTAATCATTTATCCAGTTTCTGAAATGGGCCTCAAACATAGGCTGACTCACAGCAAGTCCCACCAGCACTTGATCCAGTAGACCAAGCTGCCTGGCAGTATAATCAAAGGGCAATCCCTTAGCATCGACAGCCCACAGTCTGTGAACTACAAAAGGATGATAATACCACCTGTCCTTGTTCTGTTCTCAAGGGCTGATCTGAGGATCCAGTGACATAATGGCTATAATATTACAAAGCTCTACAGGGGGATGGATGAAGTACTGATAGGAGAAGTCCAAGCCCTAAACCCATGGGTTCTGCTTCTTGCACTTTCACTATCTCTGTGACCCTGGGAAAGCAATTTCATGTTTTTCCAACTCATTTTCTTCATTTGTAAACTGAAAAGGATTAGACTTGCCAGGAATCCCCTCCCTCCTTCAGTTTGAATATCATATGGTGGAATTTAGAAATTGTCAAAAGCATTCAAGAGGTACATCAATCGATTACCTAGAAAATTCTGCTAAAGAGTTCCTCTCCAACCCCTTGCCCTCACCATATGCCTTGTAAAAGAAGTTATTTGAAACACTGAGCAAGTTAGTTGGGTGGTGCTTTTACACAGCAATGCTAACTGAAGCAATCAAACAAGGAATTATTGCACACCTACTTGTGATCAGCCCTGGGCTAGATGCTTTGATGTCCTGCTCATAAGGTCAGTATATTCTGTTAAGAGAACCAAAAATATACATGAAATAGTATAAGACAAAATGAAATTAAATACTATGCTTCATGGTGCTGTAGAGTTTCCAAGGAAAAGATACTGAGAAAGGGCCTTGAAGAGTAGAAAGGATCCAAGGATTGACAATGAAATATCTCCTTCCTCTTGGTAGGAAGATGACAGACTTTGGGTAGAGAATGTGGCAGATAATGAGATGAAATCTTGGAATTGTTGCCTTACCCAACTTGAGAACCTTATAAAGAATTTAATGTAAGGTGAATTCTGGCCTATTGTGTTCCACAGGAAAGTTTGGGCAGGGGGGTAGATCCTTTGTCTAGATTGCCAGAGGCCGAGGGGTGGTCTTGGAGAGGAGTGTCAAGTACTCCCCAAGTCCTTCATTAGAACAAATCCCACCTCTTATTATAATATTCACTCTTCTCGTTAATTGTTAACCAATCAGAGTTGAATGCCACCCTCAGGAACACCCACTCTTCCAAGGGCATATAGGTATGAAATGCGTTCCACTTTCGTTAATTATCTGCTAGCATGATTAATAAAAATGATAAATTACCCAGAAATTATGCCTCTCTAACTTTTTATACATCACATGTGCAATACATGGCGTTCCAAGCAGTTTGCTATCCTTGCGTTATTCAAAACTGAGCCCATTATCTTCCTAAGAGACAGAATGGTATAAAAGACAGAGCACTGGCCTTGGAGCCAGGAAATCTTAGGTTTAAATTCTTTCTCAGGCACTTGTTAGCTTTGTGACTCTGGGCAAGTCACTCAACCTCTTTGTGCCTTAGTTTCCATATCTGGGAAATGGAGGGGTTGGATTTGATGGCCTCCAAAGTTCCTTCATGACTCTATGACTAACCCATGAATGGAGGACCTCTTTTTTCCCAATTGCCTTAAAATTGTTACCTTATTTTCTTTATTATAAGGAAATGTCAAACCATTCCAGCAATTTTGCCTAGAAAACCCCATGGACAGTAGTTATGATCCATGGGGTCACGAATAGTTGGACATGACTGAACAACAGGGATCAAATGAAATTATGTATATACAATGTTTTGAAAACTATAAAGTATTTTAATTTTTAGAAATTCTTGTTACACAGGAAAGGTCTAAAGCAGAATGAGGTAAATGGAGAGCAGCTGTAGTATAAAGAAAAGTGCATCAATGAAACATTTTTAAGCAAAGAAAAAAAAAAGAGAATTACTAAGATTCAGGTAGGGAGAGGGAGTCAGGGCACTTCAAATAGGGAAAATAGTATTAGTGGGAGACCCAGAAGAAGGAATGAGGAGGAGAGGAGAAGGTTACCTAAATGAAAGCAGAGCCTGAGTGCACAAAGGATTGCAAAGACAAGCGACTCTCCTAAGCCAAGGGATTCTCTCCTCCAAGTAAGTCCCCTTGTTGCAGTCCTAATAAAATGTTTCAACTGTATTCCCCAGCTCAGACATCTAGCATGCTGATTGCTGTACTTCCCTGCCCCTGGCTGGTGTGAGTGCCATGCCAAATATACCTCAAACAGACACACATAACCTCTTTGTATGCCCTGCTCAAGTCAAGATCTCCTTCAAAACATAGCTCCCCTGCAACCACATCCTGTACAGAGGATAGGGGAGAGCGTTCCATCCAAGAAGCTGGGGCCTTCCATGAGCAATCTTTGATTGCTTTCAATTCCAATTCTAGCCGCAATATAGGGGCTGAATTCAGAATAAGTTGGCTAGTTGGTGCATAAACAGATGCTGTAGAAATACCAATAAAATAGGGTCTTTTTAAAAAAAAAAAAATTTATCTCACGACTTTTTATAGATTTCCCTTTTCTTTTACTGAGAAGTCCTGGATATCAGCTGATAGGATAGGTGAACCATGAAAAATGCTGTATTTCAGGCCAAGTAATTCCATTAGGGGCAGAAATGATTTGGTGAAACATGAGTAAGGGAAATCATCTGCAGCCGCCCAACAGCTGGGCCCAAATGACATCACTCACCGAAATCAAAGGAAATGAGCTAATCAGATATGCGTAAAAGCTCTTTGTCTTAGAGAGCTTACAGCATTACAGTTTGCTTTTAAGATGGAAATACACAAACACACACACACATCTATATGGCTTTGAAAAATTTAGCCCTCATCTTTTGCTGCATTGGATAAATTGTTTTGCATTTATTGAAACTGACAAGAAAATAAAATGCCTGAAATGTTCTCAGTTTGCTGTGATGGGGAAGAATTACCCCAGGAGCAACATTTCCACACACTTCTGGCTAAGTGTACAGTAACAGTAATTTACATTGTCTTCCTCTTCACCTCCCCCTCCCAATCCTTTAAAGAAAATAAGTAAATAAAATAAAATAATTAAGTTGAGACCCTTGGCTTGAGGTATTCTCAGCTAGTTACTAGCATGCTTTGCCCTTTCTCTTGGTGACCTCTCCCCAAGAGATTACAGTCAATCATTAATAGATATTAAACTAAGGACAAATAGTGAATAGAGAAAGTGATTTGAAAATCATTAAGGAGAATAAGCAAAAGTCAGGAAATTCAGAGCTACTCACCTTCTCAAGCTGAAGTAGGAAGGAGATTTAGGAAATTGAAAATCTGGAAACACAGCCCCAAGGGATGGAGGGGGTGGCAGCCAGAGAGTTGGTTTCTGTAATGAGGTAGGAACAGGAGACAGACCTTCAGAGATAGGAGGCAAGGAAGACACACTTCCCTCTTCGACTTCAGAACAGGGCCAAGTTGGGAGCTGCAGGTGACCCTTGTGAGTCCTTAGGCTAGGAGACTAGTGGAAACATTTATCTCTCTCCGAATAGAGGGCACTATGACCCAATTCAAGTCAACCAGAATTTACTAAGTTCCCACTGTGCATCAACAGAGACACCTGGATTGAAGTTCCATCTGTGACACAAAACTGGTTATTTGATCCTGTGCAGGTCACTCACTCAGGCCAATTCCCTGAAACTATAATTGAAGAATGAGGTGCCAATCTGCATTGGAAATTGTAGTTTCCTATGAATACTTAGCTTCTGGGTGACTTTGGGCAAGTCACTTTACCTTCATCAAGCTTGAGATCTTGGAAGTTCTTTCACAAAATGTCCAGAACTAGTTTGGAGAAACCCAGGTGAAAAGTGGTGAGTGATTATGAAACGTGTCAATCTGTGATTTCCCTGAAAGGCTCAAGTTCTCCATTCCCACCCTATGCACTCCCACTCTATGCACCCCCACCCCCAGGTCCACCCCACAGGTGACTTGCTTCTACCACTTATGAGCATAACCCTCAAACCCTCATTTTTGAAAAGTCTCCTGGGTGGCTGCGACTGTGGAGCAGAAAAATACCCTTCCCCCACCCCTTCAGGCAAAGATCAATGACCTTGTTTGTTCCTCATGCCCAGGAGCTTAAATGGAGGAGGCTGGGAAAGACTTTAATTTCTCATCTCATCGTTCTCCTCTTTCCTATTAAGTACTCAAGGTTCCGAATCTTACCCACAAAAGTGTAGGGGCAGTTATGTGGCTTAGTGAATAGAGCAATGGCCCTGGAGACAAGACGACCTCAGTTCAAATTCGGCCCCAGACACATAACGCTTACTAACTGGGTCACCTTGGGCAAGTTACTTAACCCCAATTGCCCTGCTTTCTCCCCTCCAAAAAGATAAAAAAAATTTTTAAAGATTTTTTTTTTAAGTGTACAATTGAGTTTATTTCCTGTGATACTCTCAAGAGAAAAATGGAGGTGGGGTGGGGGACAGGGAATTTATAGAAAATTTGTCAGAGGCATGTAGATATAGAGTTGGTCAATACCTCAAAGGGCAACCCCTTCATTTTACAGATGAGGAAACTGAGGCCTAATGACTTGCCCAAGTCAAACAAGTAATAAATCACAGAGTTGGGTTTTAAATCCAGATCTCCCACCTTAGATCCAGCATTCTTTCCATGGTACCATGCTGAATTTTTGCTAACATCTTTACAATCTGTTTGATTTGAGCAGCGTTGGCCATATATGTAGGCAGTTACCTATCTCTATGTTGTGAATTGAAGGTTTCCCCATTCTCAAATATCTCCATCTGGTCCAGTGGTCCTCAACCTGTGGGTCATGACCCCTTTGGGAGTTGAACAACCCTTTCACAGGGGTTGCCTAAGACCATCGGAAAACACATATTTCCTATGGTCTTAGGAACTGAGACTCCTCCTCTATCCGTCTCCAGGAGGGTCTGCCCACATGCAGACACTCCCACATACAAGTATTAAAGGGTTGCCATTAGGAAGATTGCGAACCACTGAAGTCCCTAAGTTCGTGCCTGAAATTCCCACATTTTTTCTTCTTTTGGGTTAAGGTATTAAAGGCCCATTTGAAATAGAAAAATTATCTAGGAAATATGTTAAACCATTTTCAGAAACAGTATTCTGATAGGACTGGTATTCAGCAGACCTGAGTTTGTATCCTGGCTCTTCTTCTTTCTAGCTGTGTGACTAGGCAGATCATTCATCCCCTCCCCTAGTCTTGGTTTTGCCATCTCCAAAATGGGCCTAGTGATGTTTGTCCTACTTTCCTATCGGGATTATTGGTGAAAATCAAATAAAGTGTTATATAAAAATTAAGATTCTTTAGTACTTTAAGAACTTGTGATTTTATCTTTTAGTATGCTCTCCACAAACACAGATCACAATCTCTGTGTTTTAATAGATAGTCTTTGTGAGTAAATAACCCAATGGTCAACCTTCAGTCGGCAAGAGTTTCTGACTTCACTTAGGGTAGTCCATGGTTGGCAAATATACAGCCCATTTTTGGATCTTTCCATCTTCATAGGCTCTGCAAGGGCTTGTGCTCCATTGGCAGAGCTTTAGGAATTCTAGGATTGCCTCTGCATTTTGATATGACATTATAGGATATATATCAGTATATAGCATATATATCAGTAGAGGATAAATATGAAAGGAAAAGAAATCTGTTGCTGTCCTAACTTCAATTCATTCATCGGAGTAACAAATCTGTGGATGAATGGGACAAGGAACAGATGAGTTTTGGTGGAAGGAAACACATCAGAAAAAACCCTGAAGCAGGATTTTATTTGCTGGGAGGGAGGCTTAGGGAGACAGGTGACACCTGACATTTAGATGCGCTTTACAATTTATGTAATGTTTTCTGAATACCTGGATTTACCTGGGACCTTTCACAACAAAATGTTTTCACAGAAAAGTGAAAATCTCACAAAAACTCTGTGAAGTGAGTAAGGTAGATGGTATTGTCCTCATTTTAAATTCAAGAAACTGGAGATTACAAAGGTTAAATCATATGCCCAAGGCTATTCTGCACCATGTAGAGGATGACAGAGCAGTAGTACTTTTCTGGAATCAGACCAAGGATTTGGGTTCAAATCCTGCTCTAATTCTAACTCTGATATTTGTTTTGTGACCTTGAAAAAGTCAATTAATTCTACTGGGTCCCAGTTCAGTCATATAGTATGAAAGAGTTGGCCTAGATGGTCTGTCTATACAGACATATAGCTTGAGATCTTTGAAATAGGGAAGATGTCTAGGAAGCAATGAAAGTAGGACTGAAATCCAAGTCTTTTGACCCTCAAATTTACCTCTTTTTATTGGGGGAGAAGATGGATAGTGTGTCAAAAGGAAGAATGAGATGAATAAAAGTATAATGAGGCTGTAACAAAGGCAAACTTTTATCTTCTCCACAATTTTGCCTTGGTTTGACCCTGGTTATGAGTCTATAGAAAGTGTGTAGAGATATTGGATTCCTAAATCTGATAGAAAAGCCTTCAGTTACAGAGGGAAAGAACAGCCTCCCCCAGCAAGATTCAAAGGATAGACCATAGAACCTCAGGGGATAGGGGTCTCCCCTATTTATCAGTGGGATCTCAGCATCACTGCTTTGTTGTTCACCCTTCCTTCTTGAAGAGGACCAATGACATCACAAGGGTGATGCACTAGCATGTGCGTGTTATTTGGCCAATGATTCCATGAGGGAAGTCTTTCCTATTTATAGAGAGAGTTTTCCTCTTGGAGCCCTCTATGAAAAACTGAATGTTCTTCCATGCCCTCCATATTGACGAAGGACTGGGGAATCACATTTTTCTTTTTCAGGTGGTGCTGTGTGCTTTAAAAGAGTAGATCAAAATTTTCCTGATTGAATATAATATTCATTGGTAGAATGGAGCAAGAAGGCACTGGCCTTAGATGAGGAAAAAACTTGTTCAATGAAGCCAAGTAATTTTTTACAGGTATGTCTGTGACGTATGCTTAGCCTGAGTCTCCATGTATTTGTAAAGTACTCAAAATGCCCTTCTACTTCTGGTATCCAGTGGCTTCTAAAGAACCATCAGAGGCAATTAGGAAGCATGGTATAATGGAAAGTGTGTTGGCCTTAACATCAGAAAACCAAGACTCCACGTTTGAACTATCTCTGATTTACTGTGTGACTTGACTAATCATGTTGAGTCTCAGTTTCTGCATCTTTAAAATGGGGATAATCATACCTACTTTGACTATCTTATAGTTGCCATAAGGACCAAATATAATAATAGTAATAATAATAATAGCTAACATTTTCCAATTTAATTGTGAAGTACTATTATAATTAAAGATGAATAATTACAGCTGTATTCTTGGTGTCATCTTGATATTTTAAGGTATGAGCAATATTTTTTTTAGGGTCTAGCAAATAGTTCATAGCTCACAGTTTCTTGAGCCAGAGATGGGAGGGACTTCCCAGTCTAGTCCAACTCCTCCTCTCCTCATTTTACAACTGAAGAAATTGTAGGCCAGAGAGATTAAGCAGGATTTAATTTCTAATCTCAACCAAAATCCCACCTTCTATAAGAAGTTTTTCCCTGTTCTCCTTAATGTTAATCTTTCCTAATGATATTCTTTTCAGTTTCTCCTATACATATCTTGTTTGTAAGTAGTTTTCATGTTGTCTCTTCCATTAGACTGTGAGCTCCTTGAGGGCAGGAAATATTTTTGTCTTCTTCGTATTTGCAGTGGTTTGCACAATGCATGGAATATTTTTGACTCAAGACCATCTTCTTTTCTATTGTTTCCTAAAGTTCTTAACATCTCGATCTCATCTATCAGATGGGGATGATAACGTGTGCCCTATTTTCCTGGATTATTGAAGGAAACCAGTGAGATATAAGAATAACAGAATAAGAGAGCGGAAAGGGGCCTCATTGTCCATCTGGTTCAATCCAAGTCTAGTAGTAAGGAGGAAGCTACATGTTGAGGTAGTTCACTCCACATTTGGATCAGTCTAATTGTAAGGACATTTTCCCTACATATCAAAGTACTTTAAAGAGCTAAAAGTCCTTAAAAGAACTTTAAATTTTTTTTATTATTATCATGATTAGCAGGAGGAACCTCAGGGAATGTTTCTGAAGGGTAAAGAGAAGCAGAAAAAGACTGTTTTCTTGCTAAAACTTATGACCCCCAAACTGCAGACCCCGAGCATCCCACACATTCATAATTCTTTGGTTTATTACCTTCTGCTCCCACCCTCCTGTCCTGCTGGGAACCAGAAAGCATCAGCTCCTTCCAAAGAGTCAATCTTTTCAAGAAGTCGTCTTGAAGCCAAGTCAGGGCCCTACACAAAGACCCAGTTTACCAGACAGCTTTTTACTGAGCATAAGTACAGCTATTCAGAGGCCCCAGTGAGCTGCAGGTCAGGGAGTAGGGTGATGAGGCTTGAAAGTTTAGTGGAGGGAGGTGTGTGGGTCCCCTGGCCTCAAACAGCAGGCCCTCTTCCAGGTCTAATTGCTCCGCATTCCTGAGCAATGTCGTCACCAAACCGTGATGCGAACTCCTTAGCATTGTGGGTGGAGAGGAGTTATGGTATCTATGAAAGACACAAAAAAACATATGCTGACCCTTTAAAACCTATTACCATATACTAAGTTCAGCCAAACTAAATGAAGCTGAGATCTCTGTCCAGCATTTGGGAGCCAGTTAAAATAGGAACTCAGTGTTTCTCTAAATACACAGAGTATATTACCTTAGTCATAAAATTGGGGACTTTCAAATCTAATTTGTTCAGCACTAGTGCTGTTGAAGGCTGGGAAGTGTTCCAAAGGAAATCACCTCCACGAAAACAGAGATTAGCAGCTCTCCATTGCAGACATATGGGAATGATTCCCTATAATCTCCAGTAATTGTGGCTGAATTACATTCAAATCCTGTTTTCAATTTTCTTAAACTTCGAGACTGATTGTGTTATTAAATCATGCTGGCTGATGTGTTTAATAAGGACCTATTAAATGTTTATAAAATTAGGGAAATAAATATGAGCTTTTAGTCAGATTGCCCGATGGATCTGGTAACCTATTGTTAAAATAACAGTCCTGCTGTTAAAAATGTGTCTCCAAATGATGCCCTGGTACTCCCTGGGAGGGGAGAGGGAGGTGGCAAAGGGGGGAAAGAACCAGCATCCAAACAGGGGTGTTTCCTCCTGCTCCAAACTCCATTCATCGAAGGGTTGGACTAAATAAAGAAAAAATGAAATTTAATTATGAAATATGAAATGTAGCTTTCTAGTTGGTTGGAAATGTTTCTTTTGGTTCCAATACAATAGTGATAACACCAATTTTCAAGATGGGGCCAGGAGGAATTGTTCATTTTTCTCTAAGGACCTACCTGGTTCAGCTGCTAGTTGGAAATTACCCTGGAGCCCTTCAAGGCCTTGGGCAGAAAGGCATGGACAGGCATCAGGAGGGAAGGAAAACCTCCAGGGTCTATACCCCAGGCAGAAGAAAATTTAGAAAGAGAAAAATAGTACAAATAAATGCTGCTCCACAAGAAAATTTTTGTTGTAAGGCACAAAAAACAAGTGCTCTATAAAACCCAGCTAGCTGTGGACTGACAGGGGAGTGTTTATCTGGTGGGCCTTGGACCTGGAGCAAAGAGATGGTGTGGGCAGTCTGGATACATTTTCAGAAAGGTTTAAGGTGGCCTGTGGCCCCATGTCAAGGGATGCCTTTTATCTCCCACCACCTGAGGTGCAAATATACCTGCAGTCTGGAGGCCTGCACTGATGGCAGATGTCCACCACCTCCTCCCACCAACACAGAAGAATGAGGGAAGCCTTGTCCCTGCCCAGTTTGAAGCTTTGGTTGGAAGCTCTCAGGCTTAGTTGCCCTGACCCCTATTACTAAATGTTAAAGAAATCATTCCACAGATGTAGCAATGGAGAAGTCAGATGAGGACCTTAAGCCCTCCCTTTCACTGGAACTCTTAAATTTTGGGCTACAAGTTCTAAGACCATTGAGATCTTCCAAGCCAGTCCAGACCCTCCATTTTACAGAAAAGGAAGCTAAAGGCTAAAGAGGCAAAATGGTAGAGGAAGAGAAAGAACCCAAGGCACGAGGCTCCAAGTTTAATGTTCTTTAATAAATTATCTTGTAATCAATGCATAGTATAATGATATGTTTTGGAATAGGAGGAGTGGGTAGGGATGGGAAATGATTTAGATCTATGACTTCATCGGTGTGAGTTCTTGGTGTGGAAGCTTCATCCATTGATGCAAACTTCCCTTCTTAGAGAATTGCTGGGGACACAGAGAGGTCAAGTCATTTGCCTGTGGCCACACAGCTAGGCCGCGTCAGATACAGGATTTGGCTTCTGGTGTCCTTGGTTGCAAGGACTTTGGAATCCATTATGCCATGTTTCCTCTTTCTCATACGGACAAAGCACTACTGCCGATAGACTGCTCTCCATAACCTGGCCCTAAACTGTTAGTTTCTCACTTCCTCCAACCCACATGCTAAAAGAATCCTGTCCTTATCTTCAGGGCAAACTGAAACCCTTCTTTCTCAGGCAAATTAACCTTTGAATTTCCCCTTAGGGAGGGTAGTGCAATTAAATAATCTTTGTGGCATTAAAAAAAATACCCCCAAACCAAAACCCCACATCATCACCTTGGCATAAACATGGCTGCTTTTAAAAAACAAAGCCCTAACAAGTGTGTAACAACTCCCCACCCCCACCGGTTCCAGAATATTATAAAGTCCCGGGGAGCTTGCCTGGTTTACATTAGGGACTTTTGAAAGGTTTGAAGAGAATTGGATATAAGGTTAATATTTGGCAGAACCTTGTAAATGACCTGATTGTTATTTTATATTGGCTGAAGTCTCCAAATCTCTGCTACGTGCCAGCAAGCCCAGAGTGCCGCTCTCTAGTTACCCAGCTCTGCTGCTAGTCTGTTTCATGTTGGAATGGTCTGTGTTTGTATGTACATCTGCAACCCCCCCAGACCCCCATCCTGCCCTCCTCTCCCCCTTCCACCCATTGCATGTGTGTGTTCGTGTGTGTGCAGGAGTGGAAGTATCACTCCCCTTCTCTGCTCCCCCCATCCCCACCCCATTTGTGTGTGTGTGTGTGTGTGTGTGTGTGTGTGTGTGTCTGCTTATACTCAGCCAAAATGGAGCAGGGACTCAGCATAGCAATTATTTTTACGAATTTTTTTTTTTGGCCTGCCCTCAGGGGACCTTCCCCCAGTTTAATTGTTCGAGGGGACTGTTGCGTTTTGGGATTTTATTTCAAAATGTTCCTGTTAGAATTTCTTTCCAAGCTGGCCTGGGGGTGGGAGGTGGGGGTGGGGTAGGGAGAGGTGAGTGGAGAAGGGGAGGAGGAAAGTAGTTAGTGTTTTTTTTTTTTAATCTCAGTTTTTTGAAACATGCATAAAAATTCACTCAACTGAGTATCCTGGAATTAATAGAGGTATTTCACCATGCATAGATTTTTAGATTATTTGTTCTAAAGATATGTTTGGAATGGATTATATTAAAGGTACATAAATCTCAGACTCCCTCCTCCTCCTCTCCTGCTTCCCCATGCCCCCCCCCCCTCCAGCCCATGAGGTTTGGAAATGAATTCAAGCAAACCAACTGAATTTTAAGTTAAGACAAACAGGGGAAGAGATCATTTGTCTCCAGTTATACATGAAATAGCTTATAATAGCAGATGCTGAGTTCATGAAGTATATGTTCGGCCCCCTTTGATATAAATTCCATCATCAGCTCACAAAGAAATTGTATTTATGCATAAGACAGTGCTCCCTAACATGAACCCCTATAAATTATGAAAACAGAAAATCCAAATTTATAAGATGCCATTTCTGGATTTATTTTGAATGCTCTCTCTGCATATTACCAAACGAATGCCACATTAGCAGAGCATGAAGGGATTTTTTTTGTTTGTTTGTTTATTTTTAATGACACAGGCTAAAGGCAAGAAATGTACAGTTCTAGGCCCGTCTGGTGGTACCTAGGCTCAAGGAGGCCAGGAGAAGGTAGAACAGAGATGGCACCGGGTAGGAGGAAGGACACCCTTGTGGTTGGGAAGTTTGATGACCTGATCTTTTCTTTAGCTTAGGACAAATCTGTCATATGCCTTTCAAGGAAAATTAATGTCTTTATCCATTAATGATAAATGTATTTACACTCAAGGAAACCTTGTGAATTTCGATTTCCTCCTCCCTCCTCCCTGGTGGAGCATAAAGTACCCTTGGTACTACAGATGGAAGGGAAAGGGAAGGAGAAGGAACATCGATACAATGTCTACTATGTGCTAGGTACTTTCACAAATACATCATTTGACCCTCACAGCAGTCCTGCGAGGTACATGCTATTATTATCCCCATTTCATAGTTGAAGAAACTGAGGTAAATAAAGGTTAAGTGACTTGGCCAGGGTCACATAGCTAGTAAGTGTGTGTCTGTATTTGAATTTAGATCTTCCTGACTCCACGCCTTGCACTCTACCCACTGTGCCCCCTAGCTGCTTGGATTTATTTATCAAACAATATAAACATTTCCCCTTCATCTGATTTCATGAGATTTTATATTCCTATGTGCACCTTCCATCTGTATATGCTATATTTATCTGTTTATATATTTGGACACTTTTACTAGATTGTAAGCTCTTAGATAACGATGTATCATGTCTTTTTTTAATCTTTCCATCTTTCCTAGTGCTAGCATAGTGAGTGGCTCATAGTAGGGGCATTTACTAAAAGTTTTGTTAGCACAAATAGCTAGGAGAAAAAACAGACCCAGCAGTGGGCCCACTGTTCACGTTGCCATTACCAGCATGTGGTTTTGAAAGGGGTGGGGGGGGGGGTCGGCATGTAGCTAAGATATTCAAGGAGAAGCAAAGTGTTGTGACTCCTGCCTGTAGATAATTAGGCTGGCTACAAATTGTTGCTTTGAGGAGGATTTAGTTATTAGTTTAGTAAGAGTCAAAGCAAGGTTTGGAAGTCACAGATTCACAGAATCCAAGAGTTAGAAGGGAGTTCACACTATGTCTAATCCAACCTGCATTTGACTAAAAACACTTTTAGAAATAATATTGACAAATGAATGGTCATCCCGTTTCTGCCTAAAGACCTCCACTGAGGGAAACCTGATACTTTTAAATCAATCCGTTATACTTTTGGACACCTCTAATTGTTAGAAAGATTTTTTTAATTGAATAAAATTTCTCTCTCTCTCTCTGTCTCTCTCTCTCTCTCTCTCTCTGTCTCTCTCTATCTCTCTCTTTCTTTCTCTGTGTCTATGTGTGTGTGTCTCCCTGAGTCTCTCTGTCTCTCTGTTTTTCTATGTCTGTGTGTGTTTGTGTGTGTGTGTGTGTGTGCATGTGTGTCTCCCTGGGTCTTTTTGTCTTTCTTGTCTGTCTTTCTCTGTCTCTATCTCTCTGTATGTTTCTCTCTCTCTCTCTCTGTCTGTGTCTCTCTCTGTCTCTCTGTCTCTCTCTGTCTCTCTCTCTCTGGGTTTCTCTATCTCTCTTTTTCTCTGTCTCTCTCTCTCCCTGTTAAAATAAAGTTCACTGACCTACGGCGAGTTTTGCTGTTCACAAAATCAGGATGTTTGTCCTGTGGCACTGTTCCCTTTCTTTATCACCTTTTGGAGATTCCCAAAATGGATTAGCAGTTTGTATCTGCCAATTCTTTCTGTACCCTAAGGGGGGGTAGGGAAGAGAACAAGCATTTATTAAGGACCTGCTATGTGCTAAGCATTTTGCAAATATCATCATATTTGATCCTTACAACAACCCTGTGAAGGATGTATAATAGCACTCCCCACTCCCATCACTTCCCTTTTAACAGCAGAGGAAGCTGCAGCAGAAGTTAAATGACTTGTCTAGGATCACATAGTTGTTGTTGCTTGGCCTTCATATGTATATGCATGTTCTTTGTGACAATCTTTTTTTTTCTTTTTTTAATATAATAAATTTATTTATTTTTAGTTTTCAACATTCATTTTCCAAAGATTTTGAATTTTTAACTTTCTCCCTCTCCCCTCCTCCCCAAGATGGTGTGCATTCTGATATAGGCTCTACTTATACATTCATATTAAACATAGTTTCACATTAGTCATGATGTAAAGAAGAATTAGAACTAATGGGAGGAACCACAAGAAGAAATAAAACTAAACAACAAAAGAAAAGGAGAACAAATAGCATGCTTCCATCTGCATTCAGATTCCAAAGTTCTTTCCCTGGATGTGGAGAGCACTTTCCATTATGAGTCTTTTAGAGTTGCCTTAGATCCTTGCATTGCTGAGAAGAGCTAAGTCTATCAAAGTCAGTCATCACACGATGTGGCTGTTACTATGTACAATGTTCTCCAGGTTCTGCTCGTTTCACTCAACATCAGTTCATGTAAGTCTTTTCAGGTTTTTCTGAAGTCTACCTGCTCATCATTTCTTATAGCACAATAATATTCCATTACATCCATATACCAAAACTTGTTGAGCCATTCTCCAATTGATGGGCATCCCCTCAATTTCCAGTTCTTGGCCACAAAAAAAGAGCTATTATAAACATTTTTGTACATGTGGGTTCTTTTCCCATTTTTATGATCTCTTTGGGATACAGGACTAGAAATGGTATTGCTGGGTCAAATGGTATGCAGTTTTATAGACTTTCGGGCATGGTTCCAAATTGCTCTCCAGAATGGTTCACTTCACAACTCCACCAACAATACATTAGTGTTCCAACTTTCCCACATTTTCTCCAATATATATCATTTTCCTGCTTTGTCATGTTAGTTAATCTGATAGATGTGATGTGATACCTCAGAGTTGTTATGGTTTTTGGCCTTCATTTTTGAAAGAGGACTGGTGATATCATGGGTGATGATTAATTTGGACAGGAATTGAATTTGAGTGAGACAAAGTTGCA
Organism: Pseudochirops corinnae; assembly: GCA_028646515.1. NCBI lineage: Eukaryota > Metazoa > Chordata > Mammalia > Diprotodontia > Pseudocheiridae > Pseudochirops > Pseudochirops corinnae. The sequence continues at coordinate 285,564,862 of CM053585.1, forward strand.
CAAAATCCTCATCCTCATTCACTCTTTCAGAGTCATCACAGTATAGCGGCAACACAAAAATCAGGATGATTGGCTATGGCCTGTGTATGACCTTGGCTTCTTCAGTGTCTACCATGCTCTAAGGGCTTCACAGAACAAATTGTTCTCTTCCTCCCATTCCAGCAACATGTCTTCACATTCTTGGGGTAGGCATTCCCTTAACTCATCAATGGGTCTGAAGCCTGTTGGCTACTCTCAATACAGTTTAGTTCATCTGCTGAGATAGTTTATCAAGGTGTGGTCACTGAACATTCTATAGCTACTTGGTACCACAGGTGAGAATTGAGTGAAGGTGAACACAAAAGGTGGGTGAGTAACATTGGAAGGGGCAAACCCCCACACTAGAAGTGCTAGTTCTCCCTGATCACACAACTAGTAACTATCTGAGGCTATATTGGAAGTCAGGACTTTCTGACTCCAGCCCCACTGCTCTAACTATTGTACCAACTAGCTTCTAAAATGTAAATTGTGTCCTGGTCGTTAGACTTCTTTAAAAGCTGCTTGGCTCTGTCTTACCATCTTCCTATTTCTTTTAGTTTTCAATTTCCTATTAATCATACATTTTTTAGTTCTTTCAGTTGTTACTTTGAACAACTTTCTTATTTTTCTAGTTCAAAGATCACTTTCTTGGGTAAAGAAAACAGAAGCAAAATGAGGGCTAAGTAGTTCACTGTTCCCATCATCATCATTTAACATCATCTCATTCATCCTTTTTTTGGCCTTCCTCTTCCTTCCAACATAGGTCTTAAGATTGGGTTCATAGGACCGTGACATTCTTTATATTCATGAAGCCTTAGCTTCATGTCTTATTCTATGCATGTCTTTTACAATTTTTGAATTGGTTGACAAGTTTACTCTGTAACCAAATCAATTTCTTTAGGTAACTTACCTCCCCCTACTCTACCTGTATAATTTTTCTTGCATTTTCAGAATTTCATTCTTGAGAACTTTTCAATCCTCTGACCAGCTTCCCCAGAAGACTATTTGACTATGAGATCCTACTTATCCTTTCTTAGAAGACTCTGAAATTCATTCTCTCCAAATCTGGCAGACTATGTTTAGCTTCTTTCTTCTATATCAGTGGTTCTCAACCTTCCTAAAGCTGCAACCCTTTAACACAGTTCCTCATATTGTGGTGGCCTCCAACCATAAAATTATTTTCATTGCTACTTCATAACTGTAATATGATACTGTTATGAATCGTAATGTAAATATCTGATATGTAGGATGTATTTTCATTGTTACAAATTGAACATAACCCACAGGTTGAGAACCACTGCTCTATACCATGAGTTCTACAATGAAGTGGTCAATTGCCTTGTGAGATTCCTGTGATTTCAACTTTACTAAGTTTACTAAAGTCAACTGCTTATCTTTACCAATTTTTCCTTGTTGGTAGAGAAGAGTTATTACTTGCAGCTAGGAAGATTTGAGTTCAAGTCCCCACCCTGACCCCCTATACTGGCACTGTGACCCTAAGTCACTTAGAATTTTGATGCCCCAAGCAATTCTCCATAAGTATAAATTGAAAAGACATAACTCCCTATTTTGGCAGATGGAGTTCCTTATGAGGAGCTAAACTTATAAAATCACAAATCTAGTTGAAATACAGCACCACTGATAAATTTGTTAAAGTTACAAAACAAAGTAACTCGAGATCTGAGGCTTCCAGAAGATCATTTCCCATCAAGGAGTGTTTCATGGAGAAGGTGGCATTTGAGGTGGGCCTGAAAGAATGGATTGAACAGTTGCAGGGAAACGTAGAATATTGTTTCAATGTATTTCTCACCCAATAGGGATCCTAGAATAGAGTTATCTAAGGTTGGGGAAAATGTATCTAGGAGTCATACCTTCTCTGAATAAGTCCCAGGTTGGATTTAAGCACTTCTGCTTCCAAATGTATTTGAGGGGATCAAGGGAGGAGGGGCTCTGTTACCTTCTCCAAGATTACTCTTTACTGAATCTACACACAGAACTGGACATGATTTTTTCCAATTAGTCATTTCTTTTCAGAAAAGGTCAGAAACTGAGCCAGATGCCTGGGGACAAATGTCTACCTAGGTCCAAGTAGACATGAAATTACTGGCAGAGAAGAAAGGGAGAAAAAACAAGGGTGCATCTGAGTAGATGAAGGAAAGGACAAGACTTGTGGTTATGTCTGAAAGGGAGTTGGGGCCAGGCAGGAACATTGGTCTGCAGTTTCACTCTCCTTCCCTTTCCCTGAGAACACTACCATTCTGAGTGATTCCTCTTAAAAAGAAAACTTGATGAATCTCAGTCCAAATACCAACTTCACTAGATGACCTTCTCCAGTCTTCCTCCTTCCTTCCCCCATCTTCCTTCCCTCTGAAATTACCTTCCATTTACACTGTATAGATTAGAAGTTATTAACCTGGGGTCTATTAATTAAAAAAAAACTTTGGATACCTCTCTCAATGTAATTAATTTCATTTTAATGTTATGTATTTTATTATATGCATTAAAAATGTTATTTTGAGAAGAGATCCATAAACTTCACCAGACTGCCAAAGAAGTCTATGACACACACACAAATATTAAGAACCCCGGGTATATATTTTGCATGTATGTAGTTATTTATGTGTTGACTCCCTCATTAGAATATGAGCTTTCTCGGGCAGCTAGGTGGCAGAATGAATAGAACACCGGCCCTGGAGTCAGGAGGATCTGAGTTCAAATGTGGCCTCAGACACTTAACACAAAAACTAGCCGTGTGACCTTGGGCAAGTCATTTAACCCCAATTGCCCTACCTTCCCCCCTCTGAAAAAAAAAGTCAGAATATGAGCTCTCTGAGGGAAGGAATTGAGTTTTTGCATTTTTTAGTATCCCTAGAATTTAGCACAGTACCTGGCATATAATAAGCAATTGATGAATCCTTGTTAACTCAGTATTGCTAAGGAGAAGAGACACACACACATATATACACATACCCACATATTCATATGTATATGTGCATATAAATATATGTGTGTATATATGTATATATGTGTGTATGTTTATATGTAAATACACATACACATGCACACACATACAGACACACATATTTTTTCAATCCCCATGTCCCTTTAGATATTTAACTCTGGCTCCTGTTTTGTAAGGTTGAGGCATTTGTCTCCCAATCATCATCTTCTAAAGGTGGACAATTTGTTTGTCCAGCTGATTTAATTGAGAATGAAGACTGAAGGGGCTCCTGATTTCTACTCTGGCTCCTAAAGATGCCTTATTAATGTCTGTATTAGGGGCCATATAATTGTAAACTGGAAATCTGAATGGGACTTGTATGTTTAAAATGTATATAATAGAGAAATATTATGCAATATGCATAAGGTATTGTTATCTAGGGGATGGGGGCACACTCTGTGTAAAACTGCTAATGTGTTTAGAACTGAGGAAGCCCCCAGTAAAAAAAAAAAGCATTACCAGGAAGCAGAGCAATTTCAAATTTCATACATATGTGAAATATACACTTCTCAGCAAGGTTTTGTCAGTGTTTTACTGCCCCGAGTGTCTTGTATGTTGGGGCTACATTTGGCAGCTACCCTGGTGCCAGGGAGCTGATTTCCTGGTACAAATGAGTCTGTGACAATAAAGCTGTTTTCTCCATTGCCCATTATCTTCCCTTGGAGCTATGTTTCTGTTGTTCAGTCATTTTTCAATTGTGTCTCTTTGTGACCTCATTTGGGTTTTTCTTGGCAGAGATATTGGAGTGGTTTGCCATTTCCTTCTCCAGGTCATTTTACAGATGAGAAAACTGAGGCAAACAGAGTTAAGTGACTTGCCCAGGGCCACATAGCTAGTAAGTGTTTGAGGTTAGATTTGAACTTTGGAAGATGAGTCTTCCTGACTCCAGACCTGGCACTCTGCCCATTGCTTCACCTAGCTTCCCTTGGAGCTATACTTCTACCCTTTCTTTGGTTCTACCCATCCCATCTCTATTCCCCCCATCCCCCTTACTATAGCTTTTAAAACATCCGTTTCTTGTCCTTTATCAGCCTCAATTCAATCTGTCATTAAGGCTGTGCCTTCATTTTGTATTCATTCTTTTTTACCTATACATACCTCTGTGACACGTGCAAGCTCACACAAACATATGACTTGTCTAAATCATAGGGACCGTAGATTCTATTCCTCTTCTCTCACCATAAAAAATAATGTCCCCACTGAAATTCATTCCTTTGTGTCAATCATTTGCATCCTCATTTCTAATGTAGCTACTTCAGGAAGAGTAACACACTGAGACCCTAATGTCTTGATGTGAAGGAATGAATCAGTTATCTTTCCTCAGTTGGCAGTCGGGACCATGAAGCATGACAGTGCTTGGTATCTAGAGATGAAGGAGTTACAGGAAGAGGCAACCAAAGTGCTAAAGATAAACCCTGCCTACTATTGACTTGCCAGGGACTAGCCCTTTATGTATAGGAAAGATACACACAGATCTATATATGAGTATACATTCATATGCATAAATATGTACTACTTATAGTACATATATACATATCTGTGAATTTCTCTGAATTTTTAAAGCTGTTTATATTTTAGCCCATACCATCTCTTGAGTTGGAAAGGTTACAATTACATAATCAAAAGACAATGGAGAAGTGCAAGATAGGTTCAAGGACTATGCAGGAGAAATCATGAAAAGTATATCCTTAGACAACCATGGTTTGGTCATATAGTGAGACTGGTACAGTTTATAGGTAGCCTGTATGCTCTAATGCTATTCATAAAATAGAACAGTAAATCAGGGAAAGTTCCCAGAAAATTAGATGTATACTCCACCTTGAGTGGGTGGGGGATCCATAGTAGGAAATGGACAAGAATAGTACAGGCTGGTCAAACATGAGTTGCAGATCACTGCAGATCACTCATGCACTCTACATGCATGAGATCGCTAAACTTTTCTGGATCTCAGGTTTTTAATTATTTTTTTAAATAAAGGGATTGAATGAGATTACCTCTAACATCTCTTCTAGCTCTAAATGTTACTATGGTGATCCAATGATTCATTGAGTGTTTTGGAACTTCGTATTTTTAACTTAAACCATCTTTTGGAGTAATTCCTCCCTTTCCGCTCCTGTCACTCCTTCCTCCTTTCCTCCCTTCCTCCCTTCCTTCCTTCCTTCTTTCCTTCCTTCCTTCTTTCCTTCCTTCCTTCCTTCTTTCCTTCCTTCCTTCTTTCCTTCCTTCCTTCCTTCTTTCCTTCCTTCCTTCTTTCCTTCCTTCCTTCCTTCCTTCCTTTCTTCTTTCTTTCCTTCCTTCCTTTTTTCCTTCCTTCCTTCCTTTTTTCCTTCCTTCTTTCCTTCCTTCCTTCTTTCTTTCCTTCCTTCCTTCTTTCCTTCCTTCCTTCCTTTCTTCCTTCTTTCCTTCCTTCCTTCCTTTTTTCCTTCCTTCCTTTTTCCTTCCTTCTTTCCTTCCTTCCTTCCTTCTTTCCTTCCTTCCTTCCTTTCTTCCTTTCTTCCTTCCTTCATTCCTTTTTTCCTTTCTTCCATCCTTTCTTTTCTCCCTTCCTCCCTTCCTTCCTCCAGTGCAGAGAAGTAAGTATATTGTATGAGTTAAATGAGTGTATTGGTTAGACAATCAGTGCTTTAAGAAGTCAGAGATCATTACTGTGGGCTGGATCAGTCATTTAGGAGGGAGGTGCAGTTTGTGCTGAACTTGGACAAATGGATAAGTCTTGGCTAGACAGACTAGAGAGGAAGCCAGCTTTCCAGGTAAAAGACTAACATGAATAAGTGGGGGAGAGGGAAATATACAGCTTGTGTTTGTGAGACTTTGAATTGAACAGTTTAACTGACACAGTAGTTAGGAAGAAAAAGGTCAGAGGAAGAGGAGGAAAGGGATGTCTGGTGAAGTAATATAAATCATTACTTCAAAATACAGGAATATATGATATGCAAATGCGGGAATGGTCAGAGATGTCATCATTGCCGGAAAGCTCCCATTTGGAAACTCCTTCCACCAGTACAGATGACAAGTAGATTGTGATTTTGTAGAAACAGCCTAGGGAGTTGCTGGAGGCGTATAGAGATTAAATGACTTGTCTAGAGTTATATAGCTCATTAGTGTCAAGGGTAGGATTTGAACTCAGATTTTCCTGGCTCCAAGCCCAGCCCTCTATTTACTAGGCCTGCATCATATGAAATGTGTATTTCCTTTCCCTTTCTGACCAACAGAAGCATATTCTTTCTGAGATCTGGGAAGTTAGTGCTTTTTTGTTGTTGTTGTTGTTTCTGTTCCAAAGCTTAGGCCTTACTCCTAAGAAAAACTGGTCTGAGAGGAGTGGGAAGGTTGGAGAGATTTTTGGATATAGAATTGACAACACATGGCAATTGACTGGATCTAGGAAGTGAGGAAGAGGGAGAGGTCAGGGATGACACCAAGACTGTGGGCCTGATGAATGGAAGGATGGTAGTGCTCTCAAAAGAAAGAAGAGATTGGGGGGGCAGGGTATGTTTAAGGGGGAAGATAATGAGATTCTGAATGGACATCCAAACGATGATGTCTACCTAATAGTTGGTGGTGTAAAATTCAAAATAGAGGCTAGATACATCAATCTGAGAATTCTATGCATAGTAATGATGTCTGAGCTAATGGAAACTGATGAGAAAAACCCAGAATTAGGGGACAGTTAGGTGGTGATGGAGCAACAAGGTGGTGCAAGGGATATAGCTCTGGGCCTGGAGTCAGGAAGTCTTCTCTCTCTGAGTTCAAATCTAGTCTTAGTCATTTGCTAGCTGTGTGTGACACTGGGTAAGTCACTCAACTCTGCCTCAGTTTCCTCAGTTTCCAGAAGGAAATGGCAAGCTATTCCAGTATCTTTGCCAAGAAAACCCCAAAGAGGGGTCACTAAGAGTTGGATGCAACTGAACAACAACAAAAGGGGTTAGGGAAATGAAGAAGTTTTAGAGTACAATCAAAAGATAAGTAATTATTTTTTTACAGGACATTTAGAAAGAATGGTCAGATAGGAGGAGAGCCAGGACAGAAAAGTGCAGGGAAGCATAAAGAAAAGGAAGTTTTGAGAAGGAGGGTAGTAGATAATATCAAAAGATGCAGAGTCTCGAAAGAAGATAAGCCTTCAGAAAAGGACATCAGATTTAATAGTGAATACTTTGTTAGGAACCTTGGAGAGAGTCGGGATCCAAGGCTAAGTCCTCTCCATGAGAGATCTCAATCTAACTTACGGTGAACATCCAGTATCTTCATCTCTGCAGGTTAGGTCACAAACAGGCAATGGCCATTGACTCAATAATTATCAAACAGCTCTGAGGTTCAGGATCCCCTAGTCGTTTTGTATTTTTTTTTTAACTCTAAGATTATCTTATTGGTTTATCCTATCTTATATGTTTTATCCTTTATGCAAGGAGTTGGGGTAATGGTATGGAGTCAATCTATGGCCTCAAGGCAAGTTTATTATCTAAACTTTCTTTTCATTTGTTCTTTTCAAATGTTACTAAAAACTCAATATTCTTTATAAGGTCTGGAGTGATTCCAATCTGATAGGGGCTACCCACTTCTAGGTTCAAATGTAGTCTGAATAACATGCTACTTATATCTTATTTACTCTATAACTCATCACTTACAACCTGTAATTTTTCTGAAGACCTTAGAACTTCTCTAGAACATGTGGCTTAGGGAAACTGGGCCTTTACCTTACTCTATGGAGGCTCTGACATTGTGAGTTTTGGGAAGTCAGGAGAGTTGAGCCTCCAGTAATCCAATGCTCCAGGAGTCTGGGAATCAGAATTCATTCCAGGTTTTGTAGACTGTCCAATATCAATGCCTGAAGGAGTATGTTCAAGACCTAGCTCATGTATGTGTATGGCCTATGTCAGATTGCATGATGTCTTGGGGAGGGGCGAGGGAAGGAAGGGGAAGAAAATTTAGACCTTAAAATCCTATAGAAGTAAATATTGAAAACTATAAATGAATAAATGTTAAATAAATACATGAATAAATAAAAAAGGAGAAAAGATAAAAAAAAAATAAAAGACCCAGCTCAGAGGGCACCAGTAACAAAGACTCATTTGGAAGTGATGATGCAGTTAGACATGAACTTGGTGAAATCAATATCATAGCATAGAAACTATATGGGGAAATTGTTTGTAATTTTGGGCAAACAATAATTGTTATCATTATTGATATCATTGATATCAATTGATATATATTGATATCATATCTACAAAGCTCTATTCTACCCCACATAGTGAAATTGTAGACATTGAGAAAATTTTTTAATACTTTTAATTTAATATCTTTAATTCTTTACCTGTGCTGTCTCTGCTTTATGGCTTGCCTTAGATCATAGTTGTAACCCATACACTCCACATCTCTGGACCCAGGAGATTGGAAGACCACCTGACCATGGAATCTACTGTCCCATGCCTGCTTCCCTGTTTAAAGGATTAACCTACTTTTCTTGTGTCACCAAATCAATACTCTGGACCTCCATTACCACTAAGTAAATGGAAAATGGAGGCCTTTCTAACATCAAACTTCCTTTCCCAGCACCTACTCATCCCTCCTACATCCCTGGCCTTAAGAGACACAGCTCAACCCATGGCCCTTTTAATGATAAGTCTTGGAAGCTCCTTCAATTTGTGAATGAGGAAATTCAAGTCCAGAGAAGTTAAATGATTGATTTGGCCACTGTCATACAAGATATGAGTAGCAGCTTTGAGATTTGTACCTAGGTTGTATATTTCAAAAGTTTCCTCTGCACCATAAGCTCTATAATGTGTTTCCATTAGTAGAAATGGGTGTGTAAGGATCCAGACATTCACTCATCTAATCTCTGTTATAACTAATTATGACAATGATAATGTACTTCATTAAATGAAAGTCTTGGATTAGATGGTCTCTAAGTTTCCCTCCATCCAGGATGTTCCAGTAATGTCTAAATGGCATTTGGTATATGTGCTGTGTCTGAGAGAGAGCACAAAGTTAACTGGTCTGCATGGGGACCCTGATCTTAGCCTTACGAATGTCATACCATAATATCTCATCAAAGGATCAGAGGTTTAAAGCTAGAAGGAACATTAAATGTCATCTTGTCCAACCCTCTCATTTTACTGATGAGGAAACTAAGACTAGGGATATGTTTTGCCCCTAGTCACACAGCTAGCAAGTGTCGGAGCCAAGATTGGAACCCAGGAATTTTGGCTTCGGAGTCCAATACTCTTTTTACTGCCTCTCCCCCATCCACCACTTTCCTTTTTCTCAATGGTAGGTTCAAAACCAGTGTAGCTCAGGCTGAATGGTTCTAGAATAGATGATCTATTTCTTGGGATTCTGAACTGGGAATAGCTCAGCCCACCTCTCTGTGTGATATATTCTGCCATGGAAGCTATGGGGAAATTTTTTTAAAAAGCTTCACAAACATGGGCTGGGGACTCATGCTGGCTTGCTCCACTGGAGAACATTCAAAGGTTTCTCTGTTGCCTTGCCACAATCAAACCTAGAGGAAGAGGGAAAACTTAAGCTGCCTGTCTCCCACCTCCTTTTGATGTAGGTGTAACTTAAAAAAATAAAATAAAATAGAATGAAACTGCCTCCCACACCATCATGACCACTGTTCTTAGGAGTCGTGGGCCAGCTTTGGACTCAGTGGGGAAGTAGATGAATACCTCGGACTGACACGTTAGTGGAAGAAAGATGAAGAAAAATCAAAATGCTTTCTTGGCATCTTGAAGGGTGGATGGAAGAAACTGAGTGAGGGTGTCACTTTGGTAAACTCCATTTTCTCTGAATAAGAACAAGAACTCAGCTGTTGAGAATAAGAAAAAGAAGGCAATGTCCCTGATGACTGCCAAACTTCCTAAAAAACTGACTCCTGGAAGGAAATATTTTAGTACTAATCATCTGATTCCCTTGAGTAAATAGAAGTGAGGCTAATGGGGTGTCTCTAGCATTGGTGGGAGAGTGGGTAGCCATATACACAGGCAATGGAGGCAGTCACTGTATGGTTGGAGGGTTCTTTCAATTTTCATTATCTGCCCCACTGGCCTGCCACTGGGCCCATGACTTTCCTAGCATTCTTGTCATTTTTTAATGGACCTTCTTATGCTCAAAAACTTTCAGGAGCTCCCTATTCCTTTTAGGATAAAGTAAAACTCTTTGGTCTTTCATTTAAGACCCTCTACAATATCCAGCTCAAATTAACCTTCTTGTCTTTCATTCCCATTGCTCCCCTTCATGCATTCTATGTTCTAGTAAAATTGTACAGCTGCCCCAGCTTGGATAATCTATGTTCTACCTCTAAACATTTAAATAAGCCATCTTCCAAATATATAATTTGCTTCTTCATCTCCATCTTTAAAAATCCTTGTAATCCTTCAAGGTGTGCTTCAGGTTCCACATCTCATTGAAACTTCCTCTTTTTCTACAGTTGACCACGGACTGTTTCATTTTTGTTTTTGTATCCTCAGTACTTCATGGTGGAGAGAAACATAGTGAATACAAGTAGGCCAAAGCATGTTTCTGCTGATATCCTACATGTACCTGTGAAGTGATAGATAGGGAGATGACCAGGGGTCAGAAAGATCTCTATTTTATGTCCAGCTTCTGATACATACTATTTATGTGACCCTGAGCAAGTTACTTGATGTTTCAGGGCTCTAGGTCATTCTTTTAGATAATGCCTTACAGAATAGTTACTGATCTGCATTGATAGAGGCAGTTTCCTCGTTGGGAATTCCCTATACCAGTGAAAGTCCAGTTAAACAAATAAACAAAGAGTCCTAGATGCAGGAAGTCATATAAAAAGAAAATGTATGACTAGAAAAGGAGGGCTAGTCATACCGGGATAAGCAGGGGTAATAGCAGGAATAACAGCTGCCCTGATACCAACCCAACCCAATCTAACAAAAGATGTGGAAAAAGGCCTCCATCAGGGTGGGCAGATCTTCTGTACAGGATCTATGGGAAAATATGGGCAAGAATTACACAGATCAGGATCAGTAGGTGCACTGCAATCTTCATCGAGTGAGAACAACCATCCAAAAAATGAGATCAAAGAGTCATTGAAGTGATATAGTATAAATATCCCCAACATCTAGTATAAGTTCCAGCCCCCAGTATGACTCGTATGTGGTGGGCATTTAATAAGTGTGATTTTGGAATGAATGAATGAACCAGTGAGTGAATGTCTTGAAGCATTATGCCACCTAGGAGGAGGTAACACATTAGCAAGCTAACACATTAGCTTGCATGAATTCAGTTGATTAATTAACCCATTGTCATGATCCCGAGAGGAAGGATTCAGGATGTAAGAAGGAGGCTGAAGACGTGGAGGTGGGGAGTGGGGCATGAAAGGAGAGCACTGAGGAAAGATGAAACAAGTGATGAAGGAAGATACTGAAAAATGAAGAGAAGAAACACCCCCTCCCCCAACCAAAGTTCCCTACCTTACAGTTCTGCCTTATAAGCCCTGATCTGTCCTCCTCATCCTTTCTCCTACAATGATTCTGATACACACTTTTTAGACTTTCAAAATCAAGTTTCCTTATTTTCTCCTTTTCCTTGGTTTTCTTTACAAGCAGATGATGTGATGGTTAATAAGAAGGACTTCTGACTGAGTAGCTGAGCCCTAGGCGTCAGCTTCTCGTCCCATCACTGTTTTTCTGCAATGAACTAACTTGCTTCTCAGTTTGAAGGATTCAAAGGTAATGTGCTTGAAGATCCCCTAAACAGCAGGTATAACATGATTAGGATGTTTGGATTTTTGACTTTTCATATTTTAATGCTTTAATTATTTTAATTAATAATCTAATTTCTTTATAGTTGTGCCTGGAGGTCTTTGGGATGATCTAATTTAAAATAGATTGCTAAATACATTAATTATTAAATAAATAAAACTATAAAACCTCTCTGAGATCTCCTTGATTTTCATCCCTTTAGCACTTATGTAAACAGGTTCACATGCTATCAGGTTCTTCCTTCTGTGTTTCCATGGAGTTGTTCTCTAGGTGTTTCACTCCTCATCTTGGAAATGAGGAGACTTGGTTCAGATGATGTCCAATAGTCTATAATCCTATTGTGTAAGTATCTGATTGCTTCACTTCCCTCACGGGTAAGTATCCTGGCTTCATTTTAGGGCTGGACTTACATGCTATAAATTGTTAAACTTGCCTTCAGGCAAAATTTTCATCTACATTATGAAAAGGGAGTCTTGTGAGCTTCCCTCAGAAAAGGGATATAGTGATCACCTCAAGCCAGCATAGGTTCATAAAGAAGTAGTCATGCTCGACTGACTTGATTTCATTTATTTGACAGTTATTATAAAGGTAGCTCTGGGAGATATGGTAAAAGTATACTTAAACTGAGTCAAGGTATTTAACAAAATGTGGATTAAAAATATCCATGAATTCACATAGGCTGTTCTCGATGCCCCAAATCTGAACAGTGTCCAGAGGATGATGACCAAGATGGTGAAGGGCCTTCAGTTCATGCTATAAGAAGATGACTTGAAGGAACTGGGGATGTTTAGCCTAGAGGAGAGAAGATTCAGGGAAGATATGACAGGTATCTTCAAGTATCTGAAGGGCTTTCTCATGGAGACTATACTAGATTTGTTCTGTTTGGCCCAAGAGGACAAAACTAGTCATAAAGGATGGAAGCATCAAAGAGACAACTTTAGGTTTATTTTGAGGAGGAAACTTCCTAGCAATGAGAGCAATCCTAATGGGGAATAAGATGTCTTGAGAAGTAGTGGATTTCCCCATTTTGGAGATCTTCAATCAGAGGCTAGATGACCACTTATTAGGCAGGTTATATGTTGGGCATTCCCTTCATGTGTGGATTGGACTCATTGGTCTTTAGGTTTGGATGCCCGATTGGATGCCCAATACATCTAAATTTTCTCTCCCCCACCCCACTCATGAAATCTATTTCATTGACTAATCAGAAGAGTCTGGACAGAGGGTGGAAGTGGGGTGGGAAGGGGCAGAGACCATTCACATGATTGGGAGAAAAAGGGGTGGTGGTCTTTTAAAATTTTTTCTTTGGAGAGTGGGGTGGTGGTTGCTGTTCTCTCTTGTTCGCTCTAGTGTCGGCTCCATCAGTAGCCATTCTCAAGAGCCATATAGCCATCGTCAGGATCTGTCTCCAGATGGAGGTCCCTCTCATCAGCTTTGAGCCCTCCAAGCCCGTTGTAATGACCACCACTGCCACTGCCGTCACCCATGCCACTGGCAGCTTTGTCCAGCCTTTCACCCTGGTCACCTTGCTTGTGCTTGATATCTCTGTTCTGGTCCTGCCACAGCTCCCTCTCCCACGGGTGGCTGTGGCGTGGGTGGTCCAGGTCCCAACACTTCTACTTTGAACCATCAGGTTCATCGGAGTCTGACTTATGTCTTGATCCTGCAAGTATAATTCATACAAGAAGTCTTGTTCATGCCCAACTTGCCTCACAGATACAGCTTCCCAAGTTCCTCTTTTGACCCTCAACCTGACTTGCCAAGGGCTGGTCAGACTCATCTTCTCTCAACAGTCCTGTTGTAGGGAATAAAAATGGATATTGCCTTGTTTGGAGAAAAACTTAAACAAATTAATAAGAGAAAAGAAAACTTCCCATATGATATAAAAACATTTCTTAATGCTCATTTGTCTTTAAACAGAATCTAAGGGTTCTAACCACATTTGAGGTTTTTTGAGTCTTCAAGGTTACATGTTATTAAAATCATAAGATAAAAATTTTTCATTGAAGACTTCTCCCAATGGCACCTCATTGCTAAGAGAGTTGGTAAGAAGTGTTTTCTTGGATGGAAGGAGGATCATGAAGGTGGAAAGGGACAAGACTGTTGAAGCATGAGGATTTTTGAGCCTTGAGAAGATCGGGGAATGGGGTGTGCAGAAGGGTCCAGGTCAGCAGCCAGTCAGTTGCAAGGAAAGGACAAAAGGGAACCTCTGCACAAATAGAGCTAGACTAAACCTTGAATCTATATTAAAGGACATATTCTCTGGAGACACTATTTTATCAAGCTTTGCCCCTGGAGAGCAAACTCTAGCAGGTCCTAGAGAGTTAGCAATGCTTCTGGCACAGGATGAAAATTGTGAAAAACTGTAAAGCTTCCATTTGGGGGCTTATGTAGGACAAATGATCCCTGCTCTAGACAAGCTCCTTTTCTATAAACTTCCATAGCTGGAAACTTCTGACCCCATGCTTTTTTCAGTTAGGCCTTGTAGCCAATACTTGGCATATTTCCTCCTGTACCATCAGGGACAAGAAACCAATCAGACATGTGTGAGCGAGATCCTGGATCACCATATAAACCCCTGGCCCTTGTCCCTATTGCTGAATTGCTATGATATATGGAAGATGGAGTTGCGACATCACCATACCAAAGTAGGCAAAGTAATGAGTGCCAGAAGGAGCTCAGTGCCATGTCTGGAGGGTGTCTTCTCTCAGGATCGTTGGCCCTCTTCTCATTCCAGCTGGGACAACTATTATCTCATTTGAGGCCCTGATGCTTCTCTTAGTGAGATGTGGTTGTATCCTTTTGTCTCTAGGCAAAATTATATTTACATACATCTGGATGTATCCTTTACCATAAGCCTCTCTCCTACTCTTATACCCAAGCCCCTGGGTTTCTCAAGTTTAGCCTTAGCCCTTTGTTTCTTCATCTGTAAAATAAGTGTGTTGGTTCTGTCCTATCTAGCTCACATGTTTGTTAAAAGGAAAGTACTTTATATACTGTAAAGTACTACATAAATATGAGTTATTTTCTATGAATTCCCTAGAAGAATACGTAGGTCAAAACTTACTAGTAATAAAATCCTATTGCTTTTAGCTTCATTGGCTAGCCTACTCTTCCGCTAGAGTCTTCTGTCTCTCAAGACTGCTGCCACAGCCTGGGACAGTGACTGTTTTATGTAAAGACCAATCTATCTAAGGGCAGAGAGGTTCATCACCAAACGTTTCATTCACTGGTTGATGGTATGGCTTGAGTTTGGTTTTGGTGCCACCAAGGAAAGCTTCTGGATAGACTGATTGAAAGTAGAGGGGTTTTTTTTGGTGGGGGGAGGGTAGAGGGAATGCCTATAATGAAGAAGTTAAAGAAACCATACATTTTGTAAGTACTGAGGAAGGATGAAAATATACCATATGTCTCATTGTCTGGTTAGGAGAAATCCTACTTTGACAGTGAATGCCATTATCTCAGGGTTACTGGTAATGCCAGTGGTTTAAATACTAAAAGACCTAACATTCTTTCCAACCATTTGTAGAAAGTATGATCCCTCATAATGCTATAACAAAGCTGAATAGCAGATAGTTCAGGCATCAAAGTCCCCATTTTACAGATGAGTAAACAGAGGTTCACAGAGTTTAAGTGACTTGCCCATGGTCGCAAACCAGAAAAGAGTGGGTCCACCCAGGTTTTCTCATTCCACATCCAGTGCTTCTTAGGCTATGTAAGACCTTTCCAGAGAATCTAGGGAACTGCATATCTGAAAGAGAAACACACAGAGGATTAGGGCATCTATGGAGGATGTCAAGTTTGTTTGAATTTTTTTTTCCAAAATAGAACATACAGTTCTCCTACACCAGAGTGTTACAGGCAGTGCTCAAAACCTACCACTCCTTTAAAAGGGTCTTTCACTCCTGCTCAGTTCCTTGCCTCTCTCATGCAAGTGCCAACAAAGGTTCCAGCTGTGATGTGGGAAACTGGGAACCAAACCGGGGCTCGTCAACTCATTTTCCATAAGCCACTGAACAGCTGTCAGATGTTAATGAATTTGAGTCAGTACTACCCCAGGGTTGGATTGTGTGACCAAGCTGTGAAAAGCCGCCAAATCTATGACAGAGCCTCATGCACCTTCTGTTCGCCACAAATGATGTTAGCCTTCTGGGGCAGACTAAAGAAGTCTCACCATCATGGTACTCAAGGCCAGTGGGTCCAGTCTGGCCTCTGTCCATCTGTCATGGTGGGTGATGTTTTGTAAATGCAAATGAGGAAGATGTGGTGTCATTGGCTTCAGATGTCCTTAGACTTAGATCTGATTCACACGTTTCCCTGCCCCCCCTCATAACATCCCCATTAACCTTTCTAGCCATATGGAGCAAAGTTGCCTTTCTCTGAAGGTACAGTGATCCTTAATAGGACATGGGAACGGGGAGAGGTAAGCACCACTGAGATAGCCTAGTTTTACCTGAGTGAGGAAGAGTCAGTACCAAGAAGGTTCCTCCCTGAGGACTGAAGGTATGTGTGTGTGTGGAGGGAGTGGAGGGAGCACAAATATTGTAGTGCTCTATGGGGTATATGGTAGCAGCAACCAAGCTGGGCAGGACACACCAGTAAGAACACAGGATATTTATGGCAGCAATCATTCTGGGCCCTACCTATAAGAAAACTAGGGAAGGCATATTTAGTGGTGCGGTTTGTTTTTTTTTTCATTTTTTCCAACATGGTGGTACATAACCCCAGCCTTCTGTTGCTATTCATTTTACACCAGACAGCAGTTTAATACAAAGAGCGGCTGCTGTTTCTCTAACGGCAGCCACACACTTAATGCCTCAATTTCCACATTTTATTCTATATGTAATTTAAAGCCCATGGTGCCTTAATTGTAAAATAGGCCTTATTAAAATAATAGCTTCAGAAACAGTGGGGTACCCTGAGCTGTGCAATGAAGGTTTTTAGCTTAACTGCTGTTTACAAGGATTTAAAAAGAGACACAACCCAAATAAAGCTGTAAAGACATTTCCAATGTGAGTGATGGACCGAAGACCACCTGATAATTAAGCTTTTTTTTTCCTAGGGCTGTCTGTAGCTCTCCTTAGAAACCCAAAGCACACCCTTTGCTGTTTTTATGATTGATGATGCGGCAAGGATACTTCAGTACTAGTAAGCAACACAGTGCTTTGATTAATGATGCTGGGGGAGCTCTCAGAAGACTGGAGAGAATAATACCGTTATCAGGAAAACAGCTGAAGCTGCTGAGAGGGACATAGGTACCTGCATTCCTGGGCACCCTAGAATGAGCCACTACTGGAGTCAGTTCCCTTGGGAAACTGAGGTAGAAACTGTGTGCTTAAGTGCTTGATGTAGGCAAAGGGAATAGGACAGGGAAGAGGGGGGAAAGGGATGGTTTGGAAGGACATGAGTCTCAAAGCCTTAGAAACCAAGGTGATTTAATGATAGTTCACCTTTATATTGGTACATTACAGTTTCTAAAGGACTGTCCTCACAATTACTTTGGGATAACTATAGAAGCATCCCCATTTTCCAGATGAGAAAACCACAGAGCAATTATGTATGTAATGTGTCCACACAGGGAGTCACAGCTGGAACTCACACCCAAGTCTCTGGACTCCTAGTTTTTCCCACTACCTACTTTCTGTCTGTCTGTCTGTCTGTCTCTCTCTTTCTCTCTGTCTGTCTCTTTCTGTCTCTGTCTCTCTTTGTCTCTCTGTCTCTGTCTCTCTGTCTCTGTGTGTGTGTGTGTGTGTGTGTGTGTGTGTCTATTTGGGAGGTTGCCTTAAAACTCCATATTGTGTTATAAAGAAGACACATGAAAAAGAGAATTACTAGATATTATCGTTGCTTTAATTGTTCCTTCAGTGTGAATGTTCACATCATTCCCCTTTTGACTGATAGCAGTTCACCCCAGCACGGCATTTATTCCAACAATACATTGCAAGAGAATCCATACCATCAGCATCATAACACATGACATAGCACTTTATGGCTTGAGAAGTGTTTTACATACATTATCTCATTTGAGTCTCACAACAGCTTCATGAGGTAGGCACTGCAGGGACTATTATTCCTTTTTTTGCACATGAGGAAACAGGCTGAAAGAAATTAAGTGACTTACCCAGGGTCCCATAACTAGTAAGTATCTGAGGCAGGGTCTGAATGCAGGACTATCTGAATAGTTATATATGTGTAACTATTCACTACAACATTCTGTCTTTAAACAACCTATTGAATTGAGGTTCCCAATCTAAATTGGACTTCCTGTTTATGAGTTCTGGAGGTCACCCAGTGCTTTAGAATTTGGTTTCTCTCTGGGTCACCCACTTTTCACTTTAGGGAAGAGAGAAGGAAAGAACCATTTTGGTGCCTTCTTTCTCATTAGAGGTGCCTGTCCAACTGTGAGCAAGTTTCCCTTCCATCTGGACCTTTGTGGTATTATAGACTGCAAAAGGAAATATGAGTCAAAGAGAGCCCCAAGGCTTATATACTGTGGTTTTGAAAGTCAATACGACTGTCAATAGCGGGACTCACTGTTTCTCCAGGGACGGCCCGCAGCGCTGCTCTCTCTTTCACATTCTCAAGCACCACACAGACATATTTAACAGTGATGGAAAATGCTCCCCAAAAGGAATGGTCATCTATTTGGCAGACTAGCTTAATGGCAGCAGAGGCCTCTTTTTATGGACTTGGCCACCCAGTCTTTCTATAGTATCTTTTATACATTATGAAGGTGGCTTAGTATTGTTGTGATCCTTTATGCATTTAAGAGCAGTTTCCCTAGATTCAAAGATTTAGAACAGAAAGGGACCTTCAAGGACATCACATCTAATCCCCCTGTTTTACAGAGGAGAACAGTGAAGTCCAGAGAGACTGGGTGACTTCTCCAGTTAACTGAGCAATAAGTAGTCTTCGGTTGTATCTGATTCTTTATGATCCTGTTTGGGATTTTCTTGGCAAAGATACTGGAGTGGTTTGTTATTTCCTTCTCCAAATCATTTTACAGATGAGGAAACTGAGGCCAACAAAGTTAAGTGACTTGCCTAGGGTGACACACAGCTAGCAAATGTCTGTGGTTGGATTCGAACTGAGGTCCTCCTTACTCCAGGCTGGGCACTCTATCTACTGCTTGCAATAAGTAGCAGAGCTCCAATTTGAACCCAGGCCCTCTAACTCCAAATACAGTACTCTTTCCACAATACCATGCTGTGTGATTGTGTTTACAGAATATAGTATAGCCACAGCAGAGTGAAAAGGGCACTCAGAGGACCAAGGTTTGAATACTGGCTCCGGCTCTTACTCCTTATTTGATGTTGAGCAAGTTATTTAACCTCCCCAGGGTCTCAGTCATCTTTATGTAACCTCTGGTGCAGAGCTGCAGCTCTGGCCTCACACGGGCCGGACTCCATCCTAAGGCCCTCTCTCTAATAATAATCTCCATGACTCATTTTGCCCCCACTCAGGTTTCCCTCTGGGAACATCAGAATGTAGCTCATGTCCTTCTCTTTCCCTCCCCCAGGCCCCTGCAAACACTGAAGGCCAACAAAAAGCATTTAAACAGAGCGGGTCTCTGAAAAGACACGTAAATAACACAAAGGGGACCCATAGCCAACCCTGGTTAGCAAGAAAATAGTTATAACCCCACAAAACTGACAGACCTAAGTAGTAAAATCCCTGCCTCATGCACTGTTGAGAGACACTGAGGCTGCAAGGGCTGCTCCAATTTCTGTTGCTCTCCTTTGCCTTTTCTCTGGGGTTTATGCTCCTTCTGGAATCGGCTCTGTCACTTCCCCATGGCTTCTCCTGCCTTTAGCTTGGCTTCCAGCCACTGCTGCCATCGCTCAGCACAATACCACCATGATGCCAGGGCCCCCAGCTCCCCGTTTGGCTCCTGTTCTTCTCATCAGGGCTTATCCATCAGGCGCTGCCTCCATGCTTCACAGCAACATGGCCAAGATGTCTCCTTTCATTCCCTCAGCCGCTTTCCACTCAAAGTCCCTCATCAGACCCTTTTCTCCATTCAGGAGTTATCAGGACCTCCCCAATACAACTGGGAAGGAAAGAGTTGGCCCAATTCTTTTTGAACCCTTTTGGGTCTTTTGAGCATGATCTCCTGCCCTGAGGCCAGGTTGAACTAGTTGACCAGACCTTCATATATCTAGCCAGTCCTAGGAGTTGTGGCATCTTGGTTCAAACCCTAGGGCTGGATTACTACTTAGAGCATCATTGGGAACTTTGGAGGGAGCAGTTTCAGTTGAATGATGAGGTCAAAAGCCAGACTATAAAAAGTCGAGAAGACAGTGAGAGAAAAAAGTATGTGTGTGTACTTTTAGTAGACAGCCTTGAGAACAAGGAGTTTAGCCATATAAAGACAGGAGAGATAGAGGATGAAATCTAGTGACAATGGACAGATAAATCAAGAGTTCTTTGAGGATGGAAGAGACATGAGTATGTTTGTAGAGAACAGGGAAGCAGCCAGTAGAGAGGGAGAGATTGAAGATTAGTGAGAAGAGGGGTAAGAGTAAGGGACAATTTGCTGGAGAAAACAGGATGGAAAGGGATAATCTGTACATGGATTTTGCCTTGGTGATGGAAGCATCCATCCATTCATCCATCCATCTATCTATCTATCTATCTATCTATCTATCTATCTATCTATCTATCTGTCTGTCTGTCTGTCCTTTGGGCCGTCCATCTGTCTATCTGTCCATCTGTCTGTCTGTCTGTCTATCTATCTATCTATCTATTTATCTATCTATCTATCTATCTATCTATCTATCTATCTATCTATCTATTTAATTCTCTTGATCTATGTCTAGTTACTCTGTTCGTTTTAGGGCTGCTCACCCACCCTTGGTGTTCACCTGTCACCCAACTCTCACCTGTGGCCCAAAGTCACTGTGGCATGTGCTGCAGTCATATCCCAGTAAACTGTCTCAGCAGATGGACTAAACCAGTTTGAGGGCAGCTGACAGATTTCAAACCCATTGGTGAGTTAGCAGGATATCCACCCCAAACATATGAAAACTTCCCCTGTATAATGCACAGATAAGAACAATTTGTTCCAACAGCCATGAAGGCTGTAGAAGCAAATGCTATGGAATGCTTAGACTTGGTCAGACATGGAAGATGCTAAGGTTATTCACTCCTTCCCAGGTTGCCACCAGTCATCCTGACTTTTGTCTCACCAGTGGACTTTAATTACTCTGGAAGAGAGTGATTCTGATAACTTTGTACAACTCTGCCTCAGTTAAATCCAACTCACACCATTATTTTATCTACCTTGAAGTATCTCAGTGTTGTGATATCACTGGTTTTCTTCCAAAACAAAGCACAAACAACAACAGATCAGACGATGTCAGTCTGGACCACTACTGGTCATTTTCCTATCTGCTGTTACCCAGGTATCTTCCCCATTTATTGTCCTGGTTCTTGTTCTGGGAACCGCAATCAGGTCAATTTTACCATTGCTTCTGGAAAAAGCATTCTAGTTGATTATTCTTAATTATTCCAGTTACTAGCCCTGGAACTTTCCAAATTAAAACACCTTTTTTTCCACCTACGTACCACTCTCCTATGTACATTGTCTTCCCCACTAGAATGAAAGAGCTTTGAGAATGGGTACAATGACTCCCTGGTTCAATATTAGCTCTTTAAAATCAATTATTAAATTTTCAGTGTGAGCATTTACATATCAAAAATCTGCAAATGCTACTAATCAGGGCTTGATTTATTATTGTGTTTATTAGATTTATAAAGTGAGAGAAAATATTAATAATGCAATTTAAACTTCAAAGTGTGTCCTGCATACTTTTTTTTCCTCCTGAAGAGCCAGTTGTTAAACATTTACCAGTATACCCCTTTTGGTGTCCCAAGTAATTAGCATAATGCCTAGCACATAGCAAGCACCTTTTTGTTCATTCATTCATCCATTCACTCACTAACGAATCCTTTCAGCACATGTCCACCATACATAAAATGAGGGAGTTTGACAAGATCCCTTAAGGTAACTTTCCTCCATCAATCCTGTGACTCAATGTACATTTGCATGTAGTAAGCCATTGGAGTCATAGAGAAGAGATTAGAGTACTCATGTCCCTTCTGTCATTGACAGAATGTGACTCTTGGAAAGTTAACTGACCTGTCTGAGCTTAGCTTTCCTTTTCTTTTAAATAAGAGATGTTGAAGTAGACAATCTTAAAGGTCCTTCTTGGCTATGAAATTCTATCATTCATAATAAACCTACAAATTAGTCAAGGCAGATATTATTATCCTTATCTTACAGGTGAGGAAACAGACATGAACTGTGTCCATACCATTTCTTCCAGAATATAAGCTCTGTGGGGTTATGGACTCTTTCACTTTTATCTTTCTATCCCTAGTGCCTTGCACCTAATAGCCACTTGCTAAATAACAGTCAAATTGAATGAATGAATGAATGAATAGATGAATGAATGAAACCAAGGTATAATCTAGGAAAAATTGTCAAACAGGCAGAGCTTGTCTTCAGTCTTCTGATTTCTCAGAAACATAAGAATATTCATACTAACATGGTCCACCTAACCCAATACTCTGTTGCAGATGTGCCAGAGGAGAGATAATCAAAGAATGTTAAAGACAGAAGGGGCCTCAGGAATCATCTAACTGGCCCATAATACAGACAAGGAAGTTGAGGAAGAGAAAGATTAAGTGACTTCTCTTGGGTCACACATGTTGGTAGAGTTAGAACTAGATTCATAAGAAACTAATATCATATCATATCTAGTACACCCTCCTCATCTTAGATCAGTAAAATGGCCCCAAATCATTTAAGTGTCTTGCCAAGGGTAGCTGAAATACTATAATTGATTTATGATTTCATTGATACATATGTTCCTTCCAATGATACACATCACAACTGTCCATGCCTATCTATCCTTTGGAACTCTTGTCCACAAATTTGTCACAGGAAGTCTTACCCAATATGCTGGTAACCTTTCTTGATTTCTCTTGATATTGATTCACAGCCAGTCTATGGTAGTCTAACTTGAATTCAGGTCTTCTGATTCAAAATTCAGCACTCTTTCCAAGGTACTGCACTGATAGAAGGCAGATCTCCTGACAAACCAATCTAATGATGTTTTCAATGTAACCCAAGGCCTTAAGGAGTTTGCTTCTTCTCCTTTGGCAACTACCTTTAAAAATTATGTTTATCCCACCTTCTTAGTAGCCATTAAGGACTTTGTTATTGGTAATTTTATCCTTGTCTCCCCATCTCTATCATTTTTCTTTCTTGAGAGTTAGTGGGATCTAGTGAATGGAGAGCTAGCCTCAGCACCAAGAAGAAATGGATCATATAGTAGGGATTATACAGTAACAGCAATATTGTTTTAAGAACAACTTGGACTGAATAAGTTATTTTGACTATTGTAGATTCCCAAATTAACTGTAAAGGTCATATGAAGAAAGATGCTATCTGCATCCAGAGAAAGAACTGATAAATAGAAGTATGTATATAATAATTTTACTTTTATATGTATATATATATACATATATATATATATATATATACATATGTGTGTGTGTGTCTAATGGTAACGATCTCTAGGATGAAGTGGGGGGAGGGAAGAAAAAAGGAAACAAAAGAAACTTACATGATAACTGCTGTATATTTGAAAGGAATAACGAGTTGTACATAGTAGGACTGCAGTCTCATGTGCAATCATCTTTTTTATTATACTGTGTTACGGAAATGTTTGTCTTATTCCATAACATTTAAAATGAAATAATGTTTTTTTAGAAGAAGAAGAAATGGGATCAAGTCCTGACTCTGATGTACACTGACTGGGTGAGCCTGGCCAAGTCACTGAAAAATCTCTCAATATTCTAGACAGCTCTAAAATAGATTACAGAGAAGATGCTGGCCTAAACTCTTGCTGGGAGTTTACTGACCTGGGAGATCCTTATACTAATCAATTCGCAGTTCTAGGCCCTGTGCCCTAATAAGTAAATAGATGTTGGACTGAATTGAATTGAAATACTTTGTTTATCCATAATCCTCCAACTTAATCAGCTTTCCTTGACTGGTTCCCATTCTCTACAGTAATGGTGTCAAACTCAAATAGAAAAAGGGGTCACTAACACAGACATAAGAATCCTTGCAGCCACATATTGACTTAGTTTTAAAATCTAATGTTATTATGTTTTATTATATTTGTATCTATTTTGTTAAATATTTTCCAATTATATTTTAATCCAGTTAGGGCTCTGTTCAGAAGTGTTGTGTGCTGTGTGTGACCCCAGCTCCACATTTGGTACCTCTGCTCTGGATTTTTCATCCAGTTTAAAATTGGAAAGAACTTTAAAGATCATCTAATACAGCAGTTCTCAACTTGTGGGTTATGTTCAATTTAAATACATCTTTATATCAGATATTTACATTACGATTCATAACAGTAGCAAAATTACAGTTATGAAGTAGCAACGAAAGTAATTTTATGGTTGGGGGTCACTACAACATGAGGAACTACATTGAAGGGTCACGGCATTAGGAAGGTTGAGAACCACTGATTCAACCTCCTTGGTTTACAAGTAAGGAAATGGGGTCCCTTTTGATTTCTCAGAGAACACATAAGGAGTAAGTAGCAGATGGAGGATTTATTTTAATCTATACACTCTGATTCCAAATACAATCTTCTTTCTTGAGTTTTGTGTTTAGTTCTTTTAGAGACTTTCTCATTGATGAGAGAGAATCTGAGGAACTAATTTTAGCACTTGCTGATTATGGAGAAGAGCTTAACGTGTTATCCCTTCCAGGGATAATTCTATTTCAATAGGCTTCTCCTAGAAATGTAATGTTTTCATTCAAAGGAATGAATTACTAATAGTAGAATCTTGGGAACCTTAGGAGGTGGGTCTGGAGGATACTTTCAGTCATATTCCTCAAATTGTACCACATAGGTGACCAATTCCTTTATCTGTATGTAAAGATGTCCTGGCTAGACACAATGGCAAGTCCTGAAAGATATATTGAAGGTAGAGTCAGTTATTGAAATGGGGGACCAGAAAAAACACATATGAGGAGATAGAACTTTGTATAGAAGCCCTAGCCAAGCACAGTGAGGCACTTAATAGTGAATAAATGGAGTAGTGGGGAAATTCAAAATTTTTATATTCAATCATTTCTCCTAAAAATCCTAAGTACAAAGGAGTATGTGTTGTAATGTTGAGACCCTTGCTCCCCAATACTGAGATTATTTAAGTTTTCATCTGGCTTTAATTAACCCTTTAGTGTCTTACATGTTTGCATACTGACTGGGGGATGAGCCCATAGCCTTTGAACTCCTGCCCTTCTTGTAAAAATACTGCATGGGTAATACTAAACTTGTGTTGTCGGATACTTGGAATTCTGGGCTTCATTAAGTTTTTCCTCCCTCTCCATATGGCAGGGTGAAGGAAATATCTGGTAACATTTTAATTCTACCTCATTCACTGTGGATTATATAGGTGTGGTACAATTGAGGTCTCTACAGGAAAAGCTGATTTCAAGTTTTGGCACAATGATTAGCTGATTCACAAAAGATGTGAGTTTCCATTTCTTCCCTGAACATCTGTACTGTCTGCTTTTAATTTACTTGTGGGCCTGTACACTCCATTCCTGTGAACATAGAATGACATACTGTGTGGAAGAGGGGTTCCCAGCCAAGATTGGCTGCTTAAGTAATCAATGACCAGTCCTGAGTTGACACATGTTCACATTCTAACACTTTCCATGACACAGACCTTGTCATATCAGTGCATTTTCAAGCAAGTCTTGATTTGCTCCTGTCCATGTTAATCCATTCCTTGTTCTAACCAACTAGCTCAGAAGTCTAACAGGAATCTTGATCTCCTAATTGCCAAATGTAATGGGCCTCTTCTCAGTTTTCAATCATCTTGCCCTCTCAGCACAGACACTTTAGATCACCCCATCCTTTTCCTCCATTTCCTAATTGCGAAATACAGTAGGGTATGTCACTTGGTGGATGCTAGACACTGCAGTGGATAGAATGCTGGGTCTTGAGTCAGATAGATGAGTTCGAACCTAGTCTTGGATATATATTAGCTGTGTGTGAACTTCAGCAAGTCACTTAACCCTTTTTGCCTCAGTTTCTTCAACTGTAAAATGGACAAGGAGGGAGTACATTCCAGGCATGAGAGATAATTAGTGAAAGCTCTCCAGTAATGGAGTGTCTGTACTAGAGAGGAATGGCAAGAATACCAGTATCACTGGATGGCAGAATACATGGAATGGAATAAGATATAAGAAGACCGGAAAGGTGTAATGCCATGCATGAGCAGCTTTCCAGAAGTCTGCTACAATGAACTGTTTTTAAGGTTCTGATTACACAGTATAGTGAACACTCTATTTATTCCATAACAAATCAAAGCAAAACATTCACAGAAAATCAAGGTACAGCATTCACAATATTACAACTTATCACAGAAAATCACAATATAGTATTCACAATAGCTTATCATTAAAATGGCCACATAGTTTCCACCATAGTGGCCACAAAATTTGGAACAAAGAGCAATCATCTGGTATCCCTAAGGAGGTTTGTCTCCTTAGTCAGTCATTCAGTCATCTCAAAGTACAATAGTCAGTCTTCCACTTATGGGGCAACTAAGTTAACTCAATCAGTCATTTATTCAGCAATCAATGACTAAATATCATTAATCACTAAGTACAATCATTAGAAAATACACAGACCCTCCACCCCTAGGTCACTAGTAAATTTACAATTCCTTAGTCAGTATACAGTATCCAAGTAAAGTTTTCTTTCAGTTTGACTCAGGGTGGTTTCTCGGATTTCCTAGATCCCCTTCCATGGTCCAAGCTCCTACCTGAATCCACCAGTCACCTGGATTTAGAGGCAGACAGCTCCCAGGTCCTTGTCTAGTTCTCCTGGCAGTTCCTGCTCCGTATTGGAACTCATAGTGTCCAGTCCATCTGAAATCCTTCACAATTTCTGTTCCTGGGAATTCAAGGCTCATCCAAGCCACAAAAAGGCAAAGTCTTAGCATCCTGGTCATGCTTCCTCAGTCTTCTGCAGCTTGTTCAAAAAATCCGAATCACCTTGTCCAGCCTGGGCAAGGGGGAGGAGGAACTCCTGGGCTCCTGCACCCCTGGGCTCCTGGATGTTTTTCTTCAGCCTCCCTGGTGGCAGCAACTTCTCCTCCAGATCCCAAGGAATTCTGACTATGCCTCTCTGGGGCTTTTCTTATATACACACAGCATTAGCTTCCTGTTTCAGCCAACCCCTTCCTGTTAAGTCAGTAACAGGAGACAGGAGTTCATACCTTCTGTTTCCCCAATAGTGACTTTATCAATTACTAAGTCCTAAGTACCTGCCTACCTTTGCTTAACTTGAAACAAATGCTAAGTACCTGCTTACTTGCCAATATAAAAAGGGGTCTTCAAATTCAAATTAATTGCCATTACAAAAGGCAGGGTTGGGGGGGGAGATTAAAAAGGGCTATAAAGGTCAAACTGAGGATTTTATCTTTGGTCCTAGATATAACAGAGAACCACTGCAGCCTACTGAGAGGGGGAGAAGGGTAATATGGTCAGAGGTACATTTTATGAAGATGAAATTGACAGCTGAGTGCAGGAAGGAGATTGATGTAAAAAAATTCAGCCTTAGTGTCAGGGAGAGAGTCATTGGGGTTATTAAAAGAACTGCACAATTTTTCAAATCCAATCCAGCCTCCTCTCCTCTTATTCAGTTCTGTTTCCTGATCATTGTTCTTCCACAGTTTCTGTCCAAGACATATGTATGTTGATGGACCAGCTTTATAGACTATCTATCCAACTTCATCCTATAGTCTGGACAAAAGAAATTCTTCATCCGCTTAGTTTTTCCTGTGTAAATGGCTAGTCCAAATTTTTTTTGAGCAATTATCAGTTTCATTTACTGCGTATTTAATTAGTTTAGTAGAATCAACTTAGTTGATACAATTCAACAAAGTCCTTTGAAAATCTTCTGTATCATATAATTTTCTCCAGTCCCCACATCTCTGTTAAGCCTCTTTCCTTGTGCTGAACTTACTGTAGCCTAAGGCACAATTCTTGGATTTCATCATGCTTGGAAATCTGCCCAATAAGGAAAAAGGCTTCAATGCTAGTGGTCATTTTGTTCTAGTGAAAAGAACTATCTTTTTGTCACATTTAAAATCCAATTAATTAAAATTGAGTTCATTCCCAATATTTTTGGTAGAAAGGGAAAACAGACTTTATTTTACAAAACCCGGCAATTTAATCATGCCTTATTGCCCTTAGTAAAAGAAAAAAGTTTCCTGTACAGTTTTAGGTCTTCATAAAACAGGACAAGGGGAAGGTGGGATTAAACAAAATCTTGAGATACAACCACTCTAGATTAGTGTTTTCCAATCACTAATCTGTGAATCAACAGAGATTCAAGGCAATATTACACCAGCTTGAAAGACTTCTATCAAAATCTTTACTTCTTAACACCTATAAAATTTAAACAGCAACAACATTTGACTGGATAGACAATGCAAATTGCATCCTTACATGATGGAGTCAATGTATTTATCTCTCAATTTATTTCTTAGGTGGAAGGTTGCAAGGACCCCACACATATCTGGCCAGAAGTGGTCGCTTCTAATGTCTGTTCATCAGGTACCACCCTTCTTCCTGTCTGTTAGCAATCAGTTTCCAACCATCAGAAGAGATGTTTTAAAAGTGAAATTTAGTATTCATTTTAATTATTATAATTACATTTAAAGACATATTTAGAGCACTCTTTTAATCAGCATAAATGCTAATAGAAAATAAGGGTGATTTTTAAATGAATAGGAAAATACAAAGTGAATTCCTTGCTCACAAAAACGAAGTAATATATTTCAGATTTGCCCATTCCTGACAATGCAAATGAAACAATTCGATAGCCTACTTTGATTTGTTTCAGGATGTGGTGTTGGTTATTTTAAAGTTATATTTATTGTTTGGTCTGGATCAAAAGAGATATTTCACTTGTAGAAATGTTTTGCTGAACAAAAGTATGGATCTAGCAAAGGTTTCTTGATATTTGAAGACGTGACATCTACAATACTATTTTGGAGTCAGAGGACCTGACCTGCAAAACTGTTTCTGCCACTTAGAACCAGAATGCTCTGGGACAAATCATTTAAATTGTCAAGATTTAGTTTACTCCTCTGTCAACTGAACTTTTAAGGTTCTTCCTATTTTATATATTTGATTTGAGGATACTATTAATTACAAAATAAATTTGATTAATTATTTTCAAATGAAATTCTCCTAAACTGAGATGCCTATTGGATACCTTTAAAAAGGTTCATGTCAGTGAGAACGATTTTTCTTTAATTGTTTGCCTAATTATTGTCAACAAGAAAATAATTTGATAATGAAGTGAAAGCAAAGAAATCAGATGTTATCTGGTTTTTCTGTACAGCTTGCAGTCCCCTCTTTAACTTCTGGGAGAGAAAAGTTAGTGAGTGAGAAAGAACAATCATACTGATTTCATCAGTGTCAATAATTTTAATTTTATTATCATACACACAAAGCACAACATTTTGTATCTACCATTATAACTTCTTAATATAATTAAATATATACAATATATATAATTAATATATTTAAATATGTTAATATATTTAAATATAATGGAATTAATTTTGTATTAAAAAGTAATGAATGCAAAAAGATATAAATAAAATGGTTTTTTATTCATTTGAAGAATTTAATGAATTATATTATTGAACTACATAATTTGAATGGTAGACAATTTAAATATAGCCTAGACACACAGGCATCTAGTACAACGTCCTCATTTAACCTTTTGAAGATTCATCTTTCTATATCTATTTATTTAATTCAATAAATCAATCAACAAGTAATGAGCATTACTGGACTGGCACCAAATATCTTTTAAAGGAATTCCATGGTCATTTCATTTTAGAAGATTTTTAATTGTGCCAACATCAACTAAGTGGACTTGGATGAGTTGCAATCTACACAATGGGAGTGCCCACACTGGTGAGATCACCAATCCATTGGTGTATAACTATTTGTCCAACCCTGGGCTAAGTGCTATGGGGAATGTAAGACATGGTCTTTGTGCTGACAAAACTTAATAGTTTAGTTAGATAAGAATAAGATAAATGAAACAAAGAATAATGTGAGACAGCAATAGGACAAGCATTGAATAATGTAACAGGCAGTAAATGCTATGTGAGTTAAAGAAGGGACATATCAGTATGGACTGAAATGGTCAGGAAAGAATCTATGGAGAAGACAGAACTCTCTGAGATGAGACTAGAATAATGGGATAGGATTTGAGACTGGAAAAGATCTTTGTTTAACTGCTCAGAGCTCATCTCTTTGGAATTATTTTTCTCAAGATGATTTCCTTTGCCTCTCTGTCAGTCTCTACCTCCATCCTGTTTATTCTATATGTTACCAAAGGTAAATAGAGATAGTGCTTAGATAGGAATAGTAGATAGAGAGTAGCTGCTGGTCATTGGCCATGGGTCAGTGGTTGGTGCTGCTGGTGACACACTAGGTGGGCCCCTTCTCCACAGGGATTGCTCCATGTGTGTGAACTTCTATTTTATTAAGATGATGTAGCAGGTGCACAGATAAATAAATGCAGGATACATTAAAAATAATACTAACAACCAGAAGAATCAGAAAAGGAGTTCTTGAAAGAGCTGGGATCAAGGGATTCCAGGAGGTGGATATGAAGAGGGAAAACAAATGAGGCAGAGAGGGCAGTCTGTGAGAAAGGAGATGGACATATCACATAGAAGGAAATTATATGTAAGCCAATGTGGCTAAGTATTCTGAGTGTACAAGAAGAGAAATATATGATCAGCCTAGGAAGATAGTCTCTAGAGCAAAAATGTGAAAGGCTTTAAATATCAAACAGAGGAATCTATACCTTATCTTAAAGATAATTGCAAGACTATGGAAACATTCTTTTGCAGAATAGTGGCATGGGTAGATCGGTGCTTTAGGAATATCAGTTTGTCAGTTGTGTGAAGGATGGGTTTGAGAGGGAAGAGACTGGATGCCAAGAGGTCTATTAAGAAGATATTCTAACAGTTTAAGTGAAAAGTAGCACTGATGGGACTCAGGGAATTGTAGCATGAGTGGACAGAAGAAGACATATGTGAGAGATGTGGGGCAGGTGAAATTGACAACATTTGGCAACTGAATGGATATGGAAAAGAGGGGTCATTTTTAGCCTGTGAACTTAGATCATGGGCAGAATGGTAGTGGCCTGAACAGAAATAGAAAAAGTTAAGTGTAGGGATGTATTTTGGAGGAAAGAGTAAGTTCTGAGTTTGGGAACTATATAGGATGTCCAAATGGAGAGAAAATGTTGGAACTGGAGAAGCAGGACTGGAGCTTTGGAGGTAAGGGATGATAGGCTTGTAGATTTGGGAGCCACCATCTGCATAGCAGTGATACTTGAATTCATGGGAGCTGAGGAGTTCACCAACAGAGATTATGTGGAAGGAGAAGATGAGAAGGCCCTGGACAGAGCCTTTCAAGTAATCTTTTAAAGAAAAAAAATTTGATTGGATGTTTTAAGTCACAGGGTAGCTTCTTGTGATTAACTGAGGAGAAATTCTAATGAGAGATTTAGAAGAATAATTTTTAGGATGAGGGTGGTGGATCTCAGCTGAGACTCAGACAAGAGAATGTCCCAAATCATTTGCAGAATGTTTTCATTTTCACCCAACACAATTTTCCTTAATTTCCAAATCCATGTTTATATTTCAAGGGAAATTTAATCCATATGTTTCTGATTCAATGTATTTTTTTTTAAATGGAATGATGATCAGAAAAGAATGAGTGGAGGGAATATGAAACCTCAAGAATCTCAACCATAAACTCCTAGAGAGACAGCCATGTGCAAGGGACACTGGACTGGGCTCGGAGTATAAATGACTATGAGGCTGTGTAACTAAATTACCTATTTATTTTCCCTGTCTTCAGTTTCCTCAACTGGTAAAAAGGTAAGAAAAGGAAATACAAAGTACTTATCCTATCTGTAGCGTGACAGAATGATAGCAGATTGGCTTTAAATAAGGAGCACTGGGATTCAAGGTCTGTGTCTGATACATATTGGCCATGTTTCTATCATCTTCTAGTCATTTAACCTCTGTGCTTTCAGCTAACCTCTAAGGCTACAAGTTATAGATTGGCTACTGTTCTGCATCCATGCAGGAAGTTTCCATATCAGAAAATTCCCCACACTGCCGAAATAACTGGTCTAAACCACACTCATAAAAAGTCTCATTGAGTTCATCTCACTTCAGGTGACACTCCTACAAAGGCATCATTGAATAGCTGATAGGACACTCAACTTTAAGGCTGGAAGACCTTGGTTCAAGTTCCACTTCAGAAGTTTTTTAGTTGTGTGGCCCTAGAAAAATCACTTAAATTCTCCAAGTTTCCATTTTCTCATCTGTAAAATGAGTTTGAACTCAATGACCCACAAGGTCTCTTCCTATCCTAAATCTATGATCCTCTGATCTATATTTCCAATGATAATCTATCTCATGAGCTCTAGTCCTGCATACTCAATACCAGTTGGACATTTCAAATTGGTTGTCCTAAACATATCTAAAATTCAACATGCCCAAAGCAAAACTTATATATCTTTCCCCAAAAACAAAATAAACAAAAAATAAAATCTTACCCCTTCCAGACTTCCTGGTGTTTATGAAAGGCACTACTCTCTTTCCAGTCATAGGCTCTCAACTTCACTGTCATCATCATAGTCCTTCTCATTCACTTCCATATCCAATCACCTGCTAAATCTTGTCATGTCTATCTCTGTTTCTCTTAAATCTATCCCCTTCTCCCATACTCCCACCATTCTAGTTCAGGCTCTCATCACCTCTTGGCTGGGCTATTGCAAAAGCCTCCAAATTATTCTCCAACTTCAAGTCTTAAGCAACTCCAATCCATTTCCAAAGAGCTATCGGAGTAATTTTCCTAAAGTTCAGGTCTTTCCGAAATTTCCTTGATAAGTTCTAGTGACTTCCTTTGACCTCTCTTTGGCAGTTAATTCTCTTTTCTACATGACCCCAACATACTTTCTCCAGTCTCCTTGCACATTACTCTCCTTCAAATTCCCTGTGGTCTAGCCAAATTAGCCCTTGAATACAGCACTCACCTCTGCTTCTTAGAAACGTTATGCTCCTTCAAGCCTCAGTTCAAGCACCACTTGTTCCACACAAGGCTTCTTTTGATCTACCCCCCTGGCACAAGGAGGGACTGTTACTCCTTTGTCTCTATATCCTTAAACCTTAACCCAGCACTTGGCCCAAAAGAGGAGAAAAATAGATTTTTGTTGCTCAATATCTATATACACATATGGACACTGGAGCTGTGATTTCATTGGTGTAAGAAACTCCCAAGTGAGGAAACTGTCTTTACAGAAGCATGTTGGCACATTCTCTGCAACTCCATTTTTAAAAATAGATTTTTATTGATATCTTTTTTATTTTCACATCACCAGAATTTCTCCTATTATTCCTCCCCTCTTTCCCATTTCAGAGTCATGTCACATGACAAATCTTTTTTTTAAGGAAAAAGAGAAATAAAGGAGTGGGGATCAACAAAACCAATCAAAATATTGAAAAAAGTCTGAAATATATATAATGTTCCACATCCATCAGCCTCTTACCTCTGCTAAGAAGTAGGGTGGACGGTATCTTTTCATTTCTCTTCCTTGGGGTCATTTTTAATCTTTGTAATTTTGCGACATTCACTTTTGGTTGTTTATTTTCCATTTATAGCTTGTCAGCATTGTGTAGACTGTCTTGAATCTACTTCACTCTACCAGATTGTATAAAGCTTTCTGTGCTTCTCTATATTCATCACATGCATCATTTCTTGTAGCGCAGAAACGTTATGCTCCTTCATGTACCACAATTTGTTTAACCATTGCCCAATCAATGGATGTCTACTTTGTTTCAATTCTTCGCTACCACAAAAAGTACTACTTGCTATATTTTGGTGTATAAACATCTTGTTTTATTGTGCTTCATTTTCTTGCACTTTGCCAATACTGTCTATATTTTTTAGAAGTAGAAAGTTTGTGGTGATACTGCAGTGACCAAATCTATAGGTACTATTTTCCTTTAAAAAAAAATTATTTATTATTAAATTTATTTTCAGTTTTCAACATTCATTTCCCAAAGATTTTGCATTACAGATTTTCTTTCTCTCTCTCCCCTACCCCTACCCCAAGATGGCAAAAATACTGAATACGCCTTCCCCCAATCTGCCTTCTCTTATATCTTTTCCCTTCCTCCCCACCCCTAACCACTTCCCCCTTACTTTCTTGTAGGGCAAGCTGGATTTCTATATCCCATTGCCTGTATGTCTTATTTCCCAGTTGCATATAAAAAAAAAATAAAAAACTAATTATTTTTAAACTTTTGAGTTCTAGATTCTCTCCCTTCTCCCCTCCTCACCCACCCCTACTGACAAGACAAGCAATTCAACATAGGTTATACATGTATAGTAATGCAAAACATTTCCATAGTAGTCATATTGTGAAAGACTAACTACATTTCCCTCCCTCTTGTGCTTCCTCCCATTTATTCTCTTTTCTTCTTGGATCTGGTACAATGGGAATTTGAAGATCTTTCCGGGCCCTTAATAGACCTGGGGGGGCAGAGTTTGGAGACCTGCCCTGCTTTGAAAGTAAACTCTGCCCCCTAATAGGCTGAATGTCTGTGGTGGGAGGAGTTTGCTGAGGGGAAGCAGAAACCAAGGGAAGCTAGCCAGATGGTGGGGGAGAGAGGAGGACCTCAGGCAAAGAGTCAGATAGGCTTGTGAGTAGATATTGATCTTGTATTGGTTTGTGGGAAGGCTGAAGGAAGCTGTGGCTCTCAGTGTTATTATGGCTTCTTAATATCTTTGGTACTTTGATGGAATCAGCTTACTGGTTTTGGGATTTGGTTTTCTGGTGTCTAAATAAATGCTTCAGTTCTGTCCTCTATCTAGAGAGTTTGGTATATTTTGCAATTGAATGTCATGCGATACTTATAGTCACAGTTTTTATCATGTTTGTGGGTGCTAAAAATATTGCATTGGTGCTACACTGGGTCACTTTTCAAAAGTGTTTGCTTCTAACTACCCTCTCCCCTAATCTGCCTTCCCTTCTATCATCCCTCCTCTTATCCCCTCGCCACCCCCCCCACTTTCCTGTAGGGTAAGATACCCAATTGAGTGTAGGCACTATTTTTCCAACAGCATGTGCTGATCTTCTGTTTGTGTCACATCTTAATAATTCTTGCAATATTTCAAACTTTTTCATTATTATTTTATCTGTTATGGTGATCTGTGACCAGTGATGTTGGATGTTGCTATTATAATGGTCTTAACAATGCCCATGTAAACTATTGAAGTGAATCCATAAATGTTGTATAGGTTCTGACTGCTCCACACAGCTGTTCCTCCATCTCTCTTTTTCTCTTTAGGTCTTCCTATTCCTTAAGACACAACGATATTGAAATTAGACCAGTAAGTAACCTCACAATGGACTCTAAGTACTTAAGTGAAAGGAAGACTTAACAGACATGGCAAACTTCATTATTATCTTATTTTAAGAAATTACCCCAGCCACCCCAACCTTCAGCATCCACCACCCTGATCAGTCAGCAGTCATAATACTGAGGCAAGACCCCTCCACCAGCAAAAAGATTATGACTCACTGAAGGCTCAGATGATGGTTAGCATTTTTAATCAATAAAGTATTTTTAATTAAGGTATGCACGTGCTTTTTTTTAGGCATAATACTATTGCACACTTAATAGACTACAGAGTAGTATAAATGTAACTTTTATATGCACTGGGAAACAAAAAAAAATTGTGTGACTCACTTTATTGCAACATTTGCTATTGCGGTGGTCTGGAACTGAACCTGCAATATCTCTGAGGTATGCTTCTATATGGGGATTTTCTTTTTATTAATGACATAAAACAAGTAATAAGATTTCTGAATCAAATATGGACATTCTAGTCCAGGGGTGGGGAACCTGCAACTTTGAGGCCACATGTGGCCCTCTAGGTCCTCAAGTGTAGCCCTTTGGGGGAATCAAGGACTGCACTTGAGGACCTAGAGGGCCACATGTGGACTCAAGACCACAGATTCCCCATGTCATCTAGTCACTTTATTCACATGATTCCAAATTGCTTTCCAAAATATTTGTATTATTTCATAGCTCTACCAACAATGCATAAGTATTTCTGTCTTCTCATAACCCCCTCATTATCTCTGCAACTTTCTGGTGTTAGGGATGTGCCTGGAGCACTAACTGACTCACTTGGAGTCAGAGGTGAGATTTCAAGCTAAATCTTCTGTGTTTCAAGTCCAGTTGTCTATTTACTCTCTCTGTCTCTCCTCTCTCTCTTCTCTCTCTCCCTCCATATATGCACACAATCTATGTATATATACATCTATACATATACATACACATATATAATGTATGTGATATTATATATTGTGTATATCTGTCTCTGTGGCAGTTAAGTGGTGCAGTGGATAGAGTGACAGGTCCGGAGTCAGGAAGATTTATCCCCCTGAATTCAAATCTGGCCTCAGACACTTAAATGCTGTGTGACCCTGGACAATTCGCATGACCTTGTCTGCCTTAGTTTTTCTCATCTATAAAATGAGCTAGAGAAGAAATTTACAAACCACTCCAGTACCTTTACCCAGAAAATCCTAAATGGGATCATGAAGATTCAGACATGACTAAAGTGACTGAACAACAACAAATCTGTCTGTTTCTCTCTCAAAATCATGAGGTATTATTATACTCTTGGATGCTACTAACTACTCCCATTTACAGACTTGGGTGAGTTTCTAACAATCCCTCTGCCACTCACTTTTCTCATTAATTAGGTAATGGACGTTTAGCATGATCTAATAATGCCAATAGTGTCATGGCAAAAAGATAAATAAGCCTGTCAGTCATATGCTCTTACCTTCCTTATATAAATCCAGGTGGTGATCAGGAAGAAGACTACTACTATGTGGCCTCATAGATTGCATTATTCCCCAGGTAAACTTTGAAAGGGAAACAAACAGGCTGGGGAAGGGAGGGGGAAGATCTAACCTCTGGGATAGGATCTTCCTGGGCTTCAGTAATGTCCCTATCACAGAGACTACATTTTCACCCTATTCAGTAGAATATAAGGTACCTGGAAAGTGAGGGCTCTGTCTTCTAATCTGAGTACCTGGCACATCACAGACATTTTTTTTCAGATTTTTTTTTAATTTTATTTTAGTTTGCATCATTCATTTCCACAAGATTTTGAATTACATATTTTCTCCCCTTCTTTCCCCTACCCACCACCCCAAGACAGCCACCCCAGTGTGTCCCCCCTCCCCCAGTCTGTTCTCTCCTATGTCACTTTTCGGTACGACAGGATGGATCTCCCAACCACAGTGTCTGTGTATCTCAAGTTCCAGTTGGATATAGTCAATAATAATAATAATAATAATAATTGGATATATATAGATAGATAGATAGATATTTATAACATTTGATTATGGAACTTTAGATTCTAGATTCTTTCTCTTCCTCCCTCGTCACCCACCCCCAATGGAAGGACAAGCAATCAAATACAGGCTGAACATGTGAAATTACGCAGAACCTCTCCATAGTGAGCACACCATGGGAATCTGATTACATGTCCCTTCTTCCTATCCTGCCC
>CM053585.1:285602868-285642166 GCA_028646515.1 Pseudochirops corinnae
GAATAGACTGGGGGAGGGGGGACACACTGGGATGGCTGTTTTGGGGTGGTGGGCAGGGGAAAGAAGGGGAGAAAATATGTAACTCAAAATCTTGTGGAAATGAATGATGCAAACTAAAATAAAATTTAAAAAAAAAAAAAGAAAGA
Source organism: Pseudochirops corinnae (assembly GCA_028646515.1). NCBI lineage: Eukaryota > Metazoa > Chordata > Mammalia > Diprotodontia > Pseudocheiridae > Pseudochirops > Pseudochirops corinnae. The sequence goes on from CM053585.1 coordinate 285,603,015, forward strand.
AGTGGAACCTGAGGACCTGGGTTCAAATCCAAGATTTCATCATTGCTACTTGGATTATAGTGGATGATTCACTCAATCTCCCTGAACCTCATTTCCCATATCTATAAAGTGAGGAAGTTTGGTTGGCCTCTGACGTTCCTTCTATTTTTACATCTTTCACCTTATGGAAAAAAAAGGGAGGGGCTGCTGTCAATACTAGCAAACCCCAGGGTACAGAAATAATTCCCTGATATTATGTAGCTCTGACCTATGTTGGCTTTGGAGTAGGTCTAGAATAAAATGGCTTATTGCTTTCAGGAGATTTCCCAGTAGGCAGGAACAGAGATACCAGGAACTTCTTGTACCTTAAGTATCCTCCTGGGACAGTGTGGAATCTCTGGAGTGTTCTGGGACTCAAGGAAGCCTTAACTTTGACCCATAGCTCAGATCCAGGAAGCAATACTAAGAGCTGATATTAAGTTTTGCAAAGTCATTTACATAGCCTCACAATAGCACTATGAGTAAGGTATGATAGAAGCTATTAATTCCATTTTAAAGATGGGGAAATTGAAGCCCAGAGAAGGTGAATGACTTGCCCAAGGTCACATAGGTAATAAATGACAGAGTCAGGATCTGCTCTCACTTCTTCTGACTACAAAGCCAGTGTTCTTTCCATTATGCCATGATGCCTCCTCTCATGAGATGTCAAAATGAAGAAGGAAGGCTACAGAAGGGGGCTGAGAGAGAACCAAAGACAAACTATGTCCTAGTTTGTTCAACCTTGCGGAAAACAGTTTCTCTGTTTTGTAACCCTTTTCAGCACTTTCCTCTTTGAGGGTACCTTTGTTCTTAGAAACATATAAGTTACTATGGAAACAAAGACACCTCAGGAATAGGGGCAAAGCGCCAACAAAATTCAGTATCTAGAACCAGAGATTTTGCCAGAGGTGGAGGGGTGTCTTTGCAGAGCCTTTTGCAAAAGGGCTTGGGGTGATGCCTACTCTTGCCACATATAATAACAATAGAGACAGATAGATGACTTTATAATTTACAAAGGAGTTTACATGCATTATGTGCTTTGATCTTCAAAACAAACCTTTAGATAGGTAGTGCAAGTGTTTTGCTTCTTTTTTAATTTAAATTTTTAATTTTTTATTGCTTTCTTTTTAAAAATAAAAGGAACCCAAAATTCAGAGAAGTCATATATCTGGAGCTGAAAGGAAACTCAGATATCAGCTTATCCAATCCTCTCATTTTATATATGGTAAAACTGTGGCCCAAAGAGGTTGTGACTTGCCTGAGGTCACACTAGGAGAAAGCATCAGAAATGAGATTTGAACCTAGCTAACTCTAACATTAGAGCTACTCAAGTTTACCAGAAGTAACTCATTCAAGGCACCACGGCTAGCAGAACCACAACTTGAACCTGGGTCCTCCAAATCTCTATACAGTACTGTTTCTATTACACAATTGCTTCTTTATGGATCCCAAGTATTTGAAATATCCTTCCTTGTCCTTTCTTCCTTCTTTCCTTTCTTCTTCTTCTTCTTCTTTTTCTTCTTCTTCCTATTCTTCCTCTTCTTCTTCCTTGCTTCTCTTCTTCTTCTTTTTCTTCTTCCTTCCTTCCTTCCTTCCTTCCTTCCTTCCTTCCTTCCTTCCTTCCTTCCTTCCTTCCTCTTACTCAGCAAAAACTGGGGATAGTATAGGAAACTGGAAAATTGGTAGAATATACTTTCTTGCTGAGATCTACTCCCAGAAAAGGGATACTAAGCTGTGAGTCCCACAGTCTCTTTGCTTCCTTCCATGTATGGAAGTTTCAGAATAGAGGGAAGAAATCATAGACACCATATGCATAACCCTGGCCAGATGAATTCGGGTCAGGTTTAAAAGGTATTCAGGGACCCCCACACTCAGAACATGCTGGTTCTTCGTGTGGGATTTTCGGCAGGGCAGTGTGGTTACTTGAATACAGCAGCCCTGAACCCTGGCTCAGCTCTTCACATGTGGCTCATTGAAGACAGCAGGAGCCTGCTTGGTGTAGCCCAGAGGAGGACTTTGCCCAATATGTGATGAATATCTTTTGTTTCTTAACAATGGGAGAAGACCAACTGACAAGTGGGGGTGGGAGTCAAAGAAGGGGATGCATGAAAGAGGTTTTTCTTTTTGCTGGATTGCCCCCAGGGTCCAACAGAACAGAGAGGGTGTACATTGAGCCCACAAATCATTGCCACTCGAGAAGAGCTTTTCTCTTCTAATTCAAAATGGCATCTTTATAAGTAAAATTACAATGCATAGAAAGCTGGTCATTAATGGTAATGGTCTATATCTATTTTGGAGGAAAAAACTGAAGGAGACAAGATTTTTATCCTTGAAATATAGCTAGTGGGTATGGGTAGTAATTACATCTGTTAATATTGTAGTCATTCTCCATTCAGTGGGTGTTTTTTATGGCTCTTTCTTAATTAATCTTGCTTCTCTTCTTCTTAGGAGCCCAAACTGATACAGTGGTAAACAAGCTCATGTGTGATTGAGGAATGGACAAAATTGAGGGCATGGTTTATGCATTATTGTTGTTGTCTGTCCTTTGTTCTGGAAAAGGATCATGACATCAGGAAGGTGATGTCTTGAATTGCAAGTGAATTAGATTTAGGTGAGGCAGGGCTGTGTAAAGTCATCATTCTTACTCTCTCCTCTGGAGCCATCTGGGTCCAGCGGCAAGATATAGATCAGGACGACTGGAGGTGGCCCCAGATGCAGTGGAAGACTTTGGCCTTTTAATCTAACGTCTTTCCTAGGTCTCTGTTTGTCTGAGGCAACAACCATTCAGTGGTTAAGGCTAGGTAAGAAATGAGGCAAAAAAAAAAAAAAGGCCTCTTTTACTTAGGGGGAAAAAATAATCTGGGAGGGGAAGACCCTTAAGATTTCTGGTCAAAACAGAAACAATTGCTATTTACACTCACTCCAAGCCATCAGAACCCAAACAATGACCAAGGGAGGCTTGGGCTGGGACCCATTATTGATCAATCAATGGGAGCCAGAGTGATTTGGGTTTAAGGCATGGTCAAGTTGCTCTATTTAAAAACCTATGGGCTTTATAAAGCCTGATTTTCCTATACTTTATTTCATGAAAATATAAATAAAACTATGTAGGGCAAAAGAATTAACAGTCCCAGTTTTTTTTTTTTTATGATAGAAAAAAAAGTTTATTCATCCAAACTACCAAGTTTTAAAATAATATTAAAAGGTAATGGTAAAAGGTAAAAAAAAACTTTGGGAAGAATAACAGATTTTACATGAAAACTTATTTCCCTGAAAATATTTTACAATGCCTAAATCTTACATGCCTGTCAGAAAAACAGGGGGTAAGGACAAGGGAAAATATTAAGTATTATATAGTGGAGAAGGTCTTGAACTAGGATGCTGGAGATCAGGGTTTATACTGGGGAACAAGACATAGTCAGATTAGTGGATAAGTCATCCATGAGTTCTGATCATATGCACATGACATAACTACAAGAATAATATCCTTGTCTAGGATAGGGATAGTATCGGGACTTTTGATTTCTTTTGTATAGGGAATTCCCAGGCAAGACAACTCCCTCTACCTATGCAAGCTGGCACCTTCTCTGCAATTTGTAAAGAGCTGACTGAGGCACTGAGAAGGTTAAGTGACTGGCCCCAAGGTCATCCAGTCAGTGTGTGCCAGAAATGAGGTTTGAACCAAGGTCTTCCTGGACCTCTCTATCCATTACTTCATGAGGTGTCTTCACTGTATAGATGATTTTAAATAGACACAGAAATATATTCAATGACCTAAGAAAAAAAATATATGTCCTGACAATTTTGTTTACTTATTTTATTTTTGAATTTCATAAAAAGCTTCCCAATACGAGGCTCTTGCTTCCAAAACTTCACTTGCTTAAGTCAAAGGGTATCTGTTAGCCCTCCAGTTTCAGTTGGAGTACCCTTCTGACATTACATGTCACAACTCTTCTATATCCTATGGCCAAAAATTCATTATTTTGTAGGCCACTGGGGGATGAGATATTTATAAATTTACCAGCCTGGTCCTTAGATACCAAGAGGACAGCCAAATGACACAGTGGATAGAGTCTTGAGCCCGAAGCTGGGAAAAGTTGAGTTAATCAAATCTTAGACACTTACTAGCTCTGAGACTGTGGACAAGTCATATAACCTCCATCTGCCTTAGTTTCTTCACCTGTAATATAAGGATAATAATATTACTTCCCAGGATTCCCCTCCCAGATTATATTTTCCCCCTAAGTAAAAGAGGCCTTTTTTTTTTTTTGCCTCATTTCTTACCTAGCCTTAACCACTGAATGGTTGTTGCCTCAGACAAACTGAGACCTAGGAAAGACGTTAGATTAAAAGGCCAAAGTCTTCCACTGCATCTGGGGCCACCTCCAGTCGTCCTGATCTATATCTTGCCACTGGACCCAGATGGCTCCAGAGGAGAGAGTAAGAATGATGACTTTGCACAGCCCTGCCTCACCTAAATCTAATTCACTTGCAATTCAAGACATCACCTCCCTGATGTCACAATCCTTTTCCAGAACAAAGGACAGACAACAACAATAATGCATAAACCATCCAAACAACATCCAAAGCTAAGCATGGAACTGGCCAGCCCCCTTTTCACCCTTTCAACCAGTGTGATCCCCAGAGACCCAGAGGTTTAGATCTTAAAGTTGGAGGGGTAAAGAATACTTTAGAAGCCAGGGCCCCTTCAAGTATATGAGACCAAGAAAGTTCCTATGCTTCTGTATATGGATGCTTTGTGCTCTGCTTTGGTGTTGGTTGATGGAGGCTAAGGAGATGCTCCCTCAGTGGGGCCAGAATGAACAAGAATTGGGGCAATGAAAGCAACCACATTTTGTCCTAGGGCAGACTAGTTAATGGGAGGTATGTGAATATCCTTGTGGATATGTTGACTTAGAGTGGAACCAATGATAGCTGAATGTTTGTGTGGTCATTTCCATACCAAGGGAAAGCAGTGAAGTGTTTTCATTGCTTTACAGACCTTTAGAGAGATGAAGCACATTTTGTCTGAGCCCTCCTGTGCCTACCCCATCCTGTGCAATGACTTCTCACTGACTCCCAAATAGGGTGGTAGTTTCCATTCTGTTGCTGACTCATTGTATGACCTTGCTTAAGAAAGCACAAGATTAAGTTCCACAATCCCTTGAATTTCAAATTTTCTCCCCTCCCTCCCCCCATGGCAGCATGCAATCAAGTATAGGATCTGCAAATACTTTCACACTGGACGTTAGTCTGGTTGTATAGAAGGGTTGTAAGCCATGGAGTGAACAACGGGAAAGAAGAAACAAAACCAAACATGGAAAAGAAAGAGAGTATGTAATTTGCTTTAGTCTGCATTTAAACTCTGTTCTTTCTAGATCTTTCTCTGAATGTAGACATGTCCTTCCATCCTGAGTCCTTTAGAGTTGTCTTATAACCTTGAGTTGCTGAGAAGAGTCTAGTTTATCAAAGTTGGTCATCACACATACGTTGTGTCTGTGATTGTGTACAAATTTCTCCTGGTTCTGCTCTTCTCACTTAGCATCAGTTTGTATAAGCCTCTACAGGCAAAAAGTAATTCTTAAACCCTAACACATTTCATAACATCACTAACTGTATATACACACAAGGTTACAACCTCCCTAAGAATATGTCTCCCTAAACAATCCAGGAGGGAAACAAAAGGAAAATTGGAAACAGCAAAACAGCAGAACCATTAATGGTAGCACCACTTAAAAAAATAAAGTATCTCTCTCTATAGACAGAAGAGAGAGAGAGAGAGAGAGAGAGAGAGAGAGGACAGAGAGAGAGAGATTCTAACTCTTAACTCTATTAAGTCTGATTCAGTAGGAGTAGAACTGGAAGGGACCTTTGAGGTCTTCTAGGCCAATCCCTCCATTTTACCAAAGAGTGAATGGAAGTCTAGAGAGCCACCATTTCAACATGGGTCCTTTGATTTCAGCTCCAAGGTGCTGTCCACTTACTGTGCTTTCTTTGCATGGTCTCATGGTAGTGAGGAGGTGATCATGGACTCCTGAATTCTGTGCCAGCAGATCATTTACTTTGGTAGGTCCCATCTAGTGAGAAAGTCTTTGAACATGACCCTGGCAATGGTATAACCTGGTCTTTCAAAGATCAACCCAGCCAAATACAGAAAGGTTCACCACCAAAGGCTTGGGTATCAGGTGATAGATATTATTTTTTGTTTGCTTGTCTTTTTTCAGTCAGAGCAGTTCATAAAAATAATCTGTTAAGGTAGAGAGAGGCTGTAATCTATATAGGTAGAGAGAATTGCATCATATAATAGCATCATGAATACCTCAATTTTTTTTACCTGTTGGCTATGAAGCAAACCTATGTGCTATAGAACATAAATTTTTAAAATGCAATGCTTGTCTTCTAAGAGTTTCATACTTTCTTGGTGTATCTAGCTTCCATTTGCATTTCTCTCTTGGTGTAGGGGTGGGCACATTGAGCTCCAGGTGGGGAGTTCTATCTCTGTCTCCAAACTGGACCAATCTATTTCTGCAGAGCACCTTCTCCTGACACTACCAGGCTATTGTTCATACTGTCCAGGCAGAGCCAAAGAAACATGCTGGCATCTGTGTCCAGAACAATATGGAGCCATTGTTCTCTGTGAATTGCAACTGAAATAGGTTTTTCTTAAGTCCTCCAAGAATCCTCCTTGCCCCTCCCCCCAACTAAATTTGAGGACTGACAACACTAACTCATATTTCTACCATTTTCTTACAAAGTACTTTTCTCGCTGCAATCTTATGAGGTAGGTAGTATAAGTGTTATTAGTCCTGCTTTGCAGATGAGGAAGCTCCCTCTACCAATTCAGGTGGTCACTTGTTGTGGAACCTATTGTCTTAGAGAATCGTCTGCTGCACGGAGAGGCTGTGACTTGCCTAGCATTAATATGCATGTATTAGGCACTTAATAAATTGATTGATTAACATGTCAGAGGACAGACTTGAACCTGGGTCTTCCTGACTTGGAGGTTGACTTTCTGACTTTGTGTGCATATGCTAACCTCATCCTGTTTTATGTGTAGAGAAATAGAGGTTCAGAGTGGTAAAGGGAATTTTCCAAATTTATTGGAAAGTCAGCTAAAAAAATCATGGAGCTAGAAAATGGTGGAACCAGGATACAAACCCAAATCTCCTGACTAAAGTCCAGTGTTTTCAATATGATACTGCCAGTAGATGGTAGGAATAGTACCCTGACACAGTAACTTATCCTCCTCATTATTAGAATCACTTCTTTGTTACCTAGAAAGGGTGAGGCATTAGTTGATCCACTACCATTAACAGACTTCATTGTGATTATTTAATAAATCAATTATCAAGATTAGCCATAGCCAAAAGCGAGGCTCTGGGCACAAGAGGTAGGACAAGAAGAGTTAATATTAGGTGGTTGTGGGATCATAGATTTACAATTAGCAGGAACTTTAGAGGCCATTGAGTCTAGCCCCACATGCCCCAATTTTACAACTGAAGAAAGTGGGGCATAGAGAAATTGTGAATTGACCAAGTTCATGTGGCTAATGTGTTCAAAATGTGATTTGAATCCAAGGCTTCCTGCATCCTTTTTCTATCCACTACTCCATCATTGCTGCAAGGAAAGGAGGAGACACTATACAAGTTGGGCAGGAGCAGGAGAACAACAAAATGGGGGCCCCATTTTGGGAGCCCAGAGGCATCATGACATCAGTGGGTGTCTTCATGAACCAGAAAGTTAGCCTTCTACACCACCTGTCCTTAACTAGACCACCTCCTACTTCTTTATAGTCTGGCTAGTTGACAAGGCTGATCTGACAAAATAATTTGAGTTGTTAATAGATCTGTTTAAAGACTCCTTAATGCTGGGGGCCATTTCATGGGAATTTTGGCAACTCAGGCAAGCAGCATTGTCTCTAAAGGATATATTTAGGACGTAGCAGATTGTACTGGGAGTTCAAGATGGTAAGTAAGAGCCGCTGGATCACAGAAAAGCCTACTTGGGGAGCTAGAAAAGACCACTTCTTGGTAGGACCCATAGTAGGGTATACCAAGCTGAAAAAGATTCCAGTATGGTCCCTGTGATGGCCTGCATATCTGTTAATAATATTAATAATAACTGGTACGTATATGTGTGTGTAGATAGATATAGAGATGCTTTAAGGTTTGCAAAGAGCTTTCCAAATATTTTTAATTTTATTCTCACAACAATCCTGGGAAGTAATATTATTATCCTTATATTACAGGTGAAGAAACTAAGGCAGATGGAGGTTATATGACTTGTCCACAGTCTCAGAGCTAGTAAGTATCTAAGATTCGATTAACTCAACTTTTCCCAGCTTTGGGCTCAAGACTCTATCCACTGTGTCATTTGGCTGTCCTCTTGGTATCTAAGGACCAGGCTGGTAAATTTATAAATATCTCATCCCCCAGTGGCCTACAAAATAATGAATTTTTGGCCATAGGATATAGAAGAGTTGTGACATGTAATGTCAGAAGGGTACTCCAACTGAAACTGACTCAGTGAACTGTTGTCCTTCCTCCAAACTATCACCCTTCTCCTGATGTCAGGAGAATAAAATTCTATTGTATGTGTATTTAGGGTCAAGGATCCTCAGGAGCTGATCTTGTATTAGCATAGCCATAGATCAGAAATCGGTGATCCAAAAAGGCTTGTATCTTCTCTCCAGGATATCAGTCTGAGAGCCCAACGTTACTCATACACAGAATGGGGACTTCTACATAAAAACATGATTCTAGAACTAGAAGGAACATCCAAAGATATCCACTCCAAATGCTTCATCTCTGACGTAAGGGAACTGAGACCCAGCAAAGGCTAAGTATCTTGCTAACATAGCAATCGTCAGTAGTGAGATTTGAATTCAGACCCTCTGGCTTCAAATCCCATTCTCTTTCCACTTTATCATGTTCATTTCTGATTGTGTGTGTGTGTGTGTGTGTGTGTGTGTGTGTGTGTGTTTGGCATCAGAGCATTGAAGAGGGAGTGGAATTCACTCCCTAAGTCACACTGTTACCTGTTCTGTGGCATTTACATAGTATTGTCAAGGTCTGAATAAGGGAGGAGGTACTAATTCTACTTTTATAGAGGGCCAGCGTTTAGAGTATCTCTACTCACTATAGTAAATGATGAGGCTCCCACCAATCAACTTTCTCCTTGCCCCTCTCCAGACACACACACGGACTAGATAGCAGAAGGCATGAGAAAAACAATAACATCTCTGTCTCTCTCTGTCTCTGTCTGTCTCTGTCTCTCTATCTCTGTCCTCTCTTTCTCTCTCTCTCTTTCTGTCTCTGTGTCTGTCTTTGTCTGTCTCTGTCTCTTTCTCTGTCTGTCTCTTTCTCTGTCTCTGTCTCTCTCCCTCTCTGTCTGTCTGTCTCTCTCTCTCTGTCTCTCTCTCTCTGTCTGTCTGTCTCTGTATCTGTCTCTCTGTCTCTGTCTCTCTCTCTGTCTCTCTCTCTCTCTTATTATCTTCCTGGCAGCATAGAAGCTTCCCCAGAGTACCAAGGAGGAGAGTTTTAAGAACAGTAAGCTCTTGCTGTCTTTTAGGCTTAAACTTGTGAGGCACCAAACAAAAACTAACTGAGCATGGAGCTCCTTCCCGTATCATTTCTGTGTCTGGACATTGCTCTCACCCCATTCCCACCCACAAACTGCAGAATCAGTGAGTGACATTGGCATGATTTTGGAGCCACAACCGGTCAGTGTCTCTGTGCCCTTTAACATCACCATTATGCTACCTGCCCTGTGGATGCCTGGTCTTTAAACAGAGAGTCGTCAACACTAATGTCTCTTCTTCCCCTCCCACAGCCTTGCCAGAGTTCCAGATTCCAGAAGACAGAGAAAGCCCCCTTGATAAGACTCTTCCATAATCCTGCTAGTGGGTAGAACTCTTTTGGGCTATTCTTTTTGTAGGAAATTTGGCTCTACTCTTAATTTCATGCCTTGTCCTTCTCCAATACAAACCCTCTGTTCTAGACAGGCTCATTTTCCACTTTTTCTCTTTGCCCCACTGTCTACTGAATATCTCCTCTTAGATGTCCCATTATCATCTCAAACTCAACGTGTCCAAAATGGAATTTGTCATTCTTTACCACTAAACCATCATCTCCTCCTTACTTCTTTGTATTTAAAGCCACTTCATCCTCTCAGTCACCCAGGTTGGGAACCCTTTTGTCATTCTTCATTCTTCCTTCTTCTTCATCTCACATTTCTAATCAGCTGCCAAGTTTGATCAATTCCACCTCCATAATATCTCTTCCATTTGTCCCTTTCCCCCCATGTACAACTTACTAAAATAGTGCAGACCCTCATCATCCGTTATGTGGAACATTATACAATCATCTCTCCACTGGGGTATGTACATATATATCCATATATATATATATATATATATATATATATGCAAATTTAAAAAATTCTAGGACCCTAATGTATTTCATAACATCATTAACTATACTTATACACAAGGTTACAACCTCCCATAGAGTATGTCCCCCTAAACATTCCCGGAAGGAAACAAAAGGAACATTGGAAATAGCAGAGCCATCAGAGCTACTACCATTTTTTAAATTAAATTTCTAAGGCCCAATTATATGAGTGTGTATGCATATACACACACACACACAAATGTGTGTATGCATATATGGATAATCACTGTATCATATATAGATATATTATCACCCAGTGACCATGCCCTGGTCATTAGCTTCCTCTGTGCTTAATAAGGCTGAAATTGATATGGCCCTTGCATGTTTGCAGAGCACTTTATCCACACACAATTGGTTATCCCATCTGAGCCTCTCAATAGTCCTGGGAGAGAGATGATATTATTATCCTCATGTTACATATTAGGAAACTGAGTCTGAGAACAGTCAAAGGATTAAACCATCATTGTATATCTGGTAAGTATTAGAGGCAGGATTTGAATACAGGTAGTCCTGTCTCCAAGCCCAGCCCTCTTTCCCATGATTCTGTTCTGCCTCTGTTAACCTAGGTAGGTCCTCAAATGACACGTACAATCATATTGTCTATGTTATAGTTACTATAGTTGTACTTGAAGCCTTTCCAACTTAATAGTACCTTCCAGGGCTAGAATGGTCTTCCAGAGACCAGGGTCACTGCCCCCACCCCATATTATCAAAGAGGGGGGCCACTAGGTGATGGTTTTTGGCTACAATAGCTCATTTAACCATGTACTGGTGAATACTTACAATCGCTTATTTAACCATGTGACTTATCACATAGGGATTGTGATCTGTGGTGGAGGAAAGAAGCCCTCAAACAACAGCACCATTTATCCCTGAAGCATTCTTGTTGTTGCTGTGCTTCAAAATTCACTGTCACCAAAAGAAGCTCCTTTAAGCCTGGCCCCTTCATGAAGGGGCTGGATCAGATCCAGAACCCCATTTTCTATAATTGTCTTGCATTTAGTGGAAGAACAACAGTAATAAAACTTTGTTTTTGTAAATATTTATCTGTAAATTTGTATAAGTATATTTCCTATCCATTGTCCCAAGTGATAGCCTAGGTACCCCAAGATAGCCTAGGCAGAGAAGACATTGTTCTCCCTATTTCTGAGGTGAGGAAAGCAAGTCTGCAAGGATCATCTCTTTCCCAAGGTTACCCAGAGAGAATTGGGGAGAGAACCCACAATTGATCTGAACTAAGCCCAGTGCTGGTTTCTGCAAGGGTTGAGGTAAAGAGCCCCCATCAGAGTTCAGTCAGGTAAAGTATGCAGGAAGGGGACTGGGAAGAGAAACAGGACCAGAGCAATGGACAGAAACTGACCGAGGGAGGAAGTTGTAGCACTGATTGACTAGATCAGTTTTCTTGCAATAGTTTTATCTTTAACAATCCATCCTTACTATAACAAACATCCTTTGGTCAGGAAGGAATATTCTCAGGTACCTTTTCATTAAATGTTTTCTTTTGGGGGTTAGGGTACTGTGTTTCAAGAAGGTAAAGCCTGTTTAGTGGAACCAAGGACACAGCTGGCTTTCCACCTCAGAGTGTGGGGGGATGCCACAATCCTTTGTGCCCCATAAGTAGGAGAGAGCATGGAGCCATTGCTACAGCCCCTGGTCCCTCCTGCCTGCTCAGCTCTGGAGAAATCAGGGGGAGATAAACAGCCAGTCAGTGTGCACCAGGTTGGCTTCATTGCTGGGAAGTGTAATTTGAGATGAGGTTGTGTCGGTCAGAGTGTGGATGAGGAGAGTAAGCAAATCCTTTAAATGGAGTTATTGGAAACTGCCTTCATTAGAATACTGTAATTGGTCCCCGCAGGGTATTACAGGTTAGTGACACGGGAAAAGGAGAAGGAGGAGGGGATGGGAAGGGGGATTACTCTGTATAGCTTTTTTTTTCTCCCATTTACCAGCTTGTGTTTGGAGAGGGGTAGGCAAAGGCAGAACTGCTTAAATGCACAGTTGGAATCCAGAGGCTAACCTCTGACTGTCCTCAGGCCTATGACCCAGAGTCTCTGAATTAGAAGCTTGGGATGCAGTCATTTTAACCAGTCTGCACCTCAACAAGAGTCTCCCGGAGTGGTCACCCAGTCTGTCCTTGAAGACCTTTTGTATTCAGGCATCTATACCCTCTCAAAGTTACCCATTCTATTCTTGGACAGTTGTAAATATTACAGAGCCTCCCCCCCCTTACATTAGGGATTCTCAACCTTTTTTGTGTGTTGTGGACCCCTTCCAGTCTGGTGAAGTCTGTGAGACCCTTCTCAGAACAGAGCTTTTAAATGCAACAAAATCAAATATGTGAGACTAGAAAGAAAACAATGATACTGAAACACAGTTTAAAAATTCTAGGTTAAGAGACTCCTTGAAGTCAAGGGGTCTGTGGAACCCAGATTAAGACCCCTTGCCTTGCATTCAATTAAATCCCTGCAACGACCATCCACAAATCCTTCCACTGTCCTCTGTGCCCAAGCAAACCTACTCTCCCACATGAGTATTTTCGGGTATTTGAAGACAGTTATTTTTCCCCCTTAAATTTTCTATTTCCCAGGCTAAACATTCCCCATTTCATCTTTGAAACATGTGCTAGATAGTACAATGGATAGAGAGCAGGGCCTGGAGGACAGAAGATCTGTGTTCAAATCCACCCTCAGCCATTTACTAGTTGTATCATCCTAGGCAAGTCACTTAACTTCTGTCTGCCTCAGTTTCCTCAACTATAAAATAATAGTAGCACCGACCTGCCATGGTCATTGTGAGGATCAAATGAGAAAATATTTTAATGTGCTTAGTACAGTGCTGGGCACCTAGCAGATGTTTAATAAACGCTCATTCCCTCCTTCTCTCCCTCCTCTCACTATCCTTGTGTGCCGCCATCTATCAGCTGCCCCATGTCCTCATTTGGCGCCTCCTGACAGGATAGAAAGCAAGGAAAGTAATTCGGATTATGCTATTTGAGACTAAAATGTTACCCTCCTTCATAAGACCAAGAGACTTAATATGCTGTGTTTAAAAAAAAAAAGGATCACCTGGAGAAGGCAATGGCTACCCCAAAGCAATGAATCTTAATGGTGAAATGTCAGGCACCATGAAGGCACCTTGATGGGGAAAAGATTCCAGTATTTTTTTAAATTGCTCTGCCAGTCAAATCCAACCTCAGACAATTACTAGCTGTATGACCCTGGGCAAATCATGATTTATAATAGGCACATAATGACCATCAACTTGGGATGTACATATAGTGACCCTATTTCTATGACAATCTAGGAACGTTAACTAGGGAGTGTAGTTTATGCAAGAAGAGCATTCCAGTCTAGGGAAAGATTTCTTTTGTAAGGGGGAGGGGGGAAAGATAAGTTCCATTCCCTGCTGAATTCAAGGGACATTTAATAAGTGCCATATATATATATATATATATATATATATATATATATATATATATATATATATATATATTTTTTTTTTTTTTTTTTTTGCAAGCACTGTGCTAGGCCTTGAGGCTACAAAGATACAGAGCTAACAAAAATCCTGCCTTCAAGGAACTTACAATTCCAGTAGGGGAAGATGAGTGCACAAACAACTATGGTATCAGAGAGAGGGAGATTATTGCAAACGAGATAGATCCCTAGGAAAAATGCTAGGAGAAATTTGAAGAGGGAAGAAATGTGTTCATCTGAAGGGGGGCAGGGTGGTTACATGAAGGAAATGACATCTAAGCTGAACCTTGACAAAAGGGAGGGAATTCAAAAGATGGAGGTGGGCACCGGAGAGAAGATGGCACCTGATGAATCCTTTTGGAGCATCTGAACAATTCCTAACTTGCAAATCAGGGGCAAGATACTAGGGAAAAGAGAGAAATCTCCATGCCAACCCAGGACATTGCAAGGTGTCCTCATATCCCTATCCTCCTAATTTTACCTGTGAGAGCCTTGAAGGGAGAGGCAGCTGGGTGATGTGGTGAATACAGCACTGGGCCTGCAGTCACATTATGGTGTTAGAAAGATTATGTGACCTAACCCAGGTCACACAAGCAGTAGATGATAGAGCTAGGACTTGAACCTAGGTTTTCCTCTGACTGGACTTGACCAATTATCTTTTACCTGTATGTGCCATGCTTTCTGGGTCTCTGAAATCTGTATACAGAAGTCAATTCCCAAACACATCTGCCTCCAAAGGGTCATTCTAGAGCTGCGATTCAAGTCTTCTCATCCCTCCTCCATCCTCCAGTCAAGGAGACCTTGCTCTCTTCTCAGATCATCCAAATTGTGTACCTTCTTCAGGATCTAATTAGAGATCCACCTTCCTCGAAAAAAATTCGACCACTCAAACCTTCTTTCAATTCAAGTAGCGAGTTTATTGTAAATAGGACCTTAGAATGGTCAAGTTAGCATCTAGTCTTACTGTCTTGTTTTATATAGAAACTGAAGTGAAAGGGCATCCTCTATATCACAAAGCAGCAGTAGCCATTGAACCCAAGGTTCCTGATTCTTCGCCCAATGTCCTCTCCACTACACCATAACTGCCTCTTTGATGTCCCACAGATCTTACTGTGTATGGCACCCAGTCATATATTGCCTCACACTGTCCACTTGTGTGTCTCAGTTCCTCTAACTGGACTGTATGTTCCTGGCGGACAGGAGCTATGTCTTACATATTTTGTGGATCCTCCAAAGTGCTTAACATGATGCCTTGCATTTAGAAGCCATTTGTTATTATTTAAATGAATGGATGAATAAAAGGATGAAAGAACAAACAAGCCATCCAACTGGTTGATGTGTGTTGTTTTGAGGGAAGGAAAGGGGCACATTAAGAAGGAGTTATAGAATGGCTGGTGACAATGGTAATAAAGACCAAGCAGGCATTAGCTGGGTTAATTAAATCTATTTTGGGGTGGGGATTAAAAGGAGATATGCCCCGATCACACAGATGACAGAACAAGTATATTCTTGTGCTCTAATATGTTGCTACATGGAATAGAAATCCTTTTTAATTGACTTAACTGAAAATTAATTTCAGTCTAGTAGCAAAGAAGGGAAGAGGGATGGGCTGGGTTCACACAGGTAATTGTCATTATCCTAGCCTGGTTTTCTCCCTTCACTGCCATTAAAGATCCTGAAAAGAAGAAAAAGCAGACAAAGAGCTTGAGAAAGAGTAAGGGAGAGAAGAAAAGGATGAAGAGAGGAAAAAGAGAAAGAAGAGCCCTATAAAAGCAAAGGGGAAAAAAGGAAAAGATAAATGGAAAAAGAATACTTAATAAGGTTCTCTCTCTCTCTCTCTCTCTCTCTCTCTCTCTCTCTCTCTCTCCCTCTCTCTCTCTCTCTCTCTCTCTCTCTCCCTCTCTCTCTCTCTCTCTCTGCTGTATTAAATTAAAGTCATACATAGGTTTCAAAGGAAATCACATGTCTGCAGTCTGGTGAGCCCACCTGACAGTGTGCGCTAACAGAATTGTAAATGTAAAGGGTAATGCTTGTCAGTTCCTGACAGTTCTAAATGGCCTTTTAGTTCAGTACGCAAAGCTGTCATAAAAAAACATAAAAATGCATATGCAGACAGCTGAAACTGCTATGCACATCATTATCTGCAAATGGTATAAGTATCCTGAACAAAGGGCCTTCCAGCTTAAGGACATGCATAAGACATTTCTCTGCCTCCAGCCTTAAAACAAAGCGCTGTCAAGAAAACAAAATTCCTAGCCCCAGAACTGAGGTGTTTCTGTCAATCAGCAACGTGCTACATTTGTACATATTTTTCTGACCCTGCATATGAGAAGAGCATCCTTAACAGATGTGTATTTAACTTCTGGCAGCTACATCTGTTTCTTCTGCATTTTTCTTCTTATTTCTTTATCATATTTCTAACATGCCATGGCCAAGAGGTGTTTTGTTGTATACGTATTCATTCCACTCTCGACATTTCCCCCCCTTCATCTCTTTCTTCTTTCTCCTCTTCGTTTGAATGACTTTTCCCTTTGTTATCTGGGAGAGCTTAAACAGCTAAAGATTTTGTCTACACTGGTGAAATCCATTACAAGGTCTGGGGGTCTAGCACTCTAAGCAGGAATGCTGGCTTCTAGGTGAGACTGTAAGCATCTTGAAGACAGAGACTATATCTTACACATTTTTCTACTCCTCAAGAGTCTAGTCCAGTAATTTTCTTTTTAAAATCTATTGATACCTATTGTTTTAACACCATCTTCATTTCCCTCTATACTCATCACCCTCCTAGCTAGCCATTCCTTACAATACATAATAGGGAAAGAGGAGGAACAAGGAGGAGGAGAAGGAAGAAGGAAGAGCAGAGGTGACAGTTTCCAGAAAAACTAGCCAACATGTCAGTTAGATCTGCCCAAAAAATGCCATGTTCGATACCCCAACCTTTGTTAAAAAGAGAGGGAGGTAATAACAGAAATTTTTACATGTAGATACTCACTAAATGATTGTTGAAGGGTATAATCAAAATATTAGTATTAACAACAATAATAATATCCTACAGCGTAATTTACAAATTGCAAAGTATGTTCACATTGCATGACCTCCTTGGATTCTCAAAGTAACCCTATAAAGATAGGCAAAGAAAATATCTGATCCTTAATCTTATGAAGGGCACCCAGATTTTATAAAGCAAGGCAATGTGCATCTGTCATAACAATAGAACAATAATAGCATTTCACATTTGTTTAGGGCTTTAGGGCTTACAAAGAACTTTACTCACAACCTTG
Source organism: Pseudochirops corinnae (assembly GCA_028646515.1). Classification (NCBI taxonomy): domain Eukaryota; kingdom Metazoa; phylum Chordata; class Mammalia; order Diprotodontia; family Pseudocheiridae; genus Pseudochirops; species Pseudochirops corinnae. The sequence continues at coordinate 285,620,238 of CM053585.1, forward strand.
GGAGGTAGGCAGACCCCACTTCCGTAATGAATCATTTGCAAGTCACTTCACCTGACTGATCCTCAACATCATCTACCACAAAATTAGGGACTAGCTGAGCACTAAGGTCCCTTCAGACTCCCTGTACCTAGGATTCTATCCTCATTTAACTTCTGTTTAGACACAGCAGGTGGCAACAATAGTACATTGAAAGGGAATTAAATATCTTTTCCTTTGGTCCAACGGATGGAAATGGCCAGTGGGCTTCAGCTTTACAAGGGTCCAGATCAGGCTTGTAAATAGCTACTCTCCCGCTTGCCAAAGGCTAACAATAATATAGCCTATATATAGTTTGGGTAAAATGATGGAATTTCATTTTTTAATCCCTTTTTGTCACAAGGCTTTTTAAAAATCCAGTTTGCAAAGATATTCCTTCTTATACCTTTGTAAAAGACTAAGATTTCCCCTTATCCAGCATTGGGAGGTAGGGGAAAGGGATCCCAATGCAGAAGAAAGAACTGTGACAAGTTTCAAACAAAGCCTTTTGTTAGTAATAGTCACAAACTGGGTTATATGAATAAGATTAGACATTTTGAAGATATAAGAATGGTATAAGACATAGTCCTTGACCCAAGTAGCTAATATTTTTGTCAGAGAATAAGATACACAAATTTAAATTAATCAGAGAACAATACAGTCATAACATCTGAGAACTGGAAAGGACCTGAGAAATTATTTATGCCTTCTTTTCGTATATGAGGAAATCGAGGCCCAGAGAAGAACCTTAACCAAGGTCACATAATAAGTAACAGAGGCAGGATTCAAAGTCCTCTGACTCTAAAGTGGGATTTCTTAACCTTTTTTTTTTTTTTTTTTTTGTGGCAATTCCTCTCCTTCATATTAAATTAAAATACACTGCTCCCTATCACCTCCAGGATCAAATACAAAATTCTCTGCTTGACATTTAAAGCTCTTCACAACCCAGCCCTGTCCTCCTTTACCTTTCCAGACTTCTTACACCTTACCCTGTTCCAGCATCTTCAGTTTCATGATGCTGGCCTCTTTGCTGTTCCATGAACAAGACTTCCCATCTTTCCACTTTGGGCATTTTCTCTTGCTGTCCCTCATGGCTGCAATATTCTCCCTCCTCATCTCCTTGCTTGCTCGGCTCCATCTAAATCCCAACTATAATCCTACCTGCTATAGGAAGCCTTTTCCAAGCTCTCTTAATTCTAGTGCCTTCTCCCTGTTAATTATTTCCTATTTATCCTATATATAGTTTGTTTGCTTGTTGTAACTATTTGCTTGTCGTCTCCTTAATTAGACTGTAAGCTCCTCGTGGGTAGGGACTGTCTTTTGTCTCTTCTTGTACTTTCAGTGCTTAACCAAGTGCCAGACACAACTGCAGGTGCTTAATAATAAATATTTCTGATTAACTGAAGTCTGTGAACCCCTTCTCAGAATATTTTCAGTGAATAAAATGAAATGTGTAGGATGTGGATTACAAAGGAAACCAATTATGTATATTGAGACATGATTATGAAATAACTTTTGAAAGAAAACAAATTCATGGACTCTGAATATAAAGCCAGATATCTTTAACTCATCACTCTTATGCTGCCACAACAGAAGAGAAAACTGAGGCCCAGATAGGCAGAGTGACTTATCTGAGATTACACAGATCATTAGAGCCACAGCCAGGGACAGAACCCAGGTGTCCTCATGGTTATTTTCTCCAGCATATGATCAAGTTCTCTATATTGTGTGATAATGATGCTATCAAGAAGAGATTAGGGATGGCAGAGGTTATTATGGTTTGGAATAATTAGGGATAATTTTGTGGAAGGAGCTAGATCTGAACTAGTCTCAGAGGATGGACAGGATTTAGGGAGAAAGAGAGAAGAATTCACGAATTGTGGGAGGGGAGAGTAGACATTTTATGCTGGAGAAATAACTTAAGCAGGGGCATCATGATGGGAAAGAGCCCGGCATATGAAGCTTCTCTTTGTTGTCAGGGTTTTTGTAAACATCAAATCAGATAATATTTGTCAAGTGCTTTGCGCAGTGCCTGGAATGCAATAGGCACTTAATAAAAGCTTGTTTCCTTCTATCCTTGTATCTCCAAAGAGAACTTCAATAGCTTATGGTTTAGTAGTCCATGGGTTTCCTTTTTAAATCTTCCCCATTGTGTGTTCTGCTTCTTTAGAGCAAACATTTGCTCAGAATATAGTGATAATAAGCTTATTTTTATCTAGTGGAAGTCCATTACGAATGTCCATACATTCAAAGAGAAAGGAGAAACTCCCAAGGCTAAGTGATGCCAGTTTGCCACACAGTGTTGATGGAGAAGAGAAGAAGAAAGTGGAGAGGGAATGAATTCATCAGGTCCCAAAAGCAACAACAATAATGGAAACCACAAAATTCTGCTTAGGCAGATCACTCCTTACATGGTTCAGACGAGGTCATAATAGATTCCAAATGCTCATGACTATATCTAATCCTGGACAGCAGTAGCCTATACTTGAGTTGATTAACTGTTAGCAATGGCACAGGAATCATCTGTACCCCCAGGGACCCCTTTTCTCTCTCTGTGAGACTCAAAAATTCCTGGAATAGCCCCATCCTATATGGTTTTCACATGCTATGATCCTTCAGTCTCTCCTTCCAGCTGTTTAAAAAAAAAAACCCTATATTTCCCATTAATCTTCTTGTCAATAATGAACTATATGTGTGGGTGGTATGGGCATCAGTGGTTGGGGGAGAAGGAGAGAAAAGTAAGGAGAACAGCATGACTGAAAAAGAGGATTCACTTCAGAGTATTTTGAGATAATGTGATAGAAGTCCCTTTGGCTTTTGCTACCCTTTTCCTCTTCCCTCCCCAAAGTTAGGATCTTCTGTGTTGCCAAGTGAATATTTGGAACTGCAATATTCAATATGCCTATTTGATATGGTTGATCCAAGAAGGTATTTGATTTGCTTATAGTGGGACCATGGACAACTTGGAAATTGGGGAAACCCTTAGAAGGAAGAGTCACGGGATAAAGTCAAGTTCCCCTGATCTACATAAGGAAGTTTCAAGTTTCATCTTTTTGGGACATTTCATATACCCTTCAATAACTTGGCTGAAATCTTGGAACCTGAAGAAAAGACCCACAGTGAGATAATTTGCTATAATGGTGACATTCATTTCCTGAATAAATGCTTGCAGAATTAAGGGAAGACATTCCAATCTTAGAAGTCAAGTGGGACAGTGGTATTTTTTCCCATGCTAGAGTCAGGTTGAGACACTTCCATAAAGTAGATCACTCTGATACCCCAAATTCCAAACTTTAAGGGCAAAATTCACCAGGACTGTGGCCACTGTTACTTCCTCTGCTTCCTCTACTAACACAGATCGTACAGGATAAACATAGCTTTTCACCTTCATCCCCAATTACTTTCTAGAGAGTTCCCTAAGAAAAACTTGACTGTGTGACAATTTTTTCTTGCTTTACTATATTTCATCCTAGTAGAACTTGAATTTTGGAATAGTAGCAGAAAGAATGTTCTGCCTTCTGCTCTGGGGCTTTGTTCTTGCTAAGAGCAACTGCTCTTTATTGAATGTGTAATTTGTTGCCATGGAAAACATATTGTGATTAATGAGACCCTGTGGCCAAGGTTGCTTGGGACACACCTAGATCAGTTGGCATGATGTCCTTGATTTTCATTCTAATGACATTGGTTATATCAGAGTTTCCATTATCAAATCCATAAGTAAATCATTTCAGGTGGTTACTAGGAAAAAGTGCTTTCTTGATGAGGGTTACTTAGACTAGAGCTCTAAAAATGGGACATCCTAACAGTCCTAGGGAAATCTAACATACAGACAACATTCTTAAAACTTATAGGAATGGGAAGAAACATAAAACAAGGAAAAAGATGGGAAATTTCTGTAAATTTACATGTTCATTTTTTTTTACCACTACCATCTAGTGATTACAACCACCAATCCAATGATTTAATATAATAGCCAATGGCTATAATAGCAACTTTAAAAAAATAGACAATAACAGAAGTCAGAATTTTTAAATTAATCTCCCATACAATGAAGGAGTCCCTTTCCATGGGCTATCCCAAACAGATGGCCCTCTGACTGTTATTTAAAATACTTCAAGTTAAGGGGAATTCATTGCCTCTGGGAGGGTTTATGACGCCATTGGAAGCTTTGTTCATTTGAGAGTTTTTTCTTGTGTTGAACAAATTTTGCCTCTTTGAAATGTTTCTACAATTGCTTTTAGTTATGCACTGCTAAAGAAATATAGAACAAATATATTCATTGTACTGGAAAAGCAACATGGTACAAGTGGAAAGAATGCTGAATCTGGAATTATGAGGTCAAAGGTCAAACCTAGGTTCAGATACAGACAGTTCAGCTGTAACTCAACATATGTATTCACAGAAAAAAAAACAAAAAAAAAAACCCACAAAATAAAAAAATAACATTGTGCTATGCAAAATAGTGTAATAAAAAACTTGTTCCCTAATCCTACTTCTAGACCATTATTCTATAATGATTTAGCAAAGAGCAGAATGCTTTAAAATCTTTTTAAATTTAGGTTTTTCCTTTTACTATCCTTGTGGCTTGTCTTTATAAATTCCCTCTCCTAAATTTCTCAGCTATTAACAGCTAACTCATGATTTTCCTCTCTTGTCCACCCTATGATATCATCTTTGGGAACTTCAATATTCATATTGATGACTCCATCTAAGGAATTCTTGGGCAGTAGCTAGTGAAACAATCTCCTCCACCCCACTTTAGCCATATACCAGCATGGTATTACCATATGCTGAAATTGTATCAGCCCCAAGGACAATTTCCTATCCTTCCATTTCTCCCACTTTCTCACTCACACTTAACCTACCCTTTAACATGACCTGCAGTTTCATGACTATTTCCCCAGTTCATATCTCCCTGTCTCTAGTTATCTTTGTACTAAGCCTTGACCACATGGCATATCATTTTAATGATTTGCTAACTACTACCCTAGAATTCAGATTCAGGAAAAAATATTTTATCTAAGTACTGTATATTCCCTAGCACGGTGTTCTATATATAATAACATATAACTTAATTATTATATTATATTATATTACATTACATTATATTATGTTATGTTATATCATATATTTTGCATGTAAAGTAACACATAATATTGTCTTATAGTAGATATTATATAATATAATAATATATAATAATATAATAAATCATGTTGAATGAATGAATCATCTATTCCAACCTCTTTTTGAATAGCAAGACACAGAGGCAATTGCTAGCTGTGTACTCTTGGGCAGGGTTACTTAATGTCAATAAGCCTTAGTTTCCCCATCTGTAAGATGGAGTTGGACTTGATGCCCTCTAAAGTTCTGTCCAGCTCCAAATCTCTGACCCTTTAAAGCCTTTTCTTCTAAATGGCACTTACAGAAGATAACTATTTACACTAACATAGTCTTCCTTTTCTCCAGGTTCGATACCCTCATTTTCTTTAATCATTCCTTAAATGAAATGGTTTCCAGATCTTTCACTATTCTTATCACCCTCTAATTTGGGAATATTCTTTTTAAAATATGGGTCCCAGATATAGCCGGTAAAAAAAAAAATCACACTGAAAATATTATATCCCATAATCTGGTCATTCTACTTCTATTGAGGGATCTAAGATTGTGTTAATTTTTAAGTAGCTGCATCTAATTCTTTGTTTATATTGAACCTGGGTGTATTTAAAACTCTTAGACCTTTTTTTTCTCTTAGACTGGCATCCAACTATGCCTCCTGTACTTATACAATTGGTTTTTTGAAGCCAACAGCAGGGCTTTATGTTTTTCCCTGATCATGTTAATTTGAGTCTAGAGTCTCAGCCTATGGAGATGGTTTTGAATACTGTTAGTACAGTTTCTAAGTGTTAACTACCAATGCCCTCCAAGTGCTTTGCCATTACATAATCATCCATTATATCTTCTGTGCAATGAAAAGGACACTATCCCTTGGAATCAGGAGGATCTGGGTTCCAGTCTCTGATACCTACTTACTGTGTGGACTTTGGCCAAATCTCTTAATCACTAAGTGTTCAAAGCAATTCTCTAGGACTGTACCTTCCAAAACAACTACCAAATTGACTTCTCACAGGAGCTTCATCATCAAGAATTCTCTATACTAATGAAATTACAACATCAAAATATCTCTATCCAATTAATTGACAATGTGTATGTGTGTGTGTGTGTGTAGCAGAAAGAGAACTACACTTTTAATGTGAAATCTGTCACAAACTATGTGATCTTGACCTTGGGAAAGTCATTTAACTTTTCTGAGCCTGTGTTTCCTCACATGGAAAATGAAAGTGTTGGATTCAATGATTGTTAAGATCCTTTTAGCTCTGATGTTCTATGTGAGGTGGCATCTTCCAGCTCAAATATTCTATAGTTCTGTGATTTTACCCACTGCTCTATTCATTTGGCCTCACCTACACTATTCCAAATAAGTAAAAGAGAAAATCTTTGCTCCCTAAGGATATTTTTTCCTCTCTTCCAAGTTAGCCCTTAAAGCTCCTCTGCTAGAATGGACATATAGGAACACAAACTAGATATTTGCACCTGGGAACTCCAAGAACCACCCCCCCCAATTCTATTCAGATTCTCTGTTTTCAAAAGAAACAAAAACAAAAAGAAAACCAATATAGAAAATACACAAACCGTTCTTCCTTTGAATTGGGTTGGATGTAATTCAGTTTATATTTATTAAATATCTCATATATTCAAGGATCTGATAGAAATACTAAAGTAACTAAGATACAATCCCTGACCTCAAAGAACTTAAATTCTAGTAAGGGATAAGAAATGGATACAAGTAACTATATAACAAATTCAAATGTGTTGAGTGTGTAGGAGATGTACAAAACGCTATATGATGCCCAGTGAGGGGGAGAGTATTTCTGGTTGGAGGCTCAAGGAGCACTTAAGGGAAAAGGACACAGAATTTGAGCTGAGCCTTGCTGGATCAAAAGGATTTCAAAAAGCAGAGGTGGGGAAGGCAGAAGAGGGGGAGGGGATAGGGAGGAAAGGCCATTGAAGGTATAGGAAAAGAAAAGTCAGAAAAGTGTCCCATGCCCAAGCTGTTCATTCCTTTTATGGATTCTATTTATGCAGGGCTATGCTGGAGTATGCAGTTTTGCAGTTTAAAAATTACCCTGCACAGTTGCTTAATGGCCCTTTCATCTTTTCTTAAATCACTTTTAGGACTTTTTCACTATTTCCTTGCCAGGGTTCACATTCAGCCGATGGAACCCTCTCCTTTCCCCTTTGGATTTGCAGAGGGGGTACATCTGGATTTCTGGTCAAACTCATACTGGAATTACCTAGGCTATGGTTGTGCATGCCAAAACCCCAGACACAAAAGCTGAAAAGTTGGTTAGATATTGGAATGTTTGCATAGCCAGATGTTTGGCACCATATGGACTACCCATGTACACGCTTGACTACCACTGGCTCTTATTTTCTTCCTAAACAGGTATTTTCCTGTCATGTATACAGTGTCTCAGATCTAATAGATTCAAGAAATAAAGAATTGGGCATCTTCTCGAAGCCAGGGATCAGCAGTTCTTTCCAGGTTTTAAATTTTGACAGGGTCATTGGTCTCAAAGTACAAAGCATTGTCCAAGGTCACAAAGCTTGGCTTGTACTTAGAACAATGGGCCCTTTTCTCACCCTTGGGCCTGTATGTACTCTTCTCTCCCATCCTTCTCACATTCATGGTTCTAGATACTTCCCCCCATAGAATCTAATATCTTCCCACCCCTGCTAAATACCAACAGAATCCCGAATGATACAAAGATGGTATTGAACCCCAAGAGATAGGCTCTGAGTAGGTAGTGATGTTTAGAAAAAGTAGGCATTGGGGCGGCTAGGTGGCACAGCGAATAGAGAATCAGCTCTGGAGTCAGGAGGACCTGAGCGCAAATCTGGCCTCAGACACTTAACACAAAACTAGCCATGTGACCTTGGGCAAGTCACTTAACCCCAACTGGCCCTCCAAAAAGCAAAAAAAGAAAATAAAATAAAAAAGAAAAAGTAGGCATTAAGAATAGGTTACCTATATGAAGTGTGGTAGGAGGGGTAAATAGAGTCAGATGATCTCAGCTCAGCTCCCAGCTCTTCTGTTGCCTATCTCTGGCCTTAGCAAATTACTTTCCTTCTCTGGTTCCCCAGTAGAAGGTAAGGTCCCGAGGGCAGGGACTAATTTCTTTTTTTTTCTTTGATTCCCTGTGCCTAGCATAATGCCTATCAAAAAACAGGCATTTAAAAAAATGCTTGTGGAATTCAATTGAATTGATCCATTTAAAGAGGAAACCTGGTATAGCAGAATACTTAGGGTTGGTGTTCAAAGATGGATCTGGGTTCAGATCCTGTCTTACACATTTACTAACTGCATTAATTTGAGCAAATGGTTAAGTTTTGAAGCAGTTAGGAGCATAGCCAGATGTTTGGTACCTTATGGACTACCTGTGCACACACTTGACCACCACTGACTCATTTTTTTTGTATGTGTTTTTGTGGGGTTTTTTTCCTTATTTTTTTCCCCTAAACAAGCTATTTTCCTGTCATGTATACATGTTTCAGATCTAATGGATTCAAGAAATAAAACATCAGTTATCTTCTCAAAGCCAGGGATCAGTGTTTCTTTCCAGGTTTTGCAATGGTGCAGTGGATAGAACCCTAGCCCTGGAGGCAGGAGAACCTGAGCTCAAATGTGGCTTTAGATATTTACCTGCTGTGTGACCCTGGACAAGTCACCTAAACCCTTTTGTCTCCAAAAAACAAACCAAAAAAAACCCAAACCAGCAGACATTTAAGTTTCATGTTCCTCAGGTTCTTCCACTGCAAAATGAAGGGGCTAGATTAGGCTTCTATGAGCCCTACTAACTCTAACCTATGATTGAATGATTCAATAAAATGAAGGAGTTGAACCTGATGACCTGGAAGGTCCCTTTCCAGGTCTAATTCTGTGATTCTGTCATATTAATCCTCCCATCTTTCTTTAAGACTTGCTTCAAGTCCTAAAGGTTCTTGAGAAGTTGAGCCTTATCAGCTGATAATGATGATGAATAACTTTTATATAGAGCTTATTATGTGCCAGACCTGTGCTAAGTATTTTACAGTGATTATCTTGTTTGGTCCTCATAACAGCCCTGGGACTTTGATACTTACTATTATTATTCGCATTTTACAGAAGGGAACTAAAGGAAACAGAGTCTAAGTGACTTGCCCACAGTCATACACCTAATAAATGTCTGAAACCAGGTTTTTTTTTTTAATTCCACATTTATTCAGTTCATATAAATTTTAAAAACACTGGACATTTATTTCTTTTCTCCATAGTGAAGCATTTCCTTTAATTTTTCTTTTTTCACATTATTTATTTTATTTTTAATTTATGGAATAAAATAAGCATTTCCAAAACTTAGTACAATAAAAAAAGATTTGAAGCTTGATTTGAACTCAAGTCTTCCTGACTCCAGGCCTGGTACTCTACCCACTGCACCACCTAATTGCCTCAATATTCGTCTGAAAGAAATAAGTTAGCTAATAATATGTAATCTCCTTGGCAACAGGGGCAAGTTTCATTTTTGTATCTGTAACTCCAGCCCCTAGGATAGTGCATTGAGCGTAGTAAGAGTTTAATAAATTTGTGTTGATGGGCTAACTGCTAAGAAAGAAAATAAAACCCATAGAAATGAGACACAGCCTAAATAGCTGAGACCCACGATGGAAAGGGAAGGAAAAGGCCAAATCCGACTGCTAGAATTCTGCCTGAGGTTGATCAAGGTCAAGAGTTGGCAAGTTAATACTGTTATTTTTCTCCCCTAGCATGCAAATTATTATTGATGGTCAAGAGGGGGTCCAGTTGGGTTGGACGGAGGAAGAGAAAAATCTCCTGCATTCTCCATATGGTAATTCACAGAGGACTAGAGACAATCTTGTCTTAGAATATTGTTCATGGGTCTTCAGTTTCCTCAACTAAAAAATGAGCACAAAAAAATACTTATACTTGGTATCTCTCAGGATTGTTGTGAGGACAAAATTAAGTAATGATTTTTAAGCACTTTGTAGCTATAAAGGGATGCACAAGTGTAAGGATCATGGATTTTGAATCATAAAATCATAGTTTTAGGCATGAAAAGGACGTTAGAGGGCATCTAATCCAAATTCCTCATGTTACTACAGGAGCAACTAAGTCTGAGAGGCCTTGAGTTCACATGTGGTCCTCTAGGACCTCAAGTGCAGCCCTTTGACTGAATCCAAACTTCACAGAACAAATCCCCTTAATAAAAAAATTTGATTACATAGGTATTAAGTGGTGGAGGCTAGAAGTGAACCAAGATTCTCTGCCTCCAAATCCAGCACAGTTTACACTCATCTGTGCCCATTCTCAAAAAGCATCATTACCACCTTGCTGTGGTAGCACATTAGGGCACTGTTAGTTACTAACACCTCGTTGTGAATTGGTTTCTCAGAATAGTCTTAGCAGAGACTAGACAATGAGACTCAATTTCTTCATCTAGAAGATGGGTTTAACTAGATAATCTCCAAGAATTTTTCCACTTTTAAAGTTTGTGTACTATAGACTATGTCTAGCTAGGTGGTGCAGTGGATAGAGTGCCAGGCCTAGAGTTAGGAAGGTTCCATTTTCCAAAGTTCAAGTCTGGCCTCAGACACTTATTAGCTGTGTGACCCTGGGCAAGTCATTTCACACTCTTTGCCTTAGTTTCCTCATCTGTAAAATAATCTGGAGAAGGAAATGGCAAATTACTTCATTATTTTTGCTAAGAATACCCCAAATGGGGTCAAGGAGAATAAGACATGACTAAAACAGCTTAATAATGAGATGATAAAAATATTATACTCTAGTGTGGCTACATTATGTAACGCCAAGAATTCTTCTTTTACACAAGACTAATGGTCAAAAGGAAGGATCTACTTGACTACATCTCCTGAAATCATGCCGCATGTCCAGAGTGGTTAATCCAGCAAACTTTGGAACTCCCATGGTCTAAGCTGAACTATTTAGATATATAAGGAAATGCAAGGTCAGTCTAGTCCGCTCCAGACTAGGCTTCAAATCTCACCCAGCTGCCCACAAGGGGTCATCTTGCCATCTGTCACCTCTCTATTTCTCCTTCCCTCCAAATCTCATCTTTTGTTTTCCACCTCCTGTTTTAGACACAGCAATTAAATTAATGCTACAATAGGGTGGCTAGGCACACTGAATAGAGCATGGGTCCTGGAGTCAGGAGGACCTGAGTGCAAATCTGGCCTCAGACACTTAACACAAAACTAGCCATGTGACCTTGGGCAAGTCACTTAACCCCAACTGCTGTGTTTTCACCTCTCCAAAAAAGCAGAAAAACAAAGAACCCCCCTGCTACATTTGTTTTTGGAAAGAGCCTGACAATATGGTCCTGACAATAGATGCCCTGTGGATCAATGTACTATTCTTGTAATTTTCCAGAAAATCTCCCTTTCCATATGTGTCATTTCCCCCATTAAAATGTAGGCTTCTTGAGGGACTATCTAACTTGTGTGTTTCTATTTTCAACACTTGTACAGTACCTGTCACATAAAAATTGCTTAAGGCAGAGAAAAATAGAGTTTATTTCCTTCATAGGGTTATAGATTCAGAGCTAGAAGAGTCATCTAGGTTCAATCCTCTCCGTTTACAGAGAAGGAATGTGAAGCCCAGAGGGGTTAATCATTTCCCCCAAAGTCATACAAAAGGATAAATGGAAGAGTGGTGATTTAAACCTCTGACTGAAAGTCTTCATATGCTTTCCATTGTACCATGCTATGTCTCCCCACTTGGAATAAGGAATATTAGAGTCCCTAGATTAGCCTACATAACTTTTAACGACTGTATTAACTTCATAGAAACTATCTTTCTTTTCAAGTTACTTATGGAAATTCTCCCATGGATATGCATAGGTTAAAAATTTGCCTTTCCATTCCCACCCCTCCTCCCCAATTTTGCTCTTGAGGAGAAGAGGGTGGAATATACACTGGCTGGATTTTCTACAAAGATCAAAAACACCCAGCATCTTTTCCATTCACATTCCATGAAGTGCAATGCAGCCAATTTCTGTGTGTGGGAAAGTGGGTTTTTGTGTATGCGCAGCTCACTGCTAGTTCTCAGCCGCTCCCTTTGGTAACAATTTAACACCCACATGCATCCTCAAGAAGGTCAAAAGGGAATAGCAAAAGTAAAAAAACATGTTTTAGAAATGTTAAATAGCTCCCACTTCCAAAATTCTTTTCCCTCACATTGAAAACGACATCATGCATGTTTCCACAAATTTCTTGTGGATTTAATAAAATGTGTGGTGATATCGTCCATAGAAAAAGTTGGAAACTGGAATGCTCTGCATAGGATATGACGCATCACCCTGGGAATAAAGTTCAGTTTTGTAATATAAATTTTAAAGCGATCATGCTTCAGTTTGTGTCCCTTTCTTAATCCGGAGAGAGGTCTCACAGCCATTCCGAAACTTTATATTCCTAGCAAAGGATCATGGAATTTCTATATTCATAGAAACTCAGTAAATGATAAAAACAACCACCACCCCCCAGTGATCAAATTCCATGCACACGTGGAAAATCCGTCATTTTTAGTCATTTGATATGTGAAACTTCAAGTTTAATCTTCAGAACTTCTAAAATGTAAAAACAGAGAAATAATTGCCAAGAAGAACTAACAAGAGGCAAGGTTATAACAAAAGTAGAATATATTTTCAAATGTTGACCTGAAAATATATATTGGTAGGAAAGTACTTTGCATAATTATGCATATGCAAATCATACCTCTCCATAATGGCTACATAGGTAAGGCATGTAGAGCCCCCTTGTCCTCAAGGCTTGTGAGGTCTTAAGCCTTATCAGCTAAGGCTCTTCCCTGGGGCTTCATTGGCTAATAGAATGTAGGCTCCCTGACATCAGGGAGAAGTGTCACTTTGTCTTCATATACCCAGTGCCTGAAATAGTATCTGGAGCACAATAGGAGTTTAAATAAATGTTTGTTGATCGACTGATTGAGCAATTAGCAGCAAAGGAAGACAATGTAGAGATGGGAAGGAGGCTATGGATGTGACTTTCACTCCTATCTCTGACACTCTGTGCTTAACATCAGAAATCTGGATTTGAAAGGGTCTACAGAGACTAACTAGTCTAATGCCTCCCTCCGTTTGACATATCAGGAGACTGAGACCCAGGGAGCTATGTGATTTGTCCACAGTTACACAAGTGGTCATGGTCAGTTATGGGCTAACTTATCTTAAGACTTCACATCACTTAGTCTCCTTTTGTCTCAGTTTCTTCATCTGTAAAATGTTTACTCTAGCAACCTCACAAGGTTGTTTAGGGTTCAAAGTGAAATACTATATGCAAAGTGCTTTGAAAAGAGCTACAGAAATAACAGTTTTCATTATTTTTGTTGCTGTATCAAAAAGGTCTAAAACCTTTCCTTGAAGAATTTGCATACAATATATCTTACTTATTTCTCCAAACCTTATTCCATATAAGTATATGCCCCCTAAATTCTATAGCACTCTCTTGATTTCTGTAATATTGTCTTTTTTTCTCCTCACAAATCCTCCCCACTCTTTTAAGGTCCCACTTCCTCCACAAATCCCTAAAATCCCACCTCTTCCACAAACCTTTCTTGACTACTTTAACTCTCACTCATTTCTCCTTTCTCTGGATTTTTAAAGCATTAACAGCCTATGCCGCATAAATTGAACACTAGATTACAGCCTCTTACTAGCCTTCCCCCAACTTCCAAGGAGTCACTAAACCTCAAACTGGTTAATTCATTAATTAATCATTAATCATCATAAACATTCTTTCAGTGTCCCCCAGTCTTGGATCTCTGTACCTCAATTACAGTTATGCCTCCAGTCAGGACAGAACAAATTGTTCCCATTTCTTATTTAGCCTATGAAATGGTAACATCATTCTGGCCAAGGAACCAAAAAATTCCTGACTCTGGCCTGCCTTCTTCTCTCTGGAATCAGTAAGAAACTATTTAAGATATTCCCAGAAGTCCATAGGACACACAAATTTAGCAAGATCATAGAATAATAGAATTTAGAGCTGAAAGAAACCTTAGAGATTTTCTAGTTCAATCCTCTATTATTTTTGTTTTATATATGAGAAAACTAAAGCTCAGAAAGGGGGAGTTTCTTGTCCAAAGAAACCCAGATAGGTAGTAGAAGAGCTAGAACATGAACCCAGGTCTTTTGGTTTTAATGCCCTTTGTACTACTAAGATGGTTCCACCCTTTGGGCTAGGAACAAATTTAAAAGAGCCAGTCTTTGCTACTGGCTCCTCACCCCAATCAGAGATGCCCAGTTAGGCTAAAGAGTACTGTCTGCAACTATGAAATATTGTCTTGTGAAATATGTCACAGGACTCAAAAACAAACCCCAAAAGAAGAATTCTGCAAGTGACCTTCTAACACCATGCCATGATTTCTAAGTAAAGAAAGCCCTAGTGGTTAGGAAATTATTAATGTCATAATAGGAAAAGAAAAGAGAGTAGGACTCTGTCCATAGGTCTTCTACTTTGTAAGTAATTCTCACTGCACATAAAACAGGCTAGCTCCAGCGAACAAACTTTCCATCTGCTGCTCGGGTGGGGCCAAGGGAGGCCTTTACCCAAAATAGAGAGATATTTCAGAAATTTTTTCCAAGTAACAAATGACAAATACACATTATGTACTTAATCCCACCTTTGCCCAAAAGAAACCAATCAACCAACATTTACTAAGTACCTAGTCTCTGCAAGGTCCCATAGGAAGTACAAAAAAGATTTTAAAAAAATATTACTGCTTCTCCATTAATAGTTTATAATTTGGTTGGGGAAATAGGACATATACATTTAAAGAGAGAACATTTCAAACAGGACTGACATTACATCAATATGGGGCACTCCCAATAAGGAAACTCCTATTGAGATACTGTATTCCAGCCAAAAAGGATTATAAATTGGGTTCTCTCTGTTTCTTACATTCACCAGTCTGTCTCCTATCCCTGTACCTTTGCATGCCCTGTTCCCCTGTCCCCTCTCCCCCATGCCTGGAATGCATTCTCTCCTTACCGCCTCTCCACAGAATCCTTCTCTGCAAGATACAACTGAAGCATGACCTTCTGATCTTCCTAACTGCTAGTGCCCCCCCCCAAACAACCTTGTGATTAACTAATTTATATATATTTGTATTTATTTACTTTTTATTTATGCTGTATATAATTTTATACTTTTCATATAGAAATGTAAAGTTCCTGTAGGATAAGGTAGGGATTATTTCATAGGTGTCACAGTGACTAGAATGCCAGTCCTGGAGTCAGGAAGACTCATCTTCCTGATTTCAAATCTGGTCGCAGACACCAGCTGTGTGACCCTGGGCAAGTCGCTTAACCCTGCTTGCCTCAGTTTCCTCATCTGTAAAATGGGCTGGAGAAGGAAATGACAAACCACTCTAGTATCTTTGCCAAGAAAACCCCAAATGGGGTCACGAAGAGTCTGAAAATGACTGAAGAACAACAACTTATATCCCCAACATCTAACATAATCAGGCACATAGTCAGCATATAATGACTGCTGGTTAATTGACTGAATACAGACCAGCAACTGCTCTGAAATTCTTAAAGAGTAGCCTAGGAAACTAAGTAGATATGTCCAGAAGGATTTGAACTCAGATCTTCTAAGATCAGTTCTCTATCTGCCAAACCATAATGTTCCTGATATTAAAATTTGTTTCTATTATCATCACCACATGAACGATACGCCTAATAAATGATCCTTGTCCAAAATTTATTAAACAATATATTAAAGGTACTGAGAAAAGTATAACAAGATGACTGCTTTCTCTACTTGTGGATCCTGTGATCAAATTGGGGAAAAAAGATAAGGATACAAATACCCTGGCATTTTGATGTCTTTGTGATGAAATCCAGTAGTGTCAAACTCAAATAGAAATAGATCTGCCCGCTGACATAGAAAACTACAGATTAACATTATCTATGTTATATTGCATTTTTATTTATTTTGTTAAACATTTCCAAGTTATATTTTAATATGATTTGGGCAGTATCTTGAGTCTGACACCTCTGAACTGATTTGGATACACCCTCCATTGAGTGGTATAGATCCCAACTTATCCATGCTTTCTTCTACTGTTGGCCATTTATCTATGTCCTCCCCTAAATCCTTGACTAGGGTTCTAGGTTCTTTATATGGCTTCTAGACCATATAATGTTGCATGGGTGCCAATAAAGCAAACAGGCACCAAGTCCCCTTTGCTCTTGCTTTATCATCAGCCGGCCTCCTTTTCTGGGCATTCACGTCTTGCATCAGAGCATTCTAGCATTAGAGCTGGAAGGTACCACAGAGGCCATTTAGTCTGATTCCCCTATCTTACAGTTAGAGAAACAGACGCCTAGGGAGGTTAAGTGACTTGCCCATAGTCATTGAGGTAGTAGGCATGTTAAATTTCACACTACTTCTGCTGTGTAATTCTTCTTTGGCAATATCCTATATCCTAGATGCATCCTGAACTTCTCCATCATCCCCGATGTGACCTGTCACCTTAATTCTTTGGAGACTGTGGTATGTCTTGGTTCACAGCCATATAGAATCACATTGATATTTAAATGATGAGCCTTTAGTGCCCTTATTTCAGAAAGAAGACTTGAACATCTTACAATTTTCCAAATGTAATCTGATCTGTTCATTTCCTTTTAAATTTTGGGCTCAGTTTGTCATCCATCTGAAATATCAAATGAAATATATAATAAAATTGTAGATATTATTCATTTAGTTGTTTTGTATGTGTGTGTGTGTGTGTGTGTGTGTGTGTGTGTATGTACATATGCACATGCTGGAATTTGGGGTGGGGTGATAATTAGTCCAAATTCTCTTGAATACTTTTAGATCTAATTTTTTAGTGTCTTCAGCATTCTGGCAACTAATGTACCCATTAAAACTCCACCAACTGGAACATCTGGATGACCCCACCATCAACCGGAGATTCCTTATTCTATTTGCATTCCATATGAGAGCAACTATCTTTGGCAAGTGCACATTGACTTGTTTTATGCTTTCCTTGACATTTGTAATCAAGGGGTCTTTGACCAAAGTGATCTTGTTGTTGAATATTTAAAGGGATCTTGAGTATCTTAACAGGGCATAGTGGAAAGACTATTGGGATTGGAGTCTGAAAGATCTGGAGTCAAATATCATCTCAGATACTTACCACTCAATGACTTAATTAAGTTGTTAAGTACCTACTGTATACAATTAATAGTAGGTACAATTAAGTACCTACTATGTGGCAGATATTTTGCTAAACACTAGGGATACAAAAAGAGGCAAAAGATAGTTCCTGTCTTCTAGGAGCTTACAATCTAATAGAAGAGACAACATGCAAACAAATATATACAAAGCAAGCTACATGCAGTATAAATAAAAAATAATTAAAAGGACTGGAATTAATTAATTAATTAAATCACTTAGCCTTCCTCATCTTCAGTTTCTTTATCTGTAGCACCTCCCTGTAGATTCTACTTTACAGGATTGTTGTGAGCCTCAAGTGAGATAATGGTTGTAATAAAACATTTCAAAATCTCAACATAGTATGGAGATGCCAGTTCGTAAGATGAATTACAATACGAATTAGAATATGAGGAGTGCACAAGGGAGGCCCAGACCAAGATGTAAGATATTAGAGCTTAGGAAGCCTAGGTATGGGCAGAGCTGAAGCAGGCCCAGAGTAACTGCAATTCCTCTCCCTGTCTCCTCCCAAGACTATGAGAAAAGAACCAGGATCTTTTTCTGAGGCTAAACTTCCTTGCAGAAGTAGAGGAAAGTGTATTGGCCCACTGGTGGTTTTATGCTGGCCCTGAAAGTGCTGGAAGTTTAATAATTATAAGCGTGGAGTATTGAGAGTTTGTTAGGTTTATGGGTATGTGGAAAAGCAGGAAATATATTAGGAGTAACATGACAGCAGATGTGTTTGACAGGAAGAGCTGTGACATATGTGCAAATGGGACAGGATCGGTGTCAAAGGCTCACAAATTTCACCTCTGAGGTCATTTAGTTCAGGGGTTCTTAACTTTTTTGTGTCATGTACCCCTTAGATAATTTGGTGAGGCCTATGGGCTCCTTCTCAGAATAATGTATTTAGATGTAGAAAATAAAAGAAATAGGATTATAGAGGGAATCAATTATATTGAAATAAAGTAGTTATCAAACTACTCAAAAAACAAACAATAGACCTCAGGTAAAGAATCCCAAATTTAGTGCAAACCTCTCTTTTTACATATTAGGAATCTTAGTCCTAGAGAAATGAAATAAAGTGACTTGTCCAAAACTACACAGGAAATAAGTGACAGAAGAGGAATTCCAGTTCCAAATCTAGTATTCTTCCCACTGCACTGAAACTGACTCTTGTGGCAGTGTACAGATAAGTAAATGTGTCTGCTTTACTTCAGACTCCTGGGTAAATTTAAAGGACTGCTCACCTTCCAGGTAGCCTGGATTTGGGAGTTAGGAACACAGTGGATGGGCCTCAAAAGCAGACCCCTGAACCTGTCACTGGTCACTATGAGAGCCTTCAGAATTAAGGAGTGGGTGTTGCTCTTTGGAAGCATGGAAATATGATGGAGTGGGGATCAGGGAAGTCCTACCTGTATATCTGTTAGAATGATTGGGAGGCCTTGCTCTAGACACGACTCTCAATATGTCATTGGGGACTATAATGCCTAAGCTTTGACATATCTTATACTTCCTTTGGCTCTGTTTAATAGATGGCACAGTGGATAGAGCACTGGGCTTAGAATCAGGAAGACTCATCTTCCTGAGTTCAAATCCCTCCTCAGACACTAGCTATGTGACTCTAGGCAAGTCACTTAACCTTGTTTGCTTCAGTTTCCTCATCTGTAAAATGAATTGGAGAAGGAAATGATAAACCATTCTAGAATCCTTGCCATGAAAACCCCAAATTGGGGTCATGAAGACTCAGCACAACTGAAATGAACCAACAGCACATTATGAGCAAAGGCAAGAAGGTGGCAATATGCAGGGCCTAATTGGGGACAGGAATAACCCAATCACTCTGCAAAGGAGGTTTGTGAAGGGCAGTCAGGAAGGATAAGGTTGAAACTAAGATAGAATAATATTATGATGGTGGCTTTGCATCCCGTGGGAGATTCTTTCACCTTGGCTTTATAAGAAAACCATTGTGGGAGTGTCAACCACAGAGCCCATCACAATCACCATGTCTCATGTCCTCTCCCCATCCTCTCTTCATCATAAAAAAAGAAAGAAGAATGAGTGACACCTCGAACAATGTTTGAGAGACTAACAATAATTTCCAACTTCAAACAGGCTAGACATAAAAGTTGAACACTCTTGCCACAGACTCGACCACTGGGAAATCGCTGCCAAGCTAACATTAATTCCCCAGCCACTGGAGAGCCTTTACTGAGTATGAAACTTTTAATTCCAACTTCTTTAACATTTCAATCTAGGGCACATACATCATGTGACAAATCCAGGTCACATTCTCCTCTAATCCCTAAACAGGGTGTTAACAGTTAAGGCTGAAAGGAATTAAATCCCATGAGGGTGCACATGGGAGAAAAGTAAATGAGTTGATTCATGTTGTAGGATCACAGGCTTCATAGGATCATAGATCTCAAGCTGGAAGGGACGTTAGAGGTCCTCCAGTCCAACTCCCTCATTTGACAGATGAAGAAATTGAGGTTTAGAGAGGTTAAATGATTTGTCTAGAGTCAAACAAATCATCATCATTTGCTTATTATGGCTAGTTCACAAACATGAAAACTGAGCCAATCAATCGACAAGCATTTATTAAGCTTCTACAAGGCCAATAAATGATAATAATGTGTATTGGGTTGCATGGGGTATTAAGGGAAGATGAGCACCTCTGCTGTGAGGGCTTGCTGGGTCCTTTTCAGGTCTGGTTATCCACCTTCGATGTCCTTCTGTCACCCAACTCTCACCTGTACCTCCAAGAAACTGTAGTATGTGCAGTGGCCACACTTCAGTAAAACCCTCTAGGCAGATGGGCCAAACCAGGCTGAGGGTAACAGATAGGCCTCAGACCTATTAGTGAGTACCCCAAGAACATAAAGATTTCCCCAGGCAGAATGGGTAGATGAGAATTTTGTAACAATTCAACAAGTATTTATTGATTATTTCACCATGCTGTTGTAAGGATCATCAAAATTATATATATATAAAACTTCACTTTAAAAAATCCCTGTCTCTCCTTTAGTGCAGTAATTTCCCTATGCCTCACTAGACCAGCTTTGCAAATTGGTATAGCCAGAAGGATTCATCAGCTGGTGACCAGCCTTCTATGGAAAAGTCTCCCACCCGAGCTCTGCTAGGTGATAGCAGCCTTCACCAATGTTCTTGAGCAATTTATTTCTGGAGAGGACTCAGGCTACATCAGCAGAGAGCAGGAGGTCAGGCAGGTCCTACTAGTGAATGGTCTCATGTAGGAAAAATAAAAAAATGAACCTTCTTCTGGAGTATTGTGCCAGACTGATGATGTGAGGGAATAGGCAGCAAACATAATAGTACATGTCCTTCCAGAGAGGTGATGTGGTACAGTAGGCAGATACATGATGAAGAGAAAGAGAGAGACAGAGACAGAGACAGAGACAGAGAGAGAAGTTCAAAGCTATACGAACTTGGGATAGTAAGTCACTTATGTGACCTCAGATTCTTTATCTTACAATAATCACATCTACCTCACAGGCCTGATAATATGTTGATAATATGATATATACGTGTGTGTCTACATAGACATACAGAATCCCATTTAGGTCTATTATCAACATTGTGATGTAGGTGGGATTGCTATCCTCCTTTTGCAGATGAGGAATCTGAGATCCACACAGGTAACTTACTTGTCCATAGTCATGTAGCTTGCAATTGTCAGACGTGGAATTTGAACCCAGGTTTTCTTGATTACGAATCCAGCAGTCCTTGATGTCAACTATCTTTTCACTCTCCTTCATCTTCAAATACATTCCAAAGCTGTTTATCTTATGAGAATAGGATCAGAAATATTTTAGTGCTGAAAGAGATGTTAGAAATAATGCAGTTCACTCTTCATTTCAGAGTAGAGCAGATGTCTCCAAACTATAGCCCAAAGACCAAATCCACCCCATAAAAGGCTATTTTTAATAGTTTCTTGAGCTAAATATGACTTTTTTCACATTTTTAAGTATAATAAAAACTTAATTTAAATTGTAAAAACTCTTCTTAGCTCTCTGGCCCATAAAACAAGGTGACTGCTAAAGATGGTCCCCTGACTGCAATTCGCTGGACATCTGTAATAGAAGAAGGTGAAGTCCAGAGAAGCAAGGTGACTTGCAAGGGATTTCCGATGGCTCCCTGGGCTAGATACCAAGGATTTAGCAGCAAGTTCATAGGAAATGAAAGCCATGACAACTTATATTGAGAAAATATTAGATGGGGGGGTGGAGCCAAGATGGCGGCATAGCAGCAGCAACATATCGCAGCTCTCACATAGCCACCCCAAAATACCCATAAAATAGGACTCTAAACCAATCCTAGAACTCCAAAACGCACAAAAAGATACTTCCCACTAAAGTCAGCTTGGCTACGAGGAACCATATCAGCACAGCGAACTGAAACCAGCCTGGCCTGAAGCCGTGGCTGTGCCCCAGGGGCAGCTGGATGGGAGGAGTGGAGGAGCCTCTCTGGTGAGCGGATTAGCGGCAGCTGCGAGTGGGGATTGTGAAAGGGGGAGATAAGCAGTCTGGCCGAAAGGCCTCCAGAGCAGAAAAGCGAAAGGCAGAGGTTTTTCACCCGCCTCC
>CM053585.1:285642666-285655920 GCA_028646515.1 Pseudochirops corinnae
GAATAGGTAACTGATGTAATGGTCAGACGCTGGAAGCCCTCTGCTGATCTGTTTTTCTGTTTGTTTGTAACTTCTGTTTGTATTCTCTGAAGTTCAGAGTGCTGACTTTTCCTCCTGAACTAGGTAAATGATATGTTTGATTAAAGTAAGATTGTTAACCCATTTTGAGTTGCTTTCCTTTAGAAAAGCAGATCTAAGAACCTGTGCTAGTAGCCGCCCTAGGTATGCTAGGGTGCTTGCTGATACACCTGTGGCTAAAACCACATGGGGCTGGGCTCTGCTCCCAGAGCTGTGATGAGCCCTCTCTGTCTGTCTGCAGGGCTGCCTTCAGCAGAAGCCTTGTTTCTCTGTCATTTTATGAGTTCTGGAGCTCTAAAATTTGTTTAGAGTCATATTTTATAGGTATTTGAGGTGGTTATGATGGGAGCCAAGGAGTTCTCCTGCTTCTACACCACCATCTTGACTCTGCCCTCCCCAGGTACTTTTGATAGGTGCTTTAAATGGAAATTGGTTTCCCTGCTTAGAGAGAAAATGAACGGAGACCTGAGGCCCTGAACCAACTTTATTTGCTATTTTTTGTGGAGAGGGGTTAGGAAACTGAGTCTTTCTGATTTCCCCAGGCTGGAAGTATAACAGCCACTCCTGAGGCCTGTCCAACTGCTGACTGGTTTAGAAACTTTGACTTGTTCTGTTTCTGACCTGGGCTAAATTGCCCCTTCTTTGGCATCCCAGAGGCTCACCATATTGATGCTGGCCACAGTGACTGATAGTCAGCCAACTGCCATTTTATTAAGGACTTACAATGGGCCAGGAACTGTGCTAAGGGATACAAAGAAGGAAAAAACAACAACAGAAAGCAAAACGACAATAACCAAAAGCAGTTCCTGCTCTCAAGGGTCTCACAGCTTTCACCCTACTGTAGCTCAAAACTCCTGGATTCCATCTCTCTACCAGCCTCCCCATAACAGGAATAAAAGATGTGTGCCACCATGGCAGCTCCAAAACTTACTTCTAACTAGTAAGTGGTAAAGCGGTAGCCGTGGGAACCATAGGAGAAATAACCATTTATAGTGCCTGGTTATAACAATTAGCTCATTCTAAGGATTTTAGTGGCTCCTTTCATTTGCCACTGGCCACTTTACTTGGTTTCAACTCCATCATCTTCATCATGCCCCACACAAGATAAACTCATCATCAGATTCACTCATTGCCAGGAAACACATCATCATAGAGATTTGTTACTCCTATTTCACCATTATCCTCAGGTGTTTCTGTCTCTCTGACTGAAGGGCTGGAGGATAAAGCAAAAAGTCCTCCCATAGCTTTGGGGGTGCTCAAAATCCCAGCCATCTCTTCATTTGCTACCAGCTGCTCTTCTTGGTTTTTGGTTTCACTTCCATCACATCTTCATCCTGTCCCCAAATTGGTGCCCTATGGAGTTCTCCCTTACTCTTTTCAGCTTCCTTTTGTGCATTGTCTTCCCCCATTAGACTGTAAACTCCTTGAGGATGTGAACTATTTTTCTTTCTCCTATGTGTATCCCCATTATTCAGTACAGTGCCTGCCACTTGGTAGGTACTTAATAAATGTTGGTACCATATGATGTGTTTCCCTCTTCTTCAGCACCAGGGAATGCATCTATATACTGCAATTCTTTCGGCCATACCTTAATTACTTAAGAGAAAATCTAAGGTAACCCTTTTGATTCTGATTCTTGTCATTTTTTTTCCTTATCCCTCTTTCAGTCAGGCATTTATTAAGTGCCTACTATATGCCAGGCTTTTTGTGCTAAATGACGGGTATAAAAATACACAAAATACGGTTTTTGTCCTAAAGGAGCTCTCAATTTAATAAGAGAGATAACAAACAAATATGTGCAAACAAGCTAAATACAAGATAAATAGGAAAAAATTAACAAAGAGAAGGCCCTAGAATAAAGAGGGGTTGGGAAAGACTTCTTGTAGAAGTGGGATTTTAGACAGAACTTGAAAGAAGTCAGGGAAGAGAAGAGGTGGAGGTGAGAAGGGAGAGCATTCCAGGAATGGGGGACAGCCAGAGAGAAAATACCTGGAGTCAAAGACATGGAGTATTCTGTTTGTGGAACAGCTAGGAGGCCAGTGTCATGGGATCAAATGGATCAAAATTCCATTAAAGGTCCATTTTTTTCCCTGTAGGATTTGTAAGCCTATACAACTATATCTTTTGTCTTTTGAAATATTATATTTTAAGATTTCCACAGATTTTTAGTAAAAGTTGCCAGCTCCTATGCTGGGGAATAAGGTATAAGAAGACTGGAAAGGTGGGAGGTCTGGGGGTAGTGAAGTGTTTTGAAGGGGTTTGAATGCCAGACAGAGGGTTTTGCATTTGATCCTGACAGACAGAGAGCTATTGGAATTCTCTGAATGGGGATAACATGGTTAGACCTAAGCTCTAATTAAGGATGAATTGGAGCGAGGAGAGATTTATGGTAGGTAGATTCACCAGCAGGCTATTGCAATAGTAAACACAAGAAAATGAGGACCTGTACCAGGGTGACAGCAGCTTCAGGAACAAGAAAAAGGCATGTTCAAGAGGTGTTGCAAAGGTGAAATTGACAGTCCTTAATAATAGATGGCTATGGGGGTGAGAGATAGTAAGGTGTCCAGGATGATACCTAGGTTGTGAGCCTAGCAGACCAGGAGGATGGTGTTGCCATCAAAAGTAACAGGGAATGAGGTTCTAGAAGTTTGTTTAGGTTGAGAGTGCTCCCTTCCCAATTTTATCTTTCCTCTTATTCCCTTCCTTCCAATCCCTATTTGTTTCCCTATTAAGTTTGATGTATTTCTATATCAAATTATGTGCTGTGTTTATTCAAGCTTCCTTTGTTTCGGGGAAGAGTAAGATTCATCTGTTGTCCACCCCCCTTCTTCCATGTTTATATATTCATTCTTCTTCTCAAGCTCTCCAATTACAAGAAAAAAAACAAGTTCCACCCCCTTCTTCCTCTTTATAGTCTTCCTTCTCTTCCCCCTCTTGAAACCATCAGAACAGAACAATCCACCCACCAGGACCTGTTTTTCTTATTTAACTTCCTTTAAAGACATTAAGGTTCTGAACAGATGTATGTTTTTTTTCTCCATTAGAATGTTAGCATTATATCATCATACAATTCTACCCAATTTTTGAAATAAGTTTACCTTTCTAGGTTTCTCTGGATTCTGTGTTTGTATTTCAAAATTCCTACTTTGCTCTGGTCTTTTCATCAGTAATGCTTGAAAGTCTTCTATTCCATTAAAGATCCACTTCAGCCCCAACCCACCCCCCCCCCCCAGGATTTATAAGCCTATATCTTTTGCTTTTTGAAATACTATATTCTAAGATCTCCCTGAACTTTTTAGTAAAAGCTTCCAGGTCCTGTGTGATCCTGATTGTGGTTCCCTGGTACTTGAACTGATTCTTTCTGGATGCTTATAGTATTATTTTCTTTGACTTGAGCCCTTGAGATTTTGACTATAACATTCCTAGGACTTTTGCTTTTAAGAGGTGATAAGTAGATTATTTCTATTTTCTTTTTGTGCTTCGGTTCTTGCAGGTCTGGAAATTTTTTCATTTTCATTCATAATTTCTTGAAATATAATGTTTAGACCTTTTTAAAAAATTATTGTTCTCAAAGAATCCATTGATTTAAATTCTCTCTCCTTAATCTAGTTTCCAAGTCTGTTGTTTTTGATATCAGATATCTCATATGTTCTTCTTCTTTCTTTCTTTCTTTCTTTTTTTTAGTAGTCTTTTGATTTGTTCTAGCTTTTCTTGGTGTCCATGGAATTGTTGATTTTGGTTCAGTCTATTCCACTTTTTATGGACTCTGCTACTTGGGTAAGTTTTGCCACTCTCTCTAAATTATTGATTTTAGCTTTCTATTTATTTTCCTTTTGATTCTTTCTTCTTTCTCATTTTTAACCTCTTGTTTCATTTCTTCTGTATATTCACACAGTCTTTCTGGAAAATCCATATTTCCTCCTTCGAATCTCTGCTTGCACTCATTGGCTAGCTCCTTTTGGAGGAATTTCTAGATATAGAGTAACTTTTTTTTATACTATTTGGTATTTTCTTTGATTTACTAATCTCCCCAACTTTAGTTCTTGAACTAAGACTTTGTACTAGGGCCAGGCTCTGTCCCCTGCTCATCTTTCGGGAGTAGTCAGTCCTGCTTGGGGTTACTTTGGGTCTACTGGGTTCTTGGGTAGACCTCCACTTTTGGGGATCAGGCCCTTTAGATATTTGAGCTTCAGAGTACTGGGTCTTCAGGGTCTTCTACAGTATCTAAGGACAGCATGATAGGGCTTTCCAGCCCCTGGGCTTGATGCATCCTGGTCCAAATACTGCTTTTCTTCTTTGGTCGCTACAGCTCTGATGCAACTCTCCCCATCCTCTTCTAAGGTCCCTACTTGAGTGCTTTCTGTTCTCTGCCCCACCACTCCCCCAGGATTTTCTGGTATTCCTGAGCTGTTTCTTCAGGGAACCTTCTGCCCTTGTTTCTTCCAGATGCTGGCTACACATGTCTCTAGCCTGTCTCTGGCTGCCCTGGGTGGTTGTTTGCATATTTGCCTACACTGATGCTGACTTTGTTGGCAGACCCCTCTTTTATTTCCTTGGCTTCTGGCTGAATTTTTGTGTAGTTCTGGGATGGAAGACATTATTTACTGTAGTTTCTCATTGACTTTCTTGATCATTATTTTGGTCTGGTGGGAATTTCAGGTTTTTGCTTAAGTATTTGGGAGCTGGATGGTCCACCATTTGGTCAGGCAGCCATTCTAGCTGAAAGTTTTGTTCTTACTTAAAAAAATTTAAATAATTGAAGTTGTCTATTTTTTATGATCTTTAGCCCTTGTTTTGTTAAGAATTTTTTCTCCCAACAATCCCAGTCCTTCCCCTAAGCTTTAGTCCCATACTACCAATTACTCATCTAACATTTCAGACTGACTATCCTAAATCTAAATTTCAATGTGTCCAAAATTTGTCTGGAGTGTTTCCTTTACTAGTGATACTGGAGAAATGAGACTTTTTCATATTTTATAAATTTAATTTTTGTTGTAAACTCAATAATCAACATACACAAATATTTCATTACATAAAGAACAAGAATATGTGTATAATAAACTGAACTATAACATAAAAACTTTGTTTTTTAAGGAAGCAACTTATATTTACGCGATAATTTAGTAAGGCAAAAACAAAACTATTCTATTGTTTGTGTCTCCTTGTGGACTTTTTTGTTTTCTTTCATGAGTTTAAAAATTATTCTTATTTCATATTCATCACTTCCCCTTAACCTATGCCTCTCCACCATGTTTAAGTACTCCTTCGTTATCAATATTATTAGTCTAGACAGACATAACCATATATATTGGCCGTGTCTGAAAACATATATCTCTGTTTGAATCTCTAGTTCATTACCATTCTGTAAAGAGGTGGAGGTATTTTTTTTATTGTCAGTTGTTTTTGTAAATAATTATTATTCATCATTTTTATCAGAATTTTGAGATCTTTCAAAGTGATATTCCTTCCTATTGTTGTTGTCATGTATGTTGTTCTCCTGGTTCTTCTCATTTCACTCTGCATCCACTAATACAAGTCTTCCTTTTCTCTCTGGTGTGATTTTCATCATTTTTTAGTGCAATCATATCTCATTACATTGACATTTCAGAATTTGTTCGCCCATTTCCTCATTGATGGACATATGCAGTGTTTCCAGGTCAGTTGATGCTACAAAAAGTGCTGGATAGATATGTTCTTGAACACTTGGAACTTTTCTCTCTCTTCCTTGATCTCCTTGGAATTTGTGTCTAGTAGTAGTACCATTTTAGATATTTTCTGTTGGGGAGAATTTAAAAGAAGATTTTGTAGAGGAAAAAAAATCTAAATAAAAAACATTGAATATGTTCCACTGCCTTGATGAATAATTGGCTCACCTTCATTTTATTTTTGGGTTTGCTTGCTGATGCTTCCTCATTGCAGCTGTTCTAAAGCTATTTCTGGCTTAATAAAGAAGCAGGAAGTAATAGAGATCTCATAGGAAACATTTTATTACACAATTTTGAGCAAAATTTCAAAAATTGAATAGATTGAGATTAGTATGGGGGAATTCAAGATAGAAGGAAAGGAACTATTTCCCTGATGAGCAAGTAAAAAATGCCAGGATCTGTATTAACTGATGTAGATCAAAGAAAGTAGAACCAAGAGAACAATTAACATTAAGACTACCACAACATAAACAGACAAACAGAAGCCTAAAAATACTGTCAAATTCAGGTTAGTTACAATGATCAATCATGATTACAAGGAAAAGAATGGGAAATATATATGACACCGGTGGCCCAGTAGAAAGGTGAGGAAATATAGGTGTGGGATGTAAATATGTCTATTACTGGATACAGTCATTTTGTCAATTAGGTTCTACTCTAATTTTTCTGCTAGAGGGGATGATTTAATGGGTGAGTTTATTGGGAAATCATTCTGATATAAAAGATATGTATAGAAGTTATTAATTATGAAAAATTTAATCATTATAAATATACATTTAAATTTATTTAAAATATATAAGTATTTAAGAAATTTAAAATATAGTATGTATAAAATATAATTTATGATCATAAATCTATTTATAATAAAAATAATTGTAAAAGAAATAATTTATGCATGGGCGAAAAATATGCTGGGATCTAGCTATGGGGGGAATAATTTAGAAGGAACTCATTGGATAGCTTAGATTTTTAAGATATGTACAAAAGATAGAAGCTTAGATAATCAAGGAGAAATACAATACAATAGCATGATTTTATAACAATAATGTCAGAAGGGCTAAAACTCATAGTGAGCTAAAGCTAGTGAAGACTGCTAATGGCAACTAAAAAAGTATTTTTAAATTTTATGTTGGTGAAAAAGAGAGGACTGAAGAAGGGAACTGTTGTTTGGGGTAGATGAGTAATGGATGACAAAGAGAAAGAACTACTCAATTCTTGCATCTATTGATGCCTTTTAGGAGAAAGACTTGAAAACTAAAAAGAATGGGAAAAAACCTAATAATTGAAATTCAAGATTAATATGAGATAATAAAAAAGCATCTGATTACACTTGTTGTGTTTGTTATCAGGTCCAGACAAACTACATCCCCGAGTATCAAAAGAATAAACAGATGTGATTACTGGAGAAGGGAAAACATTCTATTTTCAAATTTAAAAAACATGGAAAGGGACCAGGACTTCTCTCTTGTTTAAGTTGAGATAGCTTATTCACAGTGGAACAGCTCATTCTCCCTGTGTATTTCAGATATAGTCTAATCTGTATAACTTTGTGTTGAAAAAAAAGATAAAGCATACACACACACACACACACACACACACACACATATATTTTTTCCTCTCTCCCTGGAGCTCATGATTGGTTTATTTTTTTTTTCCCTGAGGTCTTACAGGTGAGAGGAGTAGGCATATGAGAAGTGGGGAAATGATTTTCTTCTTTGAAGTAATGATGGATGCAATGGAAATAGGGAGGAGAGATAACTAAGCAGTGAACTAATGAGCAAGGTTGAGGACGTTAAGACCTTTGCATTTTTTCCTGCTAGTAAGGGCCCAGCATATGAAAGACAGGGTAGTCTCTACTGGAAAGATCATGAGTCTGGGAGCTAGGATGATTTCATTTCTAGTCTTGGTTTAACCTCTCAATAAGCACAACCTCACTATATCTCAGTTTTTCCATCTGCAGTATAAGAGAATTTTCATTCCCTATGCCAAACAGAGTTGTTTTGAGGATACATAAAACACCAGAATCTTAGAGTTAGAAAAGGTCATTTGGCCCAGCCTCCCACTCATCACAAGATTCCTTTCTATAACATCCTTGACAGATGGTGACCCAGCCTCTGGTTGAGGTCATATGTTGAGCTGAAATCTAACTCCTTGTGACTTCCTCACAGCAATTGGGAAGATGGTCTTTGAAGAAAGACATTTTGTGGAGCCACAGAATCCTAGGGTGGGAAGGAAATCTCAGCAGTCATCTAATACAATCCTAACCTGAAGCAGGATAATTGAATCCACGGGAATTGATGAGATCACCAAGTGAAACAGGACAGAGGAAGACGAGAAGATGACCCAAGACAGAACCCTATGGGACAGCCATCGATAGTGGACATGACCTGAAGATTTTAGAGCTTTGCTGGCATAGTTGTCAAAGGAGATGAGCTATACTACTTGGTTCTACTCTGATATTTTAGCATAAGTTTTCTGATTTTTGTTTCCTATTTGCTTAGATAAATTGGTTTACTTGTTGTTCACTACTTGTATTGCTGGGGTTTTTTGGTTTTGGTTTTTGTAATGTGGGATTGAGTCAAGACTCTGGATGTAAACAGGGATGTGCTGGTAAACGTTTAACAACTAGCTCTTTGGGGGAAAATTGTACCCTCAATACCTTTTAAGTTTAAGCTGCATTGTTGACATTTCCTCCAAGTCTAGACAGTCAACAAAACAATGTGTGAACAGTTACACCTTAGAAATCAACAAATGTTCCAAATCAAGGCTTGATTTATTGCTTTATTGACTGTCTAGATTTAAGAAAGGAAAGGAGTAAATGTCAATAATGCAGATGAAAAGTAAAAGTGTGTTGAGGATACAATTTCCCCCCAAAGAACTAGTTGTTAAATATTTATGTGTGGATGTATGTAATAGAAGGAATATATGTAAGTACAGGGATATGTAGATAGACAGATACATGTACGTGTATATACACACATACATACACATATACATATATATCTTCTCCCTCTGTGTGTATGTGTGTATATATACATACACACACCTATACATGCAAATGTATGTGTGTACATAATAAGGGACACACACACATATATAATTATGGGGATATACACATACATACATATCTGTGTATGTAATAGAAGGGATATGGGGAGATATTTGTATATATCCATATATGTATATGTGTGTAATGGGGAATATATGCAATTTTAGGGATATACATATATACACATATTTGTAAATGTATATGTATGTATATAATGGGGGATATAAGTAATTATGGAGCTATGTGTGTATTGTAATACAGGGGGCATAATAGGGATATGCATATATACATTTCTATGTATACATACATATATAGATGTGTGTGTATGTAATAAAGAGGATATAGATAATTATGGGACTATATACAGACATACATGTATATATGTATGAAATAGGTGACATAGGTAATTATGGTGATGTATGCACGTGTGTTTATGCGTTTGTGTGTGTATATGTGTGTGGTATGTCATCCCCTCTTAGAGGAGAATAGTGTCTGGCCTCTTGGGGTTCCCTTTCCTGATCACCTCCATGCAAAAGTCAAAGAACCCCTTACAGAGCAGTGGGTGAGATTCCAGAGCCTTCTTTCATGCCTCTCCATGAGTTGAATTTAGACAACCTTTGTGGATACAACATGACTGATATGGCCAGTAAACATCTTACAGGAGGATAGGTTGCAGAAATTAGAACTACTTACCCTCAGTAAGAGAGGATTTGGGAGGCGTGACAAGGTAACCATTGTTATGCATTTGAAGGGCTGTCATGTTAAAGAGGGATCAGACTTATTTTGCTTGTTCACAGAGGACATAACTAGTAATGAGTGGGAATTGCAGAACATTGGGGCAAGTGAATTTTATGAGCATTTCCAGTTAAGATGGCAAAGTGAAAGATCCTAATAGAGTCCAACTCCTCAGACATAGATTTCAAAAGGGACTAGATGAAACAATGATCCATAAAACCAGAGGAAATCATCAGTCAGTGCCTCCATCTAGTTTGACTATACAAAAAAGCTTGCTAGAAGCCTACAGGCTCTCTCAGAGATGCACTAGGGAAGCCTGGAGCTAATTTGGTCTCTGGTAAATGGGGCATGACATGTTAGAGTTACAGGAGGAAATGGAGTCATCTCCAGTAGATCACAGAGCAGAGATGGGGCTGGGCAGGGCAGGCACCCCTGGGGACCTTCCAAGAGACCTGAAGTCAGCCATCTGTTGCTATAGGAGGTGGAAGGACCTATTCCCAGTATGGTACTTTCCAGGGAGGAGACTACATAGCAACTAGATTGCCAACGTTAGAGACTCCCTTGGAGACCTTGATCAATACAATCTCCTACGTGCTGTCAAGTGTGTCAGGCACCAATAAAATTATTATTTTTTAATTATTTTTAAATAAAAGTAAACAGGTGCTGAATGAGTACTTGAAGTGCTCTCCTTTGAGAACCTATTGAAACTGATAGGAAAATAAACTTTGAGTTACCTTATTTGTCTCTTTCAAGGCCTTTATTTTTTCCCTTGTTCTGTTGTATATTGGCTCCATCGCTGAGATTGTCAGCTAGATGATACCTAATTAAAGAAATGAAAAGGGTCCATGCATTTCTGGGTTATACAGCATAAGCCTAGCAAGCCTTTCCCTTATTGCTAGTCACACACTCTGATATTATCTAAAATGTAATGTCCTCTGGGTGGTTTGGAGGAAAGACATTGGGGAATTTTTCAAAGTAGATAAATTCTTAGATAGAAAAAAAAATTATCCAATGAAAATTCATGGTTGGTTAGTGTCAGCCTGCCCTGTCTCCTATGTAAATATTGCCCTATTTATGTTTTTTCCCAACTAAGTGTAACCTCAAATAACCAAAGCCTAACAAACAGAGTTTATTTTTGAACATTCCAAATTCAACTTTTATGAGAGGCTGTAGATATTTGGCAGGAGATCTAGCTGAATTAGATCATCCTAAGAGCATTTGTATAATAAACCAAAAGGGGGACAACAAACAGATGAGAAATGGAACACATCTGCCAGCATTTCTATCATGAGAGCAATGACCTATTTCCTCCTTCAATGATAGTAGAAGAACCACAGTGAGATTTTGTCACCTCAGTACCCAATGTGTGATGTTGGGAAGTAGAAATGTATTTAGGAAATAACATTTCAAATAATCAATCAATAAGCATTTATTAAGCACCTACTCGATGTGCCAGACACTGTGCTACGTGCTGGAAATTTGGAAGGAATAGCTGGCCTTGTCCAAAAGCATACAAAAAGAAATCAAGATTCTACACAATACAATTTAACAATCACTCAGAGGTCAATTTTCAAGATATTTGAGAGGGGAAGATTTCAAAAAAATGGAAAAGTTCAGATAGTACTTTGACCCAGAAGTGGGGCAAGCAAAAAAGACATCAGTAACTTTCTTTTTTAACCCATTTGTCAAATTTCTAATCTGTACAAAATATTTGTCAAAAATGGCCTATGAATGGATTGAGGGTATCCTTGATGAAAACACAAGAGGATACAGACAAGCTTTAGTAAGTTATTTTCTTCAGTAGATCATACTTTCACAGTCCCATCATAGTTTAAGAAGTATCGAGGAAGTAAGATACCTCTTTATCTGTTGCTTATTTCTGGTTTCTTAAAAAAAATATATTTGAATACAGGAAAAAAGTGGTGACCTAAAAACTTCCTTCACAATATTATTAGCCTTTATTTATTCCATTTATATTAATTTATATAAAATTAACTCACAAACAAAAAGTGCTTATTAACTATTTGCTATGTGCCAAACACTGTGTTGAGCACTGAGGTCACAAATAAAAAACAGAACACTTCTTTCCCTCCAGGGATTTACATAGGAGTTGGGGAAGACGACATAAATAGGAGAATAGTGACTACAGAAGGCTGTTTTGGTTTAGGACAGTGATGAAGCTATAGGGTTGTCAGCTTACCAGGTTTTTCAATGAGGAATGGTAGTATTGATTTTATTACTGTTTCCAGAGGAAAAGATATTATAGTTATCCCTACCACATTGCTGGGGTTACTGGAGCAGAGTCCCTGTGATCTGGAAAATCTGTGTAAAAATTTTTGGCCCTCCCTTTGTACCAGAGAAAGTCTGAATTATTTTGGTATTAAAAGATAAAATATATTGATATTATACAGTAATATATATATATATACATATATTATGAATTTCTGATTTTCTAAGCTTTTTCTATGTCATCTACTGACTTTCATGTTGTCTACATCTTCCACCAAACTCCATTTAATTTCTTATGCTGACTGGCTATATACTGAAACCCATGATAGGGAAAGTTACAATGTGGAAGGGATAACTGTAAATAAAGGAAGTGAGGTACGTGTGGTGGCAGCATAGATGCCAGGGTATTCTGAATGGATGGTCCAATGGGATATGAAACATGATGTGAGGCCTGGAGCTGGTTAAATAAATCTAGTTGTGTCAGTCTTTGCTAGTTGACTCACCAATCAGGACAACACATTTCTAGTGCTGTGGTTCCCCCAAGACATGGTTAAAGGGTGTCTGGTGTTCTTAAGGGAACAGTAACAGAGGAGATGGCAAGAAAAGACTGATGGGTGGATGACTAAGATGTGAAACATAGGATTTAAACTTCTGGGAGCCAAGATCGCGGAGTAAGCAGTAAATCACTCTTACCCTCCCTTATAGACTTTGAAAACCCCAGAGAATATTGCCCCAGGAAAAATCCTAGAACAGTAGAGCCAGCAGAAAGATGGGATGCAGCAGTCTTTTAGCTTGGGAGGCTAGGAGGATTAATGTCCCTTGCTATAACTGAAGGGGACCAGTTCAGAAGGTATCTCAGCAAGCCAGCAGCAAGCCCCATCTCAGTGGACCAGCAGGTGATCCTGAGTCCCAGGATGGAGGAGCAGGCAAGTGTCAACACTAGGCACACACAAGTCATCACTACCAGCTCCAGCTCAGGATCAGGCGAACTACCAGACCACTACAACGTCCATCCGCTAGCACCTGAAGACCCAGCACAGTAAAACTAACATAAACCATATGATTATCTCAATAGATGCAGAAAAAGTTTTTGACAAAGCGCAACACCAATTCCTATTAAAAACACCAGAAAGAATAGGGATAAATGGGGTCTTCCTTAAAATAATAAGTAG
Organism: Pseudochirops corinnae; assembly: GCA_028646515.1. NCBI lineage: Eukaryota > Metazoa > Chordata > Mammalia > Diprotodontia > Pseudocheiridae > Pseudochirops > Pseudochirops corinnae. Next base: position 285,655,635 of record CM053585.1, read on the forward strand.
CATCTACCTAAAACCATCAGCAAGTATTATATGTAATGGGGATAAGCTAGAAATATTTCTAATAAAATCAGGGTTGAAACACGGGTGTCCATTATCACCCCTGTTATTTGATATGGCACTAGAAACATTAGCTTTAGCAATGAGAAGAAAAATGAATTGAAGGAATTAGAACAGGCAAAGAAGAGACTAAGCTATCACTCTTTGCAGTTGATATCATGATATACTTAGAGAATCCTGAGAATCATGTAAAAAAACTACTTGAAGTAATAAATAACTTCAGCAAAGT
>CM053585.1:285665502-285712067 GCA_028646515.1 Pseudochirops corinnae
TGCTCCAAATTCATAAAGGAAACATTAATTGAACTAAAAGAAGAAATAGATAATAGTGACAGAAGACTTCGATATCCTTCTAATCCATTTTGAATAAGTCTAACAGAAAGATTTTTTTTAAAAAAAGGAAAAGATGGAGCTTAACAAATTGCTGGATAATCTGGAACTAGAAGCTTTATGCTATCTTCTAAATGGGACAACAGAAGAATATATATATTTCTCAGCCCCACATGGAACTTTTACAAAAATTGGTGATATATTGGGGCACAGAGATATTGCAAACAAATATAAAAAGGCAGAAATTATTAACACATTCTTTACCAACTATAATAAGATAAAAAGTTATTGGTTCAGAGAAAACAAAGATGTAGAATCAACTGGAGACTAAACAATGAAATCCTAAGTAAAGAGTGTGTTGAAGAACAAGTCATAGAAACAATTATTATGTGAAAAAAAAGATAATGATGAACCAACACAACAAAATTTTTGTTATGTGGCTAAAGCATTCTTTAGGGGGGAGAATTATGTTTCTACAAATGGAAACAAAATTAGAAAAAGAGAAGTTTAATGAGCTGAATGTTCATTTAAAAATTATAAAACCAATAAATGAAGAAACCTAAAATAAGCACAAAAGAGGAGACACTAAATGTAAGAGGAGAAATAAATTAATTGGAAACAAAAAAACTCATAAAAATGATAAAACTAAAAGCTGATTCTTTGATAAGACTAATAAAATTGTTAAGCCTTAATTAATCTAACTAAAAAGAGGAGGTCAAAACAATCTAGTTTAAAAATTAGCAAACGAACAAGGTGAAATTACAAGAAAGCCAGAAGAAATGAAAATAACAATCATTTTGAAGTATTGTCCTTAAGTGAAAAAAAAATGTTTTCAGCAATCAAAGTGTATATTCCTTTGGGTAGAGCACCTGCAGGTAAGGGTGGACAAAAGGCAAGAGAAAAAAGGAAAGAAAGAGGAAGGAAGGAAAAAAAGGAAGAGAGGGAATGAAATAAAGAAAGAGAGAAAAGAAGGAAAGAAGAAAGGAAGAAAGTTAACATATAACATAGTTATATATTAACAAAACTGAGAACACACACAAACAAATAATAGAGGGATCTCTTCAAAAATATAAAACACTCAAACTATCAAAGACTATATAGAAGAATTTAAATAGCAGAAAAAGAAATTGTATCAGCTATAAAGGAACTACAATGGAATTAAAAAAAAAAAACTACTATGTATCCTGACAGATTTACTGGAGAATTCTATCAAACTTTTAAAGCACGATTTTTAACCATACTCCAAAAGTTATTCTCAAAAATAGTGAAAATATTCTGCCCGGATCCCCCTTTTCTTGAGGGATAAGAGTCCTAATACCTAAACTACAAAATAACAAAATCCAGGAGAAAAACTATAGACTGATATCAATGATGAATATTGACTCTAAAATGTAAACACAATCCTATCAGACTACAATGATTTATGCAATACATCATTCATTATGACCAGGTTGGATTTATAACATGGATACAAGCATGGTTCAACAATAGGTAAACAGTCAACATCACTAATCATATTAAAAAACAAAAATACATGTTTATCTCAATTTATTTTAAGACCCCACAGAGGGAAATTTTTTTTAACATCATAAGAACATCTATCTAAAACCAAAAAGCAAACACTACTTGCAATGGGAACGCTCTAGAACTATGAGTGAAATAGGCGTGCTCACTCTCCTCACTATTATTTGATATAGTTCTAGAAATGCTATCAATGGTAATAAGACAAGAGGAAGAAATTAAAGACATTAAGTTAGAGAAAGGGGAGATAAAACAATCCCTATTTACTGATGATATGATGAAATATTTGGAAAATCCTAAAAATCAGCAAAGATATTGAGATAACTAATAGCTTCAGCAAAGTTGCAGGCTACAAAATAAACCCTCAGAAATCAACTGCATTTCTATATAATTATATATAATAACAAAGTACAAAAAAATAGAAAGGGAAATACCATTCCAAATAACTACAAAATGCATCAAACATCTGGAAATTGATCTATCAAAGCACAGAAAAGATTTGTGTAGATGCAATTACAAAGCGCTCCTTAAAGAAATTTATTATTAAAATCTATTTTAAAACCACTTAAATAGCTGGAGGAATTATCAGTGATTGTGATAAGGCTGTTTCAATATAATAAAAATGTCAATTTATATATATATAAAATTGTATTTTATATATTATATATTGCATATAATATGATATATAATATATAATATGATAATATTATATATATTGTATAATTTATACTTTTTTGTTTGTTTTGGGGGGCTACCCTTTTTTTGGAGGGGGAAATTGTGGGGCAATTGGGGTTAAGTGACTTGTCCAAGGTCACACAACTAGTTTGTGTGTATGTGTGGGTGTTAAGTGTCTGAGGCCACATTTGAACTCTGGTCTTCCTGAATCCAGGTCCGATGCTCTATTCACTGCACCACCCAGCTGCCCCTAATTTATACTTTTAATGTTGTGCCAATCAAATTATCACCTTCACCCAACTCTTCCCTGTAGCTCCAAGAAGCTATATCATACACAATGGTCACACCCCAGTAAAACCATCTCAGCAGACAGACTAAACCAAATTGAGGGTGACCAAAAGGCCTCAGACGTGTTGGTGAATTAGGGGGATGTCTATCCGAAACATGTGAAGATTTTCCTTGGTGGAACAGGAGGATGAGAACAATTTGTTCCAATGACCATGAAAGTTACTGAAGCAGGAGCTGTGGAATGCTTAGAGACTGGTCAAGCATAGAAGATGCCAAGGTCATCCATGGTATCCTGTGCCATCACTGGCCCCTTTGACTTTTTTTCCTGCCACTGGACTTCGATGATTCAGGAACAGAGAATGAGGCTGACTGCTTTGTGACACTCTGCCTCACTTAAATCCAATTCATGGGCAAGTCAAGACATCACCCATCATGGTCGTCTTTGGAAACAAAGGATCAACAATGAACAAGGATATGCTTTCTTTTAATCTATCTGTGGTCTCCTTTTAGTACATGCCCAGTAATGAAACTCACTAGCTCATAAAATAACCTATCCCACAGACTGATGACTGACTTTACATGTAGATAGTAGACAAAACCATCTACATGGTGAGCTTTGGCAATTAGCAGAAAAGGTTCTTCTATATAAAAATAGACTTTTAACCAGTCTCTTTGCCTTTAAAGTATCTTCTTCCTCTAATTTGTCCTCCATATTGCTACCAAAATAATCTCCTTAGTAATTGAATCTAACCATGCCTCCGATCAAAACCCTTCAGTGACTTCACTGTTGTCTACTAACTAAAACGTTTATTACGTATTATTATAGTTTATCATTGTCATGTCTTCTCCACTTCCGCAGCAAGAATAAGGAAGATTCTTTACTCATTACCTTAGTGTCCTGCTTAGCCCTTAACCCAGAGTAAATGCTTAGTAATTTTTTTAACGGAATTGAGTTGAGCCGCATTGGAAGCTCAATATACCAGGTAACTTAAAAGAAGTTGCATAGCTTCTCCATGACCCACCCAATAAGGCAGTGCTATGCATGTGTCAGTATAAGAACAGTGCCCAAGAAGTAGACCTTACAAGAAAGACACCTACCTGTAGTGAATGTTAGACTTCTTTAATTGAAATCTCACTTACAAGAGCCTTTGCTCCTTCAAACTTGTGGGTGCATGGCCACATTCCATCCAAAGGCAAATACCACAGAAATACAACTTCAACTACAAAAGTGCCTTTAAAAATTGATGGGGATGTGTGTTTTAAGCCAATCAATAAAACATGAATTCCAGCTCAGTTAAAGAATCATCACTTCTTCAGGTGAGGATGGTTTCCCTAAGGAAAAAATTGTAGAGAACTATGGTGATGAGGTGGGTCCCAAAACTGGGGCTACTGCACCTCCCAGCTCCGTAGGGTCATTGCTATACTATCTGATAGAGTTTCCTTAACATAGATATGATTCCCACCCATTAGTTCTTGCTTTGTGATTCACCTTTCCCCTACTGCCCTGCTCTCCCCATTAAAGTAGGGTTGGAATCTAGAATTATGGAACCTTGGAATCTATAACCATAGAATCCATAATAAAAATAGTTCATATTTACATACTGATTCTAAGGATTCCAAAGTACACATTTTCTCACTTGATTTCTATTGAAGGCACTGAAGAAATCATGTAAAGTCCAGTCCAGTCCTGTATATGACACAAGAATCCACTCTTGACTATCCTGAGAAATAGTCATTCAATCTTTCCTGAACACTTCCAGAGATGGGAAACCCATTATTTCATGAAATAACCTATACCATGGATTGATGACTAATCTTACATGCAGACAGTATACAAAGCCACTTATGGGGTGGGATTTTAGGATTAGCAGAAGAAGTTCTCCAGTACAAAAATAATTTCTTCAACTGTTTTTCCAGTGTCTTTTTTCTATAGTCTGTGATCTGGTCAAACTAGCCTTCCTTCTGTTCCTTACACATGACTCTCCATCTTCCATCTAAGGGTCTTCCCCTCCTATATTGATTCTTTTGGAAAGTCAAACCAAGCAATCTTTTGCCTCAATTCTTATCTAGTTTTTAATCACTGAATGAGTGTTGTCTCAGACACACTGAAACCTGGGAAAGACCTTGGCTTTAAAAGGCCAAGATCTTCCACTGCATCTGAAGCCATCATTGGTTGTCTTGACCTGTGTCTTGCCACTGAACTTTGTTGACTCTCAAAGAGAGAGTGAGGCTGAGGACTTTGCACAGCCCTACCTCACTTAAATCCAATTCATCGGAAAGTCAAGACATCACCCTCCAGACATCATTGGTCCTCTTCAAGAAGGAAAGATGAATAACAAAAGCAATCTTCTATCTCTGTGCTTCAGCCTTGAGACTGTTCCCATCACAGAGCCTGTGATGCTCTGATTCTTCATCCCTCCCTCATGGAATCCCCTTCTTCCTTCAAGATGGTGCTGCAATGGTACTTATATAGGAAAATTTCTAGCTAACCCCATCTACTGTTGTATTTAACTACAATGTATTTTTTTTGTTTATTCTATTTTTATATGTATTCATTGTCTCCCCCATTTGAATTTAACTCCTTAAGAGTTCTTTCTCATACTTTCCTTCAGAGCCTCCCAAACACTGAGCTAGCTCTGGAAACACATGCATCAGCATCGTTATCAATGTGTAAATCCATGGAAAGTACACTACTAAGGTAAATTAACTTATTCACAGCATTGAAAACTTCTCCATTTGTTGTAACAGATGGTTCCATGTATGGATGGTGGGGTGGTGGCTGGAAGGAGAGGATTACCACAAACAAATATTGCCCACGATTTCCCAGTTATAACATCAATTAAAAAATATTAAGAACATTTTAATAAAAGGCACCATCTATAATATTCATAATCTCCAAATTATGTGGAATGAAAAGCTTTCAAAATATAAAGCCCATGCAAAAAATAAAACAAAATCAAACTGTCCTGGAGAAAAATGAAACATGTATCATTGTCCTGTCTACTAATGGAGCTATTCCAAGTGAGCCTACAGAAGATGAGCTTACAACCCAATTTGCATTGAATTAACAAAAGCAGTTATTTTATTCACCTGTATAGCAGTCTGCAGACCATTAAAACTGAAAAGGATAATAACAAGATAGTGACTTGTCTCAGGACATTTTTATGTGAATTCCATCAAAAAGATGAGACAATGATCATAATAATAGAAAAAGCAGCAGTAGCAATTGTGGGATAATTGGCAGAGAGGTGGCCTCAGAATCAGAAAGACCAGGGTTCAGGTTCCACTTCTCTACACATACTGGCTGTGTGAACCTAGGTGGGTTGTGCAACTTCTGAGTGCCTCCAGAAGCTTTCTGAGACTATATGTTGCAGAGAAGTTGCTGATCTCTTGTTTGAGAGGGTGCCCTAACCTCTGATATCACTGGACTAGGTTCTTTGGATCACCTTCCCCTTCCAAAAAAAAAAAAAGACTTTGTGACTTTGTAACACTTAACACTGATTCTGATCACCTTATATGTTCCCTATAGTAACTATGTAAAATACGTATCAAAAACATTTTTATTCTTATTTTACATATGAGGAAACTGAGGCAGAAAACTTACTTGACTTGCCCAATATCAGGCAGTGACCTGAAGTCAACACTGGGTCAGATGCTCTTTTTGTTACACACCCTTCATCACTGCATTCCTTATCATATCTCAAACTTCTTCAGATGGACCTTGTAAAAACCCAATAAAACTTGTAGAAATGCCTATAAATGTCTGAAATCATCCAAATTGGTGGGTGAGGCAATTCAAAATGCTCCAGTTAATGTTCTCCCCCTTTGCTGTTGCATTTAGCACTAAAGACCTGGCTGAGGATTCCCAGATGAGTGGATGTCACTTAATCTTTTCTTGAACAGGACATTGATTCAACACTAGGACTGTCAGTCATGAAGATATATGTAAAGCAGAGGGACCAAACAGTCTCCTGGGGCACGGGAAAGGGTGACCCAACTGACCAAGCCAGAATTGTGTAGAGTATTTGATGAAAGCCTCTGTGAGCTGCACCAAAACTTTCTCATCTTAGGGAAGTGTGCTATAACTTTTGTGATGACATCTGTGAATGGCAGGAATGTCTCCAGTCTCATGAGAGACCCGGCCTTCCTCCTCCTTTCCAGAGATCCCTGACCTGACATTGTGCTCTGGGGACTCCCTGGTTGTATTCATGATTCAGCCATAATACTTCTTCATCAGGAGGACTGCTGGGAGATGGTGAATTTCATATTCTCTAGTCTCTGCAGCTTTTAAAGTTGTATCTCCCTCTGTTCAGAGTCAACAGATGAATGGAAAATGTCACGTCCTTGCCTTTCCCAAACCTGTAGACCTAGTGTAGAGAAATAAAAGGGCTCCAAATAACTTTATCCCCCCCCCCCCCCAGCCCCGACAGTTCTTTCCTCCTAGGGAAACTATGGTACAGGTAAAAGTCATAAAACCTGGCAGATTACAGTATAAGGTTGGGATATCACATGTCACCACTTTATATTAAGGAGACATAGACACAAAGCCTGACCCGTTATCGGAGCACCTTGTACTTCCCCACTTCTCAAATAGACAATCTCACTTTTTTAAAATGAGTTCTGTTCTTTATGGCTCCCGACCTTTGTCTGCAGGATAACTGGGTGGTACAGCCCTGGAGTCAGGAGGTTGTTGGTTGTTGTGAAGTCCTTTCAGTAGTGTCTACCTCTTGGTGATGCCTTTTGGGATTTTCTTGGCAAAGATACTAGAGTAATTTGCCATTTCCTTCTCCAGCTCATTTTACAGACGAAGAAACTGAGGTAAACAGGGGTAAGTGACTTGGCCAGGGTCATACAGCTAGTAAGTATCTAAGGCTGGATTTGAACTCAAGTCTTCTTGACTCCAAGTCTAGAGCTTTATCCATTATGCCCCCTAGCTACACTAGCTAGTACTACTACTACTTTTACTACCACTTCTGCTACTACTAGTAGTATTACTACTTCTACAACTACTATTCCTATTCCTATTTATTCCTCCTGCCCCTCTTCTTCCTACCACCACTATCACTACTACTACTTCTACTACTAGCGTTTCTACTACTACTACTATTGCTGCTGCTACTTCTACTACTCTTAGTATTACTACTGCCTCCACAGGTACTCCTCCTTACTCCTCCTCCTTCCTCTCTTCCTCCTACAACAACAACTGCTACTACTACTATTACTATTGCTACTACTACTACTACTACTACTAGCAGGATATGACACATGCACATAATTGCTGCTAACTAAAACATTGCCAGATAGTTGTATATACAAAGTGCCACATTAAGTTAAAGACGGGAGAAGTTTCATACTAAGATCATGTTCCTCTCTTCTTCTCGTCCTTTAAAAGCTTACAATCTACTAAGACTGTAGTGGAAGTGAAGTATCCTGAGGAGTTTTGACATAGGCAATAGCACCTTGTATTGAAATGTGAAGAAAGGGCACAGTCCGAGCTGGAGCTTCCGAGTAGAAAAGTGTAGGGCATGTTTAGGAAACAGCAAATAGTCCAGCTTGCTGGAGTGGAGCCAGAAATGTGTGAAAGGTAGCTGGAGGCTAAATCGTGGAGGGCCTGAAGTGTCAAGTGATCTTTTTTGGACATTCTTTGATAGGCAGTAGGGAGCCATTGAAAGGTTTTGAGCAATAGCCAGATGAAAAAGGAAATTTACACAATGGGAAAATATGTTGCTTTTAATTTTATCTGCTCCCTTTTGGAGGGGGGGCAGAAGAGAGGGAGAGGGATATTCATGTATGCCTTGGGTAAAATGAGAACTAGCACATACTTCTATCAGGATATTCTCTCAAACATCATTTTTTTTAGCTTTTGTTCTCATAGCAGGGTTCCAGTGTAGTTATCAGATGGTGAGTAAACAATTGATTGGATTCCAAAATTCATTTTTTAAATAAATAACCCCCAGGAATATCCCAGTTGCCATTTGTGAATGAAGAATAGAGATATGATCTTGACATGACACACTGGTTTAGTTTCCAAAACAGTAAGTTTGCTAAATAAATCACTTCAGCACTCATTGTTATTTATAAATGCAAATCTGGTTTTCATTAGTCAGAGCAAGACAGAAAGAACGTTAATAATCTCATCAAAAGCAGAATCCTTGTTCATACTGAAACTGAGACTCAGTGTATCATCAGGTGACCCAACCTTGACTGTGGATCAAGAAATTAGAATGCATTCCCAACTATATCTCACAATTATATGTTACTTTAAGGTTCACAAAGTATGTTCCTTATAGCAAACTTATAAGTTTGGTGATAAAACTAAGAGCAGTCATATGACTTAGCCAGGATCACCTCTAAAAAGCCATTATGTGAGCCCAAGTCTTTCCTAATTACTAGTCCAGGACTATTTGCATAGCATCATGCTCATTCTCTAATATTTCCTATAGGTAAAATGCCTCAAGACATTGTATTCCACATCATCCGAACATGGGAGCTTTTGTTGAAGTGACTCATTCATCAGGCTTCCCTTTAACATCTTATTTTCTGGATTCAGCGGTGACTTATTGTAGGAGAAAAATGACAAAGTTAGGAGAGATAGTAGCCTAAGTTTTCCTGACCATGAGTTGCAATAGTCTGAAGATCAGCAGTGTTAGATACATTTAACTTCCTGAATCAGAGAATGGAATCCAATATGTAGTTTGGATTTCTCTTGTAAATATCTCAGAGCCAAAACAGAACAAGAATCTTCCCTACCACCAACAGAACAATTGGTTGTTCAGTCTGTGCTTAAAGTGAAGGAAAAGCTACTAGATCCTGAGGCTGCCCATTCTACTTTGGGATAGCACTAATCCAGAGGTTTTTAACCTGGGATATACAGATAGATTTCAAGGGGTCTATGAACTTGGATGTGAAAAAATTACAAAAGCATTGCAATATAATTTACTTCCTTGGTAATCCTATGTACTTTATTTTAAACATTGAAAAACAATTTTTCCTCCTGTGAAAAGGCCCATAGGCTTCATTAGATCACCAAAGGTCTCCATGACCCACCAAAAGGTAAAGAACCCCTGCTCTATTTGTTTGAAAGCTTTTCCTTACACTAACTTAGCTGCAGCTTCCCATCTATTTCTCCTAGTTCATCTCTCTGGGGTCAAGCAGGAAAAAAAGACCATCTTCTAAGTGACAAGCTTTGAAATACTTTGAAGAAAGCTGATATGACCCCTTCCACCTAAGTCTCCTCTTTTCCAGACTAAACATATCTGTTTTCTTTAACTGATTCTCATATGGTATGATCTCAAAACCCTTGCCTCTGCATATCTCCAGCTTGTAATGTCTTGCCTATGACATAGCATCCATAACTGAAGGCAATACTCTAGAAATTATCTTATTGGGGAATGCTCCAGTGACACTGTCACACATTTATTCTTTGATTTTGGGACTACTTAAATGGAGTCTCCTCAACTTAACAATTTCTTAGCTGGAACATCATTCTGCTGACTCATTTTGAACCTGTGGCCCATTAAGACTTCAATTTCTTTTTCAGATGCACTTCCAGGTAACCATCCCTCCTCCCTCTTGTGTTTCTAAATTTGGTTGTTTTGAATCCAATTATATGACAGACATTACCTTTATCCCTATTCAATTTCATTTTACCAGATTTGGACCAGTATTGTAGCCTGACAAGATCTTTCTGAATCCAGAGCCTTTCCTCCAATGTATTTTGCTATCCCTCCCAGACTGGAGTCATTTGTAAATCCATCAATGCTTTCATACAAATCATTGATTAAAAAGAAAGTTGAATATGATAGTGGCAAGCACAGGTCCTTGAGGCACCCAATGAGAGATAGTCTTCTGGGTTGACATTAAGCCATTAATGACTACTTCTGGGGCTAGCCATTTGACAAGTTCCAAATCCACTAATTGCCACTAAGATTCCTTATAGTTTACAAGCTCTAATTACATGAACATTGTTTCATCTTTTCCACAATAAGTCCATGAGACAATCGTGCTAGATAATGAAAGATAATTTGATATTTGGAGCTGAGATGACTGAATAGGCAGGCCAATATTTTTAAAAGCCTCACTACTTACCTTGAACTCCATCATTTAGTCTTAGAATTAAAATGTTTGAGAATTAAAAAGGATATTGGAGTTTACCTAGTTCACTGAGTGCTCTAAAATGCAGCATCCTCAAAAGCAAAAACTACTGAGAGGGGTCAGATATTAGGTCCCTAATAGCTTAGTGTGAATTACTTCATTTGCTAACTGGCTACTTGAGGGCAACTGAGGACTTGGGGTTAGGGGATCACTGAAAGGAGAGACAGGAGATCAAAAGATGAAGAGGATCCTAGGACCATAAAATCTTACTACTGGAAGGGCTATCAGACATCATCTCCAAGGGTTTTTAACCTGTGGACAGTGAACTTGATTTTAAAAAAGGTTTTGGTGACTGTATTTCAGGATACTTGGTTTCCTTTGTAATATTCTGTATTTTATTTTATGCCTTTAAAAACATTATTCTTAGAAGGGATCTATAAGTGTCCCTAAACTGCCCAAGGGTTTCATGAAACAAATGAAAAGTTTAAGAACACTGAATTTAGTTCAACTCCATGATTTTACAGATGAAGAAATTGAGGCTACTTAAGAAACAACAACTTCACCTACATCACAGTTTTACTGAGAGCTGGCCCTACTTGGAAGTTTGAAACCAAACTTTCTCTTAGAAGAATTGCTCTTTGCTTTATACAACATAAAATATTCCCTCTTATGGAAGATCACAACCATCTAGGACTTAGTAAGTTAGCCTAAGGAGTTGCCTATGGAAGTGCTGGCATGCCCTTGAACCAGATTAAAAAGTAACTGAGAAATATTTAATAAAATAAATAAAAATGCAATAGAATATAGATAACATTATTATGTGGTTTTCTAAATCAATATGCTGCCAAGTGGCACCCTTATTCAGTGACCCTGTTTCTATTGGTTTGATACCACTGGCCTGTGGCGTTTAGAGGTTAACTATATCACCCATAGTTATACAGCTACTAGATTGTTGCTGTTCTTTGTTTTCGAAGAGGACCAATGACATCTGGAGGGTAATGTCTTGACTTTCAAGAGAACTGGATTTAAGTGAGGCAAGGACTTTGCAAAATCATCCACATCCCTCTTTCCTCCAGAATCATTGGAATCCAGTGGCAAGACATAGGTCAGAGGGACTGACAATGGCCCCAGATGCAGAGGATTATCTTGGCCTTTTTAAACTAAGGTCTTTCCTAGGTCTCAGCTTGTCTGAGGCAAGGTCCATTTGGTAATTAAAGGCTAGGTAGGAATTGAGGTAAAAGATGGCTTAGCTTGCCTTCATAATCAATCCAGGAGGGGAAGACCCTCAGAGTTTCTGGACAGAACAGAAGCAGTTGCTATTTACATTCACTCTGAGCCAGCGGTTCTCAATCTGTGGGTCGCAATCCCTTTGGGGATTGAACGACCCTTTCACATATTTCCAATGGTCTTATGAACCGAGACACCGCTCCTCTGTCCGTCTTCAGATGGGTCCGTCCACATGCAGATATGTCCACATACTAGTATTAAAGAGTCGGGACATTAGGAAGGTTGAGAACCACTGCAATCAAAACCTAAACAATGAGCAAGAGAGGCTTGGACTGGGACCTATTATTGGTCAAAGAGTGAAAGCCAGGGTGATTTGGGTTTAAAAGTATATATAGTCAAGCAGCTCCATTTGAATTCCAATGGACTTTATCAAAGCCTGGTTATTCAGAGCTACATTTCAAGAAATCATAAATGAAAATTACATGAGACAAAAGAGTGAATTGTCCCAGATTTTTAAAATGATATAACAACCAAAAACAGGAGAAAAAATCTAGCCCCCAAACCTCATTATACCTTGTGAAGCATCAATGATTAAAATTTATATTCCTTCGGACAGAGCACCTATCTGCATAAGTGCATGACTCCCCATGTGGACAGAGGGAGAAGATACAGTTACATAACTAGTCTCAGAGGAAAGAGTTGAACCTAAGTCTGTCTGACTCCAAGCCCAACACCCTTTCTACCACTTTAGGTTATCTCAAACAGTTTTTCTTCCTCTGCTTGAAGAATACCTTCATTGAACCAATTCCAGGCTCTCGGGGCAACTGCCCAAAGCAGCTAACACCACTAGGCAGTAAGAGTGCAGCTTTCTGCATGTACACAGAGGGGAAGCACTGACCTCACTCTCAGTACCCCATGTTAATTTGACATCACTTGCATCCCAAGCAAAAGATTCAGTGATCTTGTTTGTCAAGACCAAAGAAGGGAACTTGAGGTCCCAAGACATTTAGGATGTTTACAGGCAAGCTTTTAGATTTATTCGCCATTTTCTTCCTTGCACTTCCCTCTTGATTTTATATTGCTACTTTCAGCTTAATTTGTCCCAGTTCTAAGAGGATTACGCTTTTAGTACCATCCTTGTGATGATTAATGTGTACTAATTGTTTTACCTTTGAATCAGAAAGCTTTGGAGCTGTCTAGGCAAAATCTCCCTTTTGTAGGAGGCAGTGCTGATGAGCTAGAGTCCCAGTGGTATCTCCATTCTGCTTCAGGTTGATGCAAGAAGAGAGATTAAAGACACTATGTTAAAGTGGTTTCCTTTTTGATTGCTCCCTGATGGCGGCTATGTTGTCCCAAACATTGTATTAGCTATTCTGGTGGCTTAAAAAATAGAATCAGTCTTGGCAGTTAAAGAGGCCTTAATGAGAATCTTCACTGCTACAAGGCTTGCTTTTGTCATATTATAGGAAGCACAGTTGCAATTTGTCACTGATTTTCACTCCTGTTGTCTGTCTTGGCCAAGAAACCAGGGGCTGAATGGGCAACGTAAATCAAATTCCCTTTGGCCTACTGATTTACATATGGGAAAGGAGCTGGAGGGCCAGGGATGGGAGTGGAGGGAACTGGAGGTCCAATCCATTGAGGATTGATTTATCTTGAATCGTGCCTTTGCTGTAGGGGAAAGGAACACTTGTTTCCCTAGACCTTCAGGTCATGCATTACACCTTCAGAGTTATGCAAATGCCTGTGTCTTTAGAGGACAGGCTTAAGTTTGCCTCAAAATACCTACTTTGTCATTTTATATCCTCTTCAAATTATATACCAAATATTCATGCAGACTGCTTACATTTATGTGCCTAAGATTTTTGCCCCATTCCTTTTAACTACTTCTCAGTAAGGTGTTACTAAGCTCCCAGAGACACCTTAGCCAATGAGGAAGCCGGTCTTGATTTGAATTGATGGAAATTACTGCAAAACAATTAAGTATTACAAATATTTACTGAGCGCTTATTGTCTGGCTATTCTGTGCAAGGAGCTATGGAGTATGCAAAGGAAAAATAAGTAAATATTAATAAATTCTTAATTTCATTCTGCCCCACAAATTATTCTCCAATGGAAATATCCTTAGTATGACTAAACTGAAGAGTATCTAAAAGGTAACAATTCTTTTAAATCAACTATTTTAATGAGGAAAAAACCAACAGTTCCCTTATTAGAACTATAATGCATATTGTTTGCTAATTTTTTTTAGAAACCTTCTGCCGTGTAGACATGACTTGGGGAAGAATTAAATAAATGCCTTCTACAAACAGTAGGCGATCAAAGCTTAAATCTGGCAATGTGTTTCCATCTGCACATGCAATGGTTCATTCATTTGTCTGAGATTGAGAATAGCTCAATCTGATAGCTATCAATTGATCGCATTGATTATGAATCAAACACTGTGCTCAGCAATGTGTATCAAGATTACAAAAACAAAAAAATGAAATAATCCCTACTCTCAAGGACAAGTTTTATAGAACAAACCCTTTTATTAAGGGTTGTGTGAAGTTTAGAGTCACTCAAAGGGCCCCACTTGAGGACCTAGAAGTGTGTGTTTAGGGAGAAGAGGGCCAAGGATAGGGCGTGGGGAGTATTCACAGCCCAGTCAAATAGTTAATCTATTTAAATACTTCCTGCCTGATGTTTTACCTAGACTCACTGCTGACTATTTGATTAAACTGATTTATCAGTTTAGGCCAAATAGTGAACCAAACTGATACAAGAAGAAACACACACAATGAAAAAAGTATACCCTCACTGATCGTTGGATTGTCCTTCAATAATATAGGAGTTCACAGTGGATAAGGGGTTGTGAGGTATAGTAGAAAGGACATTAGGTTTGAAACCAGAAGGCCTGTATGTGAGTCCTGACTCTACCACTTACCTGTGCTGTAAACTTGGGAAAATCAGCCAGTTTCTTTTCGTCTCAGTTTTCTTATTTATAAAATGAGAATACTAGGACTAGGGCCTAATTCACAGGGTTTGTGTAAAATTGCACAAATATATATATATATATATATGTATATACATACACATATATATATATAGATATAGCTATATATAGCACCCTAAGAAAGCACATGTGCATTGTATGTGAAAGTATATTCCAGAAATTAATGTGCTTAAATTCATGTACAATGCTTTGCACATAGTGGGTACTTTTCTCTTGACTGCCAAAATCAGACAGCCTTTTCTCAGTATATTTCTTGACCAATCTGTAAAATTTGGTACTTGAACTCCTCATCCTGCATACTTTTCTTTCTTTAGATTTTATAGTACTACTCTCTCTGTCTGGTTTTTCCTTCCACCTGTCCAGCCACTTCTTCTTAGTCTTCTTTTGTATGTTGTAATATCCTACCCCCTAGCTGTAGGTGGACCACGAGGCTCTGTTCCAGGCCTTCTCTTTTCTCTCTCTGCACTGTCTCTTTGTGACTTCACCACCTCCCATATGTTTAATTACTCCCATATCTATATAGCTCGCCTTGCTCCCTCTCCCGAGCTCTAGTTCTATATCAACATCCGCTTATTTGACATTTGAAAATGGATGTTCCCAAGCACCTCTAACTCAACATGTCCAAAAGAGAAACCATCGTACTTTCCCCTGCAAAACCCACCTTGCTTCCTAACTTCCCTGCTTTTGTCAAAGACACTAACTACCAATCCTTCTAGATCTTAAAGTCCTCCTCAGATCTTCATATCAAGCCATTATCAAGCACTTATTATAGGACATGTGGAGGCTGCTAGATGACTCAGTGGATAGAACGCTGGGCCTGGAGTCAAGAAGACCCAAGTTCAAATCCTGCCTCAGACACTTACTAGCTGTGTGACCCTAAGCAAGTGACTTAATCTCTGTTTGCTTTAATCCACTAGAGAAGGAAATGGCAAAACACTCCAATATCTTTGCTAAGAAAATCCCATACAGGGTCACGAATAACTGGACACGATTGACTGAACAATAACACGTACTATGCTAGATGTTAAGGGCATAAATACACAAGTGAGACAATTCTCTTCCTGCAAGGGTTTACTGGGGGAGGGTGTGTGTGTGCAGCATATTCACAGATAAATACACAGAGAATGTACAAAAAAAAATACACAGTGACAGGAGAGGGGACTCACTACTGGGAGACTCGGGAAGGGAGCTGCACTTTCAGTTGGCTCACAGCTTCCGAGAGGTAGAGGTAAAAAGGCAGAAAATCCCAGCCATGTTGGGTCCCCTGGGCCAAGGCCCAGAGGTAGGGGATGGAAGGTCTTGTACAGGGAATGGCAAGGAGACCAGACTGGCTGGAACTTGGAATGTCCAGGGGGGAACATGTGTGATCTACCAGAAAACCATGGTGCTAGATTGTGAAGGGTTTTAAATATCAAACTGATGAATAGGTATTTTATCAAAAAGGGGCAACAGGAAGTCACTGAAGCACTTTGAGCCAAGTGACATCAATATGTCAGCTGTGCGGAAGATAGAATACGGTGATCACACCTGGACTGTTGTAGTAGTAGCAGCTGTCGGAGTAGTGGTAGTAATAGTGATGGTGGTAGTAGTGGTGGTGGTAGCGGTGGTAGTAGTAGCAGCAGTGGTAGTGAGAATAGTAGCAGGAGGAGGAGGAGGAGGAGGAGGGGGATAATGGTAATGGTAGTAGTGATGATAGTAGGAGTAGGAGAAGTGGTAGTAGTGATAGTAGTCAGTACTAGTACTACTACCACCCCTCTTCTTCCTCCTAAAAATAATAATAATAATGTTTGTAATCATAATAGCTAATATTTCTAAAGCACTTAAAGATTTGCAAAGTGATTTCTAAATATTATCGCATTTACTCCTCATAGCAACCCTGAGAAATAGATGGTATTATTATCCCCCTTTTACAGGTAAGGAAACTGAGGCAAATAGAGGTTAAGTGACTTGCTCAAGGTCACACAACTTCTGAGCCTAGATTTGAGCTCAAGTCTTAGTGACTCCAGGCCAGTGCTCTATTCATTGCAAAATCTGACTGCTTCAAATAATGTCATTGGTCTCTCTGTCTCTAGTTTCTTTGATCTCCATTTTCTGTTCCTCTGTTCCTTATCCTCCCAACTACTGGTATCTAGATACCCCTCAAATGACTTTATTTTATTTGTTACATACATTTTATTATTTTACATATAATTTTATATCTCCATTTATTATATATTTATATCTGATATTTATTGCTGTGAATACCCATTGTTTTCCTTATAGAAATAGACTAACCTCCTCAAGGAAAAAGGACTATTTCATTTTGTCTGTATTTCCAGTGCCTAGTGTGGTGCCTGTAACATAGTAGGTCTTTAATAAATGTTTGATGGCTACTTGACGGAATGATTGACAGGGAGAGAATCACAAAATAGGAAGTTATCTATTCCAACTCATATCTGACCAGGAACTCCCATAAATAATAGTAACAACTTATGTCTATATGATTTCAGATTTTCAAGTGCTTTCTTTGTAATATATAGGCATTATTATCTCAGTTTCACATTAGAGGAAACTGAGGTTCTGAAAGGTGAATCATCTTGCTTCTGGTCATATACTTTACAGATGTGTGTGGTAAAACTTAAACTTAGGTTACCTCTCTCCAGGTGAAGCACCTGGAGTAACTCAACATCCTCTCCAGCATCAACAAGTGGTCATCTAGCTTTTGAAGGAAATCATCAGGTGAGCAAGATCCCCCTGCCCCCAAGGTAGACCCTCCCACTTTGGTAGCGCTCTAATTCATAGGAGATTTTTGCCTATATCAAGGTGAAATCTGCCTCAGTGACATCTCCCCCTTGCTCCTAGTTCTGCCATAAGGGTCCAAGTAAAACCAATTTGGGTCTTCTTCCTCATAACCTTTCAAATACTTGAAGATAGCTACCTTGTCACCTCGAAATATTCTAACCAGGCTGAGCAGCCCTAATTCCTTATGCTCCTTTTCATCTGGTATGGTTTCCAGGCTCTTTACAATCTAGGTCACTCTCCTCTGGAAACTCTCCAGCTTATCAATGTGCTTCCTAAAATATGGTGCTCATTTTTGTGGCAGCAAAGAATTGGAAATAGAGTAGATGAACATTGATTGGGGGGAATGACTAGACAAACTGAATTATTCATGGATTTCATGAATAAATGGAATATTATTATGCTGTCAGTCAATAAGCATTTATTAAGCTCTTGCTATGAGCCAAGCACAATGCTTGGAGTTACAAAGAAAGGCAAAAATATGGTTCCTATCTTCAAGCAGTTCACGTCCTAATGGGGGAGACAACATGCAAACCACTATGTGCACACAAGAGATATAGGTTATAAAGGGAAAGTAATCTTGGGGGAGAGACATTAGCTATGGTGTATGTGTATAGGGGGAGGGGCAGAAGCAGGGTGAGTGGGAAAAGTCTCTTGCAGAAACCTTTAGACTGGATCTGAGTCTTAAAGAAAGGCAGGAAAGTAAGAGCGTAGAAATGAGGAAGTAAAGCAGTCCACAAATGGGCAGCAAAACTAGTTCAAAACCATGGAGGGTCATGTACCAATGTCTCTAGATTATAGAGTACCTGGAAGGGAGTGAAGTTTAAGAAGACTGGAAAGGTATAAAGCAGCCAGGTTTTGAAGGGCTTTAAAAGCCAAGCAGAGGATTTTATTTTTGATTCTGAATGCAATAAGGAAGCATTTGTGTTTATAAAGGGGAATTGGAGGGACAGAAGAGAATTAACCTAATCAGACCTTGCTTTAGGTAGGCAGATCATTTTGGAAATAGAGGAGAATGGATTGGAATAAAAAGAGACTTGAGACCAATCAGAAAGCTATTGTAATAAGAAATGATAAGAAGTAGAATTCAGATAAGTCTGGGAAGCTTCCCTCAACAGAAACAGGGAAATTTGGAAGATGATAGGTTTTCAACAAAATATAATGATTTCGGTTTTAGACATGTAGAGTTTAGGTGCCTAGCAAATATCCACTTTGAAATTTCCAGTAGGCAGTTGGTGATGCCATACTGATGCTCAAGAGAGAGTGGAGCCAAGATGGCAGACTAGAGGGAGCATTCAAGCCAAATTCTTCCAAAATTCCCCTGCAAACAACTTTTAAAATAATGTCTCAAATTGAATTCTGGAACAGCGTAGCCAACAAAAGGTAGGGGTTAGACATTTTTCCAGTCCAAGAAAACTTAGAAATAGGAAAAAGAGATCTGTGACACTGGGGTAGGGGCTGGTGAAGGAATACAGTGTGGCAGGGATACCAGCTGTAGGCCTTGGAGACTGTGGCTGTGATAGCAGCCATAGTTTCAGGAGCTCTCACTACCCAGAGACAATAAGGGAACTGGACAAGTGGTCAGAGAAGTATTATAGGGTATCCCCGTGCTAGCACTGGGTGTAGCCCAGGGCACTGTTTGGCATCTCCATTACCCATATAATTCCAGGGTGGAAAGGAGTACTAGTGCTTGTGACCATAAGGGAATAGGATCACTACCTTGGTAAGGACCAGAGCACAGAGCAGAATAACAGTGACCACACCTCTCCCTGGATCACACCACCTCGGAAATACAAAAAACTTACAGTACCTCAAAATCAGCTGTGAAAAAAAGGGCAAAGAAGCTTGAGGCCTGGAACAGTGATGCCACCCACCCATGTACCCTGGACAGGTGAGTAGAGGCTGAAAAAATGAGCCAACAACCAAAGATGAACCAGACTATTAAAAAAAACAAACTACTGTGACGACAGAGAAGCTCAAGACACAAATTCAAAAGAAGACAACAGGGAAGATAGGTGACACAGTGAATAGCGTACAGGCCCTGGAGTCAGGAGGACCTGTGTTCAAATCTAACCTCAGACACTTAATACTTACTGTGTGACCTTGGGCAAGTCACTTAACCCCAATTGCCCTGCCTTCTACCCTCCAAAAAAAAGAAAAAAGATAAAATCAGACAACAACATAAAAACATCTACAAGCAAAGCCTCAGAGAAAAATGCAGATATTGAACACAAACTGAACAAGAATTCCTGGAAGAGATGAGAAAGAGAGAGACAGAGACAGAGACAGAGACAGAGAGACAGAGAGAGAGAGAGAGAGAGAGAGAGAATGAATAATGAAATCATTGAGGGTTGATGCAGTCACTGAGAAAGAGAATGTAGGATAGAACCTTGTGACATATTCACAAAAATGGGGAAGACTATAGATGATGATTTAATAAAGGAGATTGAGAAGGGGCAGTCAAAGAGACATGAGGACCAAAGACATTGTCAGGAAAGCCTAGATAAGAAAGAATCCAGGAGAAGGTGTTAAATAGTGTGAAGTGCTATAGAAAGTTCAGAAAAGATGAAGACTGAGAGAAGGCCATTAGAGTTTGCAAATAAGAGAAATCACTGCTAACTTTGGAGAGAGCAGTTGAATGATGAAGCTGGAAGGCAGATTAAAAGGAATTAAAAAGTGAATAAGAAAAGAAGTAAAGATAACTTTTCTTAGGAGTTTGGCTATGAAAAGGAGTGAACATATAGGATAATAGTTTGAGGGGGTCCTAGGGTGTATGAGGGGAAAAGGGTTCATGTATCGTTTGTAAGAAATTATCTTTGAGGTGCCTTAAAACTGAGATTCTCTGATACTGTAAAAACATGCTGGTTTGTGATAATTGCTTCTTGCCTTTCTAGAGATTGACAAACCATCATTGTGGTAATATATTGTAGAAGTTGAAATCAAGATCATCAACCCAGACAGTTTTTAGTCTTGATTCACTTCCCTGTTTTAGAAATCAGGACATTTGTGCTTTCACAGACCTCAGGAATCCACATTCTTTCTCCATGGTCTTTCAAAGGTTACCAAAGCAGCTCAAGCATCATATCCTCCCATTCTTTGCAAATCTTGGTGGATAGCCCATCCAGGCCTAGTGATTTGAGTTCCTTGAAAGCAACATTCTTACATTGTCCTTGCTGATTTTGAATTTCAATTCCTGGCTAGACATTTTTGTTCTTTCCTTCTCAGTCTAGAGTTTTCTCTTGGCATCAAAAATAGATACTAAATTTGAGTTGAATAGTCCTGCCTTTATTTCATCATCTGCTTTCATCATCCCACCACCCCAAGCGACAGATTTATCCTTTTACCCTCCTCTTGTCCCCAACACAGTTTAAAAACCCTTTTTAGTATTTCTAGAATTCCTTGCCATGCTCAGATCGTTTTGAGTTTCAATGATCCTAACACCTTTCTTACCCAACCATGTTATGCTTTTCATTTTTCCTCCTTAACATGTCCCTGCTTCAAACTTCTACACCAAAATCTAAGTCAGTCAATGAGTGCCCAACACATTCATATTGGTCTTTTTTAAGTCACTCCCCCTTTATCTTCCTCACTGTAATACTTTTCCCTTGCATCCTCAGAATTTGCTTCCTGAGGTCTTATTTTTCTTAAATTGATTTACCCTGTCCAACATTAGGCCAAGGAAGGCTCCCTATCCTTTTCCTAAACTGTTGATGCTCCCTTTTATCACAAAAACTAGGCTATGCATTTTACTATGGCAGGCTTTCCTTTTCTTCTCTATCACTTATTATAAGAAGGAGTGGTTACTGCCCTGAAATCTTCCCTTCTTTACAATTTTGACAAATAGTTCCCTTTGTGGGTTGATTGGTCAGAATCAGATCCAGGAGAACAATTTCCTTTGTTGGTTATTTCAAGTTCTGAAAAATATAATAATAATTATCAGGAAGGCTAAGGAAAGAAGATGGGCTGTTTCCTGGGAAAAGACTGTTTCTGCTTCCTGGGTCTGATTTTGTAGACTTGCGTTCTTGAATGCAATATTACTGGAAACGGGAAATGAGCTTGATTTTTTTTTTTTTTTTAGAAAACTAACAATGACTTCAGAAGTGTGTGTGTTTGTTATCAGATTTAGTGCACTTGTCATAGCTTTGGCCCAAAGCTGAGCCAAGGGAGGAACTGAAAAAAATGCCCAAGAAACTTCTTAGTTGTTCTTTCTCCCTCTTAATTAGAATGTAGTTTATCTTACAGGCTCCAGAGCTTTTTGGATTTGTGGTTTCAAGCATGATGTCATTTTCCCTGCCTATATGACCACAGCATTTTTTTATCTTTAATGTTTTGTAACAAACAGAGCAATAACTGTGGAAACCTAGGCGCTGAGCTTGAGTCAGTGACAGAACATTCCCATTATCCCTTAGCATGGGCAGAGGATGACCCTACCTCCAATGGGTCTGCCCCCAAAAAGCTCTGTTTTAACGAGGATAAGGTCATGTCAGATAGTCAGTTCCTTGCTGTTCTTTGGACAGAGTACACCCCTGACCTTGGTCAAACTTCTTACAAGGGAGAGCCTTTGGTCACAATGGAGCATGGTCAAAAGAATGTGAATGATCAATGCAAATCCATCCTCACTAAAGGGAGGAAAAAAAAAGACTTAGATTACTAAACTGACTGATGTTGTGCCAATCAGTTTATCAGTCAATAAGTATTAATTATATCCAGGGGAATGGACACTCTTTGAGGTCAGGGACTCTATTTTTTTCCCCCTTTGTATGCCTAGCACTTACCTAGCAGCTCCTGACAGGTAGTAGGCACTTACTATTCATTGAATGAATGAATAGATGAATGAATGTAGTACTGAATGCCTCACATAGAATCAGAAATATGTTACAGTGAAAGCATTGCAGCTAGGTGGCATAGTGAATAGAATGCCAAATTTGGAGTCAGGATGACCTGAGAATGAGTCCTATAATCAATCT
Source organism: Pseudochirops corinnae (assembly GCA_028646515.1). Taxonomy (NCBI): domain Eukaryota; kingdom Metazoa; phylum Chordata; class Mammalia; order Diprotodontia; family Pseudocheiridae; genus Pseudochirops; species Pseudochirops corinnae. Next base: position 285,688,105 of record CM053585.1, read on the forward strand.
CTCTACCCTCCAATTTCCTCATCTGTAAAATGGAGATAATAATAGTACTTATCTCACAAGGTTGTCATAAGGATCATGTGAGATATTAATTTGTAAAGCACTAGATAAATATCAGTTAATATTATTAAACCTTATATCCTGAGAGGGGAGAATTAATAGGGTGCTGATGCCCCTAAATAAAGAACATTGCAAGGAGATATATAAAAAGCTAATTATTTTTAAATCAGTCAAGGAATATATTCATATCCCAAGAAGCTACTTCATTTTAAAGGGCACCTTAGAAAGCTAGTAAACTTTCTGGTGCATTCAGATGTTCTCACATAATTACTTGATGGTAGAAAGAAGGAGGGAAAGGAAGACAGAGAATGAAAGAAAGAAAATATAAACTAAAGTGTTAGAGCAATCGGAAACAAAATAAACTGTCTCTGGGATTATAGTTTAAATCAATAGAAAAATAGGGAACAAATGATCAAACTTTGATTTGTATGTAACTTTTAAAAGTCTTTATTCCATAAACTGAAGTATACCTTTACTGCTATTGACAATGATGAAATACCCTTTGACAAGAATCAGATGTGTGTTACTGGTAATTATTTTCTAGATGTCTTGAACAAATGGAATCATTCAAAGTTACTTTCTGAAGCAGAGAGGATACCAGAGGTCTTCTAGGCTTGTCCAACAGCTATGTGGCACAGTGAATAGAACTGTGGACTTGGAGTTAGAAAGCTCTGATTTCAAATCCAGCCTCAGACACTAATTAGCTATGTGACACTAGGGAAGTCACTTAACCTTTGTCTGCCTCTGTTTCCTTATCTGTAAAATATAAATAATAATAATAATAATACCTGCTTCCCTGAATTGTCCTGAGGCTCAAATGAGGTAATGTTTATAAGGCACTTTGCAAACCTGGTGAAACAAGTTCATAGATGAAGACAACTTAGAAGATTGGCAAGAAAGATCTGTCATACTGGGGTGAGAGTGGAGCATGGTCCAGCACAAGCTGCACCAGCACAGGCTTTATCTTGCTTACTCGCAGCAGGCCTTGGGAGTGACTGAAGTAATGACTGCATGTGTCAGCTTCTGGGCCTCTCTCTCAGTCCATGCTTCCTCCTCCTCCCTTATACACACACAACTACCTCTGAAAACAGCTGCATTAAAAATCTGAAGCTTGGGACAGGGACCCTTCCACCCTGGGAGCAGAGCCCAACTTTAATATATAAAGTTAAAGTTAAGAACAGCAAAAAAAAAAAAAAAAAGAAGCTGACCATAGAAAACTAAAATGGTGACAGGGAAGGTCAAAACATACACTCAGATGAAGACAACAAACTCGAAACTGCTAAATCCAAAGTCTCAAAGAAAAATGTGAATTGGTATCAGGCCATGAAAGTGCTCAAAAAGGATTTTTAAAATCAAATAAGAGAGGTAGAGGAAAAATTGAGAAAAGAAAGGAGAGTGATGCAAGAAAATCATGATATAATAATCAACAGTTTGGTGAAGGAGGCACAAAAAAATACTGAGAAAAATAATACCTTAAAAAACAGAACTGGCCAAATGGTAAAAGAGGCCCAAAAATCCCCTGAAGAGCTCCCTAAAGAGCACAATCTGGCCCTCCAAACATAGAAGAATTATTGCTTATAAGAAAAAGACATTGAAAACATTGGTTGAAGCCAGATGTTCTGTGGGCTGGAGCTCACTGTCCCTGCTATTTCCTGCTTCTCACCCACCCACTGCCTTGCCAGTCCGCCTCCATTCTGCCTTCCAACACACTCATTAAAAAGCACCCTCATTTCCCAAGTGGGAAAAGATGTACAAAAGTTCACCGAAGTATAAAAAGAACCTCCTTTAAAAAGTAGAATTGGCCAAATGGAAAAGTAGGTACAAAATCTCATTGAAGAAAATAATTCCTTAAAAATTAGGATTAGATAAGTGGAAGCTAATGACTGTATGAGACATCAAGAAACAAGCATATATCTTCTTTGAAGCCATACTTCTTCTTTATAATTTTGCAACATTCATTTTCAATTGTTTTGTGGCTGTTGTCTTTTCCATTTGCATTGTTGTAGTCATTGTGTATATTGTCTACAGGGCTTTTCTGACTTCATTTTTGCAGCAGTTCATGTAAGTCTTTTATTCAATTTTGTGTCCTTCAATAATATTCCATCATATTTACTGCCAGGCTCATCCCATTCTGAGCTTTGATGCTATTCTTCATAATAACGCACATTCCTGTAGCACTTTACAAAGCACTTTATTGTAACTGCAATCCTGTGAGTGGACCTTACAGTGGACCTACTAGTCCAAGTATTATAATCTCTACTTTGCAGATGAGGAAAGTTTAGCCTTGAATTTCAAACTTCAGTCCCAAATCCAGTCAGCTTTCCATTGCTATTCTGCTGCTTCTCATCATGGTGGATGAAGATGACCCTCTTGCTCCCACTATTTGGAGGATGCACATTGAGGTTTGTTTTTTTTTTTTTTCCAAGGAGGGAAATGAAATAAATTAAATCATCCATGCTCTGTCTCCTCGTTTCCTCTTATGGCCATCACCATGCAAGATCCAATATGGTTTGAATAATGGCATTAGGGGTTTTGTTCATGGTCTTCTAATAGGGAGAAGGTTAATGGTCTATATGGGGAAAATCCATGGCCATTACTTAATGAGTCTGACTCTCTAATCTAGAAAGCTGTTTTATGTGTAAATACTGCCTCATTCCAAATCAATTCTAAGTACCCACTGCTTCAGAGGGCTCACATCCTCTATCATAGGACTGAATTTGGATTCAAACTAGACTTGTGATTTTTCTGGTATAGGGCACCCTAATGAGGAATCTCTCTTTACCAATTCAGAATGGTACCTACAACTATCTACAACTTATGCTTTTAGAGAATTTCTTGGGACACTGAAAGACTAAATGATTTGCCCAAAGTCACACAGATGGTGTGTTAGAGTCAGGATCTGAGCCCACATCTTCCTGACTCCATGTGTAGTTAGGTGATACAGTGGATAGAGCACTAGGCCTATAGTCAGGAAGATATTAGCTGAGTGACCCTGGGCAAATCGCTTCATCCCTATTTGGCTCAGTTCCTCATCTATAAAATTGAGACCCACTGGAGAAGGAAATGGCAAACCACTCTAGCATCTTTGCTGAGAAAGCCCCACAGACTTGCTCATGGGGTCACATAAAGTCAAACACAAGTGAACAACTGAACATCAACAAAATAAAATTGTTTAGAACTTAAAGAGGATCATATAGACAATCTATTCCAGTGTGCCCATTCTATAGTGGAAGAAATTAAGGCCTAGTGAGATGAAACAGCTTGTCCAAAGTCACACCTGCATTAAGTGACAGAGTTAGGATTCAAATCCAGCTGTTCTGATTCCAATCAGTTCCTTTTCTACTCTATTTCCATTATAGTCAAATAACTCTTTATAAAATACTATCTATCTAGTAGGAGCTTAATAAATGCATAAGTAAATGAATGAAGTGAGAAAAACACCATTTACATACTCCAGAATTATAATGGGCCATTTATACCTATAGGCTACAGCAAGTATCCAAAATGGTGTGTGTATTAAATGACCCACCCATGAGAAATCTGGCCCTCCAAATATAGAAGAGTTATTGCTTATAAAAAAAAGACATTGAAAACGTTGGTTGAAGCCAGATGTTCTGTGGGCTGGAGCTCATTGTCCCTGCACTCCACATTCCCATAGCTGGAACTGTGTGTATTTGGGATGCTGGGACATTATATCCTACCCACAGAATATTTTGAAATGATGTTGTTCAATTACTTAATCCTTGTTAGGCTATTGAATAGAACCCTCTCTTATATACAGCATTATAAAAACATTAAGCCTGGGTCTCAGGATCGAGGATATCCAGTTACAATAGCTTCCCCCCGCCCCAAATTTGTATTCTCTCTATTTTATTTAATTGCTCTCAACATTTGTGAGAGGATTTATTGTTTAAGACAGCAAGCAACCTGAGACTGTAAAAGAGAGAGCGATGCTATTTCCTGCTCCCCACCCACCCACTACCTCACCAGTCCACCTCCATTCTGCCTTCCAACACCCTCACTACTCCAGGGCAGGTTTTCTTGGAGCAGGGATTGCCAGAGGGGTACTGTACTGCAGGAGATTGTCCACTGCTGGACGATGATCACTTCCTCTTCTGAGCCCCCCAAAATCGATAGTTTAACTTACATACACTTGTTCCTCATGGATCCTGCCAAATAGAGGAAAGTGGGATTCTCGGGATAGTTTATAGAGCACTGGCCTAACTGCAGTGGGGTAACCACACAGGCCTGGGATGTCTCACTTTTGTCTCTCTTTATCAGCCAAGCAGAACTTCCATTTTTGAGTTAGATACAAGCAGGGTTTGGAAACGAGAGAGAAACCTCAACTCCAGCCAACCTGATTAATTGCTGAAAAGTGGGAGCTGAATCCATGGCCATATCCTACTTAGACTAGGTCAGGAAAATCAAGAGTTGGGGCAGATATGGGCCTGATCAAAGGGCTTCTTCCCCTTGACTATGGCCCAGAAACCCGACCATCCTAGAGCTCCTCATTGGATAATCCCATCCACCCCCACTTCTAGGATTCTAGTATCTGGAAGGGGACTTAGAAGTGATTGAGCCCAACCCCCCTATTTATAGATAAGGACACTGAAGCCAGAGATGATCAGTGACTGGTCATATGAATAGGCTGTATGAGTTAGTCAATAAACATTTATAAGCACCTACCATATGCTAGTCTTTGTGCTAAGTGCTGGGGATACAAAGAAAAGTAATAATAATTAATAATAATAATAATAAATATCAGTTAACATTTGCAATTCTTACTATGTGCCAGGTACACTATGTGCTTTACAATTATCATCTCATTTGATCCTCACAACAGCCCTGCAAGGTAGGTGCTATCTATTATTATCTCCATTTTACAGATAAGGAAACTCCAACTGTAGAATAGGGACACTCGGACTGATAGCCCCTATGGTCCTTTTTCAACTCTAATTCACTTTATTTTGTTATTGCTCAGTTGTTCACTTGTGTCTGACTTTATATGACCCCATGAACAAAGCCTGTGGGGTTTGCTTGGCAAAGATGAGGCAAACAAAGGTTAAGTGACTTCCCCAGGGTCACATAGTTAGTGAGTGTCTGAGGCCAGAGTATTTAGGTCTTGCTGACTCCAGGCCTGGCTCTCTATCTATTCTGCCACCTGCCTTCAAGGAGTTCATGATCCAATGGGGTCAGATAACACATAATAGGAAGCTAAAAGGTTGGGGAGGGGTATGGAAAGGAGTACCTGGCACAGGGGCACAATGAAAGTGTAGAGGAGAAAAGCTGGGTGAGAAGTGGTGAGGTAGCTGCCCTGTATGTCCTCCTTAAATGGGGGCTTTGGGAGGAGCCTTCCAGCATCCCTTCACCTTTTCCAATCAGAAGGAGGGAAGAGCCCCAGGGGCAGTGGGTACTGAGGAAATGTGTTTCAGAGTTGATATCGTCTTGCAAGGAGGATGAAGTTCCTGAGGGCATGATGAAAGTCCTAAGGACTTCTGTTTTCAACTCTGACGCTGCCTTCCCAGAGCGCCTCTGGTTGTCACTGAACCCAGCTGAGCTTCAGTCTTCCCCTTTCAGAAAGGCAGTGCTTTCCTTAAAAGTTTCAAATGAGCTGAACCATTTTTATGGTCAGAGGTGAAATGATCACCCTGGTAAAGTGGATAGAACATCGGACTTGGAGTCAGGAAGACCCAAGTCTGAATCACACTTTAGAAACTTCCTGCCTGCGTGACCTTAGGCAAAAGTCACTTTTTCCCTCTTCTCTCAGTTTCCTTATCTGTAAAAAAGAGAAACTTGTACTCAATGACTTCAAACGGTCCTGTGGAGCCCTAAATCTATGAAAATGAAGTTTAAAAACCATGTCATTGGAAAACCTAAAAAATGTAGATAAACAAACGTTTTTATGAAAAGTCAAGGTTAGGAGAGCTACGGGGAAAATTTCAAAGATGAAAAAATGACATTAATAAAAACTCATTTTTAAAAATAAAATAAAAAATAGATAACAGTATTTATGGTGTTTTTGATTTGGTTAGAGCTGGGGGTGAGGCTAAAGGAAAGGACAAGACTTTTTTTTTTCCTAATGAATTCCTAGAGCAGTAGAAACAGAATTCTTTTGAAAGCCAATTGGTAGTCTCTGTAGGCAGGTACCAGAGAAGAGACCTCATTTTCCTGACCTATGGACTGACTTCATTCCTAATGGATATTTGAACTAGGTACTGAACAGTGAACAAAAGCCCCTGTCTAATCATTCAAAATGCAGGCCCAGAAAATTGTGCCTTAGAATGGAGGGAGCCCTCAGCTCTGCTTGAGGGAGGTTAGGGGAATGTTTCCATCGATAGTGTGCTCAGGCTGGGCTACATGGCCCAGTCTTCCTCTGGTTGCCACAGTACTCCTACTTTTCATTTTTACTCTCCTTGTAGGAGAGTAAAATAGGAGAGGTCCTATTATACAAAAGAAGCGCATTTACAACTGAAACGACCAAAGTGCCCCATCATGTTTATCGAGGTAAGAGAAAAACAAAAAATGTCAGCCTTCTGCAGAGCAGGGTGCCTACAATGGAGGGCTACTGATTTTTTTTTTCCTTCCCAATTCCCTTGAAAAGGAATTGCACATATGAATAGCCACTCGTGACGTGCTTTCGGAAATATGGTGTTTCAGTGGAACAAAAGGTCAGGGCATTCGAGAGCAGTCAGCTTTCCAAACATCTTCACTGTGGGTTCTACTCTCTGTCTTCCCAGTCCCCGTGCTCCCTTCTCACAGCTGAGGACACGGGGGAAATTGGTTCATAGATTTAAAGGTGGAAGGGGAAATTGAGTCTAATTCTCTTATTTTATGAATGACAAAACTACCTGCTGAGGAGATGAAATGACTTAGGATATTAGAGGAAGAACCTAAAAGAGATGTCAAAGGCCTTTCCAAACCCTTCATTTTACAGATAAGAAAACTGAGGCCCTAGCGAGATTAAGTCACTTGCCAAAAGTCACAGGGGTAAAAAGGGGCATAGCCAGCTGAGCCTCGATAAGTAGAAAGAGGGGAGGGAGAAGGCACTGGAGTAGTCTTCCCATAGGTGAAATCACAGTCACAGGAGGGAAAAGAAGGTAGTGAATTAAACTGACAATGGCTAATTGTTGTGACTAATTCAGCTTTTGGAAGGCAGAACACTGCGGTGTACAGAAACTGCAAGACAACTCCTGTTTTAATTAGTGGCACCACAGGGAGAAGATGGGCTTATAATTGAGTAGTTTGCTGATCGGTCAACTTCAACCCTCAATCAGGCATGCTGAGAAGTGGACTTTAAGGAGGAGTTTTGACTAGCAGGCAATCTGCTCCATTACTAATGCCAGTGTCAGAGCTGGAACTTGCTTTTTCTTGGAAAATCTCAGGCAGAAGATACTGAACAAAGCATTTCTAAACTGTCTCTATCTATGTACCTATCTATCTATCCATGTATCTATATATCTAACTATATATCTACGTATCTAAATATGTATGTGTCTATCTGTGTTTCAATATATGTGTCTGTCAATCTATGCATCAACTATGCTATTTACATACTTTAAAAAAGCTGTCTTTACTCATTGCCCACACTTGTCCTCTCACTGATTTCTCAACCCTTGGCAACCTGGCTTCTGAATTCATCACTTAAATGGAACTGTTTTCTCCAAAGTTACTAATGACCTCTAAATTGCCGTGGTCTTTTCTAAGTCCGTCTACTTTGTCACCTCTCTATAGTATTTGATACCATTGATCACCTCCATTCTTCCTGGACACTCTCTCCTCTCTGGTTGGTTCTCCTCACCACCTTGGATTTGCTCCCCAGTGTTCCAGTGAGAATTTGGCAGTAAAGAGTTTTAGTGATATAATGAGCAAAATGCCAAATACTGAAGGTTTCCAGGGGAAACCAGAATTTCCAATATGTGAAGTGATGGATGAAACTTAGAAGGATACTACGGAATGGCCAGTTAGGTAACTAGCTGCTACTGCCAGTGTACTTTGGTTTAGAACATCTCAGAATGACTTATTGGTCTCTTGTGGCTTATGAACAGATTAAGATTATATTCTTCTCTGCCAGCTAGGCAGATGCAACAAGAAACATATACACATATACACAGATATATGTATGCAGATATACATACATACACACATCTATGGTATACCTACGCATAGATATATGTGTATATATATTTATATGTGACACTATTCTCTGATGCTTCTCTTCTTACTAACTACTCCTGAGTCTCCTTTGCTGGATAATCATACATGTCCTACCCCTTAAGTATGAGTATACCCCAAAGCTCCAAACTGGGCACTCTTCTCTTTCTCACTCACTTACTTAGTGATCTTATCAGTTCCTATGTGTTTTAATTGTCAGCTCTCTTAAGATGACTGAGTCCAAGATCTATCTATCTATCCCTAATCTCTCTCCTGAGTTCTTCTTTTACCAATAGCCTATTGGATGTTTGCATATAAGTCTGTCATATGAGTCTCAAATTCAACACATTAAAAGCAAAACTCACCTTGTTCTCTAAACTCCTCCCTTCTTTCAGCAAGCATTTATGAAGCACTTACTATTTCTTTTGAGGGCATCACCATCCTTCTCTTTACTCTGACTTGCTACTTCATAATCATCCTTGACACTATACCCTTCCATCCAGTCAGCTGTCAAATCTTGTTGATTCTCGCACCACACTATTTCTTTCATTTCTCATATCCTCTCCACTCATTTGGTCATCTGGTCCAAGCTCTCAGCATCTCTTGCCTAGACTATTGTAAATGGTCTTCCTAAATGGTCTCCCTGCCTCCAGTGTAATCTGTCCTCCACACAGTTGCCAAAGTGATATTCCTAAAACATAAGGCTGACTCTGTCAATTGCCTCCCACAAAAACAAAACCCACAATTCTGGCAGCTCACTCTTGGCTCTTCTATAACACACAAGCTCTCCTGATTAGTATTTAAAACTCTTCACAACCTGAGCCCTGAATTTCAAATTTTATTCCCTATACCATGGCCAGACTCTTAAGTTCCAGCAAAGCTGGCTTCCTAGGTGTTCCATCATATAGGACATTTCATCTCTCATAGCTCTGTCCTTGCATAGGATGCCCCTTATTTCTGGAAAGTATTCTTTCCTCATCTCTAAATCTTAGAGATCCCTCTGCACCTTCCCAGCTGCCACCTTCTATATCATCCCTTTTCTGATCTTCAATCAGCAAATACCTTACCTTCACCCCCTCCTTGTATTTATTATGCATATAATTTTTTATTTACCTATACATATGACTATTATTTCCTCCAATAATATGTAAGCTGGATGGCAGGAGCTATTTCTCTGTGTGTGTGTGTGTCTCTCTGTATGTATGTGTATGTGTGTGTGTGTGTAAATGTGTGTGTGTGTGTGTGGAGAGAAAGAGAGAGGGAGGGAGGGAAGGAGGGATGGAGGGAAAGACAGAGAGGGGAAGAGAGAAGAGAGAGAGACAGAGAGACTAAAACAGTGCTTGCTGCATAGCTAATTGATCAATGATTGTGCTACAAGTAATTGTTCAGTGATGCACTTTAGCAGTCACTTCCACCTTTGATTCACACCAAAATAAGTATATTACTATAAAAATTATTCCCATTCCCAATGCTTCTCACCAAGTGGAGAAAACTGGGAGACTTAAAATTTTTGAGTTTATAGATCATGAGTCAATGTGTAATGGTGTAACCAGATAGGTCTGGAATGTCTCACTCTTTTTATTCCTCTTTATCACCCAGTATCTACCACTTTCAGTTTGGGGTCAAATACAAGCAGGGGAAAGCAAGGTTAACAAATAGGAGACAGACCTTCTGAGGTCTTTTGTACACACACACAGACCCACTTGTTCATCCTGATCATTTGCTATGAAATCAAGATTCAAGTCATGAATAACAGAATGACCCAGGAGGCAAAGAGACAAGGGTAGGGAAGGATACAACATCCCAAGATGCAGGTGCTAAGCTATATTAATACACCTACATATTTCCATTTTTTTCTCGGCAAATCTATTTAAAAATCTATCACACTGAATTGATTTCAGTGGCACTTCTAGTTTTCAACTGTTTTCAAAGTATCTGAGAGTTCTATTTTCACATACCACTTTGTCTCTCTATTTCCCCCACCTTTTCTTTCTTGTCCTCAGGAAAAGATCAAAAGGAAGGCAAACCAAATGTGTGGTATTTGAAGATTTCCCCCCCAAAAATAAATAAAGTAGAACAAATAAAGCATTTGCATTAATGAGTTTGGGTTAAGTGCCGGGCAAGAGCATCTTAATTCCAGATGTTCTCATGGGATCTGTTCGTAAGCCACATTCCCATGGGATTCTCAAGGCAGCCTGGAATTGATGAAGGCAGCTTGTCCACCCCCTCCCTTGGACCCATCCTCCATCAGATGATTCCACTCTTCTCTCTTGTCACCCCAAACCTCCCCCCAACAATTTTATGTGTTGGCTTTTGGCCCACATATATAGGTCTCTGAAGGGTCACATGACACATAGTTTAGTAAGGGAAAAAAGTCACCCATCTGCCCTTATCATGTAGTTCTATGGTATGCTTTGAGTTATTCTGCTCTGAGCAAGGCCAGCTTTGGCCTCCTTTCAGATGGGTGTGTTGTGCATGTGTGTATACTCTGTTGCCAGGCTACTGCAGGAAACATACCCCTGGCAACACAGGTTGTTGGCCCAGGGTGTTGTGTGTGCTCTTCCCGCGGGGGATAAACATCCTTCTGGTATTTTTTGGATTGTCCAGTAATATATACACATATATTTTTTAATGTTGGTTCACCTGTAGAACATGAAACAAATGCTGGTGCCCTGAATGCTAATTAAAGGTCTTAGAAATGTTATCTGTCAAAGACCTAACAATTCCCATCCTGTGTATTCCAAACATGTGCTCAGAATTCTGAGGGTCAAATGGAAGAATCTCCAAGCTGGTTAATATTTATATTCCTCATCAGTTGTGAATATAAAAGTAGAATGTATGAGACATGCACAACACGCGTACATGTATGTATACATATATGTGACACACATATGTGTATGTGCACATATATGTGCGCGCATGTGTAGGTATGTGTTTTTAATTTTTTTTTAATCTAAAAAAATCCTGGGTTCAAATATAGCCTCATACTAGGCAAGTCACTTAACCTCTGTTTGCCTCAGTCTCCTCAGCTGTGAAATGGAGATAACGATAGCACCACCTCCCACAGTTGTTGCGACAATCAAATGAGATAATTGTAAAGCACAGTGCTTGCTGTATAAGTAAGTGCTTTATAAATGCTCACTGTTGTTCGATATAATATATGTGTGTGTGTATATACATACACATATGTGCACATACACACATGTAAAGGGAACGCACTAGAACTTGATGGGAGCCAGGAGAAGGTAAATTCAGTCAGTTCCGAGGAGGCTAAATCGGACCAGCCTGGCCTATGCAGTTTCATAACAACATCAATTCCGAACTTTCATAGGTTTGATTTCCTTTCAGCCTAATCCACCAAGGAGTTACACACAAGTTCTGTGGATTTTCTGCACAATTACAGATTATTGCCATGGCAACAATGGCACCATGTGACCATTTTGCTACCTCAGAGACCAGAAACAGCCACTTAAAGGGAACACATATCATCAAGTAATGGGACTTCTGCTGTTGGCCTCACATTGTTTTAAGGGTAATCATTGCTTTTTTACAGATGTAGTTTTCCCTCCATTTTCATGAGCTTTTTAAAGCAGTTTTGATTTGCTTTAAAGCAGTTCCACATTTCCCTGTGTTTATTTGGCCATAATAAAAAGATGTTTTGGGGGTTTTGTGGAAGAAAAAGAGAGGGTGAAGTTGATGACTTGCTTGGGGGAGAGGTGTCGGAAAGAAATAAGTGTAAGACAAATAACTTTTTAGCAGATGGTTTCTCTGCTCCCATTTTACTTGAGTTGAGACCCACATCATCCTTGAAACTACAAATCTCCATGTGCAGTGAGCCATTCTGGGAATCAAGTTCCCATTTTCTGTAGAATGAGCTCTGCTCTTCTGTCAGCTTTGTAGGCACAATGAGAAATGGGGCCCATGCTAATTAGGTTATAGAAATGATTGAGATGGGGTACTAGGTAATATTTTCACTCCAGCAAAACAATCCATTTCTTTTCAGAAACTTGTAGGCCTGGCCAAACCCTTGGCTCATTCTGCCAAACATTTCCCCTTTAATTTTTTAACCTCTGGGCATTTCAGAGAAAATTGAATCCACATGTTTTGAGATTCATTTGCAAATGCAGTTTGCTCAAAGCTGTTTGATGACCAGTATGCCCTCAGAGTACTTTTATGAGCAACCCTCTCTCCCCCCTTTTTTTCTTTTCTAAGCTCCTTGCATCTGAACCGGGAAGTGGCATTTGGAGTTTGTTTAGGAATTCGGGGCCTGCTACTCTCAAAAAGCTGCCAGTGTTTCTGTTCCTCTGCTCTGGCCTGGTACTGTTAAGGAATAGTCTTCTCCACTGAATACACTGGAATATTTGAGGGTAATGAGCTGTTGTTTATACGTAGAAAAAAAGCAGATTTTATATGGAAACAGTCCAATTTCTATGTCACGTGACTTTTCTATCCCTCTTTATTATGGGTGACATTTGTATGGAAACAGATGTTTTGTTTCTCAGGGACAAGTCCCCACCTGTGACAGAATTCCCCATTTAGAATAGTGCTTATGAAGCAGTATCTTAAAGCTGAAATTCTGGACCCTCCAGCCAAAATGGCAGAAAGAGCCCTCAAGGCCCTTGGTCAATTGCAGAATCCATAGATGTCCAGAGATGTCTGGGATCCCTTTTTTAGGGAATGTCCTTAAAATATAAAGGTACAATTTCTTCTCAGTACATACAGTCAAAAGCTGGAGGTTCTGACTCCTAGTATGACAAGCAGCCTAGTATTATAATATAATACTAAGTATTACAATAATATTATAAGAATTACAGGAGGGAGGCAGGTATTCCAGGAACAATATAAAGCTATTTCTTTTTTTTTTTTTTAAGTGTCCTTGGTGTCATGAAAACATACTTGATAAAGAGGAAGAAATGAGAGAGATTGGGGAAATAAATGGTAGGGCAATTGTCTCTAAACAGTGTTTCTCTTATAGTGTTTGTGTTTATTTTCACAGTTCAGCTGTCAGGGGCCACAGTCAGGTGTTTTTTGAATTATTATTGAAAATGTGAAGTGGCATCCCACTTGTGTTCCAGGCCCCTCTTGTTAATGAGGCCTCATTCTGATGAGGACTCTCTCTACATAAATATTTGTGAGAAAATAAGATGCTGCCAGGAAGCTTATTGAATACAATTTCTATTTTTTCCCTTTCTTCATTTCTCTTCACCACACTAATAGTCCCAGAGAAGCTCAAATTAAATTCACATGACCTATTTTTAACTTTCATCCGGACTTTTTTCCCCTCCTTCAAGCCTGAGAATTGAGCAAATGCTGTTCTTGGTAGTGTATTGAATGTGAGGTCATAGACATGATGAGTTCACTTAGTTCTGAGGCATCACCGTGGAGTGGAAGGAACACTGAATTTGGAGTCAGAAGCCCAACTCTAGGTTTATTGATTCACTTCACCTCTCCCATGCCTCAGCTTCCTTTCCTGTCAAATGATGAGATTGGGCAAAGCTAAGGTCCCTTCTAGCTCAGTGCCCAGGAGGCATGAAATGATAGTCTGAATGGACATAGAATCGCAAAATCCTAACTACAGAGGAAAGGAAGCTTTAACGTTTTCTAGTGTAGCCCCTTCCTTTTATACTTTAGGAAAGTGGGTCCAAGAAAGAAGTGACTAACCCAAGTTCACACAGGTGGTAAATAGGAGAGCTAACATTTCAAATCAAGTCCTCAAACTCCAAATTCAGCACTATTTTGACTACAGCACACAGCTTCCCATATGGTACCCTGTAATTTTTTTTTTCATGTCAGTTATACCAAGTACAAGCATCTCCATTTAATAAAGGAAAATAAGTGAGGAAGCAATAGAGAGTTCCCCTAAATCCTGAAGACCCCTCAAAAACTCACAATTCTGCTTCTCCTTTGTGCCACTTAGAATTTTTAAGCCTGTGGCAATCTAGAAGATATTCCATAGAATCTTCAAAGGGTCCTGACTTTTAGGACTCAACCATTCAGATTAGAAGCCATAAAATCATGGACACATAGAAAGCAAAATATTTAATAAACCTGACTATCACTCATATAAAATACTAAATAATTACTGGAATTGCTTTTAAGTTGAGTTTATTTTTTAATAGAGGAAGGCAAGAAGGAAGGGTGAAAAGAGAGTGGTATTAGAGAGGAAGAGATACAGAACCATGTCTCATCTACATGTTGTGCAAATAAACCACTTGACTAACTTCAAAGATGCATCAAACTAGTTGGTTAGCTTCCTACAAACAAAACAAACAGTAGGATGACTGATTATTTTTAAAACTAGCTTCATTAGCAAATACGTGTGTTCATAATTATAGTCATGGAGGAAAGATGTTTAGAGGTATGATAGAGTTGTTCAATCATTTCAGTTATGTCTAACCCTTTGTAACCCTATTTGGTGTTTTCTTGACAAAGATACTGGAGTGGTTTGCCATTTCTTTTTCCAGCTCTTTTTACAAATGAGGAAACTGAGGCAAATAGGGGCAAGTGACTTGGCCAGAGTGACATAACTAGCAAGTGTCTGAGGCTAGATTTGAACTCAGAAAGATGAGTCTTCCTGACTTCAGGCTAGGTATTCTACTGACTGGGCCACCTAGCTGTTCAAATTGCCTTATGTTTTTTCATTATTAAGAATTAGGCGTGTATACGTACCTGTGAGAAAGAGTATTAACTTGGAGAAGGAGCAGGATCTCAATCAGAATATTTTTTGAAACCATCAATTTCATCATTTTGGAACATTTGTCAAGCATTTACAGTGAAATCTTCTAAGAAGACCACCTTTGGAGACTTCAAAAAAAAAACCACAACAGAGAATCACAAAATTTCAGAGGTGGAAGAGGTCTCAACTGCTGTCTTGTCCAACTCATACCCATAAAAGAATCTCTACTTCAGCATTCAATGGTTAGTCAGCTTTTGCTTGCTGATCTGCCGTGAGAAAGAAGCTACTGAATTCCCCAGAAGCCCATTTCATTCCTGGAGAACTCCAGTTACTAGTGTTAGAACATCTGACCTAAATTTGCATCTTTGAAATTTTCATCCAGTGTATCTACTTCTTCATACTGGGGCGGGGTCCAACAAGTCTGTTCTCTCTTCCATATGACACATTTTTTATGTTTATTTATGTATTCATCTTTTTATTTATTCATTCATTCATTCATTCATCTATTTATTTTTACTTCCAGTTTTATTGATATGTTTTGTTTTTATATTACATATACTTACAGATCATTCCCACTTCATGAGAGATCTCTGGTAACAAAGAAAAATAGTTAAGTAAAATTAATAATATAGCGACTTCATCTGAAAGTTTATGAAACAGTTTACATCTGAGCCACCCCTCCCACTTCTTTTTTTTTAAAGTACTTGAAGACTATTACATATCTCCACCCTACAAGGCCCCCCCCCCCAAAACCCTTAGTCTTCAGTTTCCAAAGTCTTCACTGCAGTTTTTTCACTAAACAACTGCTTGATTGAGAGGCACTCTAGATGCTCTTCATACCAAACCTCAACCCTAGTCCCCTAGGGACTAGGTCTCAGTGTATTATATGTAGGTGATATTGATCAGACCAATATGACACAAACTTGTATCTCTTTCTGAGGAGCTCAAAGGGAAAAAGCTGAAAAGTAGGAGGAGCAAGGAATTCCCTCTTTAAATAAATCAACAAAAACTAGAATACAAAAAGAATGATATGAGCAATGAGTCAATATTTGCATAACACTTTATACACATTTTCTTATTTGAGGTAAAAACAAACCTGGGATGAGAAAAGGATCCACATGTACGAAAATATTTATAGCAGTTCTTTTTGTGGTAACCAAGAACTGGAAATTGAGGGGATGCTCATCATTTGGGGAATGGCTAAACAAGCTGTAGTATATGAATGTAATGAAATACTATTGTGCTATAAGAAATGGTGAACAGACTTCAGAAAAACTTGGAAAGACTTCCATGAACTGATGCTGAGTGAAGTGAGCAGAACCAGGAGAATATTTATACACAGTAACAGCCTCAGTGTGTGAGGAGTTGATAGAGTTAGCCCTTCTCAGCAATGCAAGGTCCTAAAACAATTCCAAAGGACTCATGATGGAAAATGCCGTCCTCATCCAGAGAAAGAACTGTGAAGTGGGACTGCAGAGTGAAGCAGACTATTTTCTTTTTTTGTTTTGTTTTGTTTTTTCATTCTCATGGTTCATCCCATTCGTTCTAATTCTTCTATACAACATGACTAATGTGAAAATATGTTTAATAGTAATGTATATGTAAAGCCTATATCACATTGCACACCATCTTGGGGAGGGGAGAAGGGCAGGAGGGGTTGAAAATTTAAAACTTATGGAAGTGAATGTTGAAAACTAAAAATAAATTAACTTTTAAAAAAACTGGGAAGTAGATTCTCCAGGTATTAGTATCCTTATTTTTCAGATGAGATAAGTGAGCCTCAAAGAGGCATTATACTACACATTTTAAATTTAATCTGAATTTTTAACACTTTTTTAAGTCTAGCCAATCAACAGAAAGCAATAAATCAAACCCTGAGTTGTAGCCTTTGCTGATTGCAAATCCTCACACCGAAAATTATACATATGTATATAATGTATATAAATAATTCTCATATAAATTTTATACATATATATTAAGGACTGGATCTCCTGAAAAGTTGTTCGGTTTTTTGTTTGTTTGTTTTTGGTTTTTTGCCTCAATCCAGTTGTTAAATATTACCAAGCTGTATTTTCCCTGCCTATATTAGATGCCTGTTTCTTCTGCTAGTTCAGCTGTCCCTCTCTGGGCCTCGGTTTCTTCATCTGTAAAATAAGGGAATGAAATAGAACATCTCTAAAGTCTTTTCAGGCTCTGAGGTTTTGAATCTATGGCTTGATCCTAGTTTCCCTGAGTTCTTAAGGAGTTAGTAACCCTCATTGGAAAAGGAACGTGCCCTATCATATGTACAGCTGACATTGGCTGTTCAAGGTCTGTAAATGCCCTGGAGCCCAAATATCTTTCCATATCCCAAGAGAGGGAGCTGCTGCCAGGTCAAGACCAAGGTCTTGGGTTGGATAGGCTGAGGAAGCTCATACTATAACCATCTAAGTGTACTTAGGCCAGAGAGGGAGAAATCAGAAGACTTCAGTTTCCATTACTGCTAGCCCCTTAACCTCTGCAAGCCAAACATAAGTAAATAAAACCCCAAAATAGAACTGGTTTTAAAAATAAAAAAGAAAAGTTTTTTTTTCCCCTTCTTATTTTCTCTGCCTTCCTTTTTGCTTTCCCCTCAGTGGCTCAGGCAAGAGAAACATGGGTTATTTGTGTACTTTGTTGGCATGATTGAAAGGATTCTGTTGGTTTATAGTTCAATTCTCTGGAGCTCAAGTTTGGCGTGTTGTTTGATTTTTCCCCAGATGTACCTGTCTGTATCTGACTCGATCATGTTGTCTTGGTGATGCCTGAGATCTTATAGGTGAGAGGAGGAGGAATATGGGAAATAGGAAACTGGTGTACTTCTATGAAGTTAGGAGGGAACAAATGGAAAGGGGGAGGGGAGATAGTTGAGTAGAGAATCAATGTACAAGGTTGAAGAAGATAAGACCTTTGCATTTTTTCCTGCATGTAAAAGACAGAGTAGTCTCTTCTAGAAAAAAGCATGAGTCTAGGAACTGGGAGATCTCATCTCCAGTTTTGATTTGACTTACCTTCTCAATAAATACAACCTCAGCAAGTCAATTCATCTCACCATAGCTTGGTTTCTCCAACTGCAATATATGAGAATTCTAATTCCCTGTATTTGAGCATATATAGAAGATATTAGAATTATAGAATCTTAAGGTTGGAAAAGGTCATCTAGTCCAGCTTCCCACTCATCACAAGATTCCTTTCTATAACATCCCTGACAGATGGTGACCCAGCCTCTGGTTGAGGTCATATGTTGAACTAAAATCTAACTCTTTGTGACTTCCTCATAGCAACTGGGACAATGGTTTTTGGAGAAAGGCATTTTGTGGAATCACAGAATCTTAGGGTTGGAAGGAAATCTTAGCACTTATCTAACCTAACCCTAACCAGAAGCAAGGCTACATTCTATTTTCTCTAAACTTTTGACTTGTGAGATACCCTAAGTGGCCAAAAATCTCACTTTCTAAATCAGCTGACTAGGAAAGAATTCATTAAATAGAATATGTGTATACCCACAAATACACATACATATACATTTTTGCTTACACATTAATTTATTACTTCGAAAATTTTCTAATTTCAGGAATGAGGTTACTCTCCCCCACACACAAAAATAGATCACAGTCCCTCCATGCCTTAGTGGATGACCTTTATGAGTTGTGTACAAAATCATCATCTGCTAATGAGATTTCTAGTACAGAGCTGGTTTGGGGATAAATGGTATAATACATTCTTTTGTTGGTATATTTCTAAAGCCTTCCCAACCTGGTGTACCTTGAACTTAAAGTATGCTCTCAAGGTTTTCAAGAACCCTATGTCACCTCCACACCATGTTGAGGTACCACAGTGGGGCTTTTTTGAAAGATATAGATACATATTTGCTTATGTGTCACACCTACACAACCTAAAAATAGGCATTATAGATTTAAATCTGTAAGGAACCTCAGAGGCCATTGAATTCCAGGATTTTGTGAACTTTTAAAAAAATATTTCAATAACTCTATTTCAACAAAACTGATTTCCTTCATTATGCTACATATTTTATTTTTATGGATCTAGAAACATTATTCTGAAAATCAGTCCATAGGCTTCACCAGACTGCTAAAAAGACCCATGACACTATTATCAGAACCCCTGCTAAGTTGTATAGATAATGAAACTGAGGCCTAGAAAGGCCTGCATGCCTTGTCCGAGGTCACACAGATAGGAGGATTTGTCCCTTTGCTCCAAGCTGAGCAAAGTAAGGATGCCACCTTGGCTGACAGAAATAACCATGTTTAAACAGGGCATTAAACTATATTCACGGACCAGGCTGAAATTCCTGGTTGAATCAAAGATTGATTTCAAAGACTCTGAGATACCTCAAGGCCAGAAGGATCTCCAGAGAGGATAGGAGTTGATTGGAACTGAAGCACTGACTCGTCTCTGTGCATCTGAGCGAACACTTTAAATCTCCAAAGATTGAACTATAAAGAGAAATTAGTTTATTAATAATTCACAGTCTTCAAGAAGGAAAAAAAATGTCAAAAACATATGCTCAGGAACAAAGCTTGATTTTTTCCACCCTGTTTAGAGTAGAGAACATTGTGTAGAAAAAAAGTTGTCAAACTCATAAAATGAATTTGGTTCCTCTTTTTGGTTATTGTTGAGCGTGGTGCATTTGTATGTGTGTATATGTACACCTGTGTTGGAGCATGTGTGTGTGTGTGTGTGTGTGTGTGTGTGTGTGTGTGTGTTTTACCCCTACTCAAATGCATGTCAGCATTTGTTTCAACTTCCCCAGGGATGTTTCAAATTCTCCAAATTCTCTGTCATTTGTGGCAAGCTTTAGCAGCCCAATATTTTCTTTAAGCCTTTAATCGTTGAGGACATATTCATATTGAAGTTGTTAGCCAGCTACACTAAATTGGAGTTTACGAATTCTAGGCAACTTACTTAACTCCACTATGAAAATGTGTTAATCAGCTCTTTATGTCCAACATGAAAGGAAGACATTAACCATTGGACCTGAGAAAGTTCCACCAGAAGTAAAAAGCTTAATAACACAATGGGATCAGTTTGACGGAGGACAGAAGCACAAGAAAAGGTGAAGGAGGGGGCCCCTTTGTTTCCTAATGGTTGATATGATATGATGGCAAAATAGGATTGGATTTAGGGGTAGATAACCAGAATTTGAACTCTCATGAATTTGAACCTGGCTGTAGGCATGTAATTTATTAAACCTTTCTGAGTCTCAGTTTCCTCATTTGAAAAATGATGGGGTTAGGCTAGATTAAAAGTTCTTAATCTTTTTATGTAGGTTATGGACCCCTCTGGCAGTCCAAAGAAGCCTTTAGCATCCCTCTCAGAACTGTTGTTAAAAACATAAAATAAAATATTTAGGATTACAAAAGAAATCAATTAAATTTAAGGGTTTGTTTGTTCTTTTTTTGTTTTTTATCTTTCAGATTCACAGACCTCCTGAAATGCAGATCAGATGACCTCTTGTCTTCTGATTATAAGCCCTAGTCTGTCTTTGATGGTCACTCAATTTTTTTGAGCTTTAATTTCCTCATATGTAAAATTAGCAAGTTGGATTAGTAGGACTTGAGATCCCTTCCACCTCTGACATTCCATTGTTCTAAGTGAACATGGATTAAATATCACAAAATATCATTGTAACACTTAAATAAAAAGTGGAATTCAGCATAAGAAGCCATTTTAGATTCCTCCGGAGCTCCCTTTAGGATTTTGCAAATGGAAAAAACTTCCTGAAATCTAGAACTATGCATATTACTGGGGTGTATAGAGTGTTTGAGGAGGACCAGCACCTCTGATTCGAGGGCTGAGCCCTTTTCAAGCTTGCTCATCCACCTTAGGTGTTGACCTGCCATTCAACTCACTTGTGACTCCAAGAAGCAGCACCGTACCAAAGGCCATACCCTGATAAACCCTCTCCCCAGACTGGCTAAACCAAGTTGAGGATAATTGATGGGCCTCACACCTGTCAATGAGTTAGTGTGGTGTCTGCCCCAAGCATGTGAAAATTTCTCTCAGTGGAATGGGCAGCTAAGAACAATATGTTCCAAGGCCCTGAAGAGAACTGAAGCAGGCCCTGTGGAAGACTTAGAGTGTGGTCAGACATTGAGGAAACCAGGGTCATTCTGGGTCATTGCCAGTCATCCTGACTTTTGTTTTGCTGCTGGACTTTGATGACTCAGGAAGAGAGAGGCTGATGACTTTGTGCTACTCTGTCTCACTTAAATTTAATTCATGCATGAGTCAAGACATCATGATGTCACTGTGATGTCATTTATCCCCTTTGAAAAGGAAGGACAAACAACAACAGTGCATATTACTTTAACAGAATGTTTATGATTTCCTTGGCCTGCTTATTTTCCTTTGTAAGCTGCATTCCCCACCCCCACTTCTTCCAAACATCCCCCAGTCCCCCCTCACAACACACACACACACACACACACACATACACACACACACACACATTCCCTCTTCCTTAATCTATTCTATAGAATGACTGTAAGCTCTAGGGTCTACTAGCCAAGGTTGTTCTTGTGCACTAGTTTAAACAGATTTCTCATTTCATTACTTTAAGGATCTGTGATTTCATCTATGGGAATAAATCCTTTCATTAGTACAGTGTGAAACATTCCCATGTGTAAGTAGCCTTTTTAGAAACTTTTGGAAGTAGAAGAGGTAAAGGAACAGAGGAAGAAAAGGAAAAGGAGAAAAAAGATGGAGCAGGAGGAGGAAAAGGAGGAGGAGGAGGGGGAGGAGGGGGAGGGGGAGGAGGAGGAGGAGGAGAAGAGGAGGACCAATAACATCTTAACACTTAGGGGTAAACCTTCTTGTGGTGAGCTCCTTGTACTTAAAATCTTTTCACCTTGATGGAATCTGGCAGAACTTGGGCTCCAGTGGCACAAATTTCAAGAACCCAAAGCATTCCCTTCCTTCTTTGCAAAGGTAGAAAATTACAGGTACAGGATATATGCTGTCAGATTCAGTTGATGTGTTAGCTGTTTTTCCTGTGAAAAATGGAGCTGACAAAGCATGTGCCACACAGGAATGCTATGAGGAGTAAATGAGATTTTTATGTATAATATACATATATTATATACATATGACATATATATATGTACGCATATACACGTATATACATACATAGTGCTATGTAAACCTTAAGGTCTTTTATCATTCTTTGTTTTTATTACAAACAAAATGTATCAATATTTTTAAAAGAATAAAAAATCCTCAAGATGACCACCACTTCAAAATGATACATGAGATTATAATTTAAGTGGAGGAACATATATACAAACACAGGATGGAGGAAGAGTCTTCTTGTTTTTAACCTTTCTTCCCTGTAATTCCCCCTTTTCGCATTTGCTAGACTGATAGTCTTTAAGCAGGTTGACCATGTCACTCCCTACTCAAACATTCTTAAAAGCTCCCTAATGCCTCTAGCACAGAAGTTTTTAGCGCCATCCCACCCAATTTTTGTCATAGACCCCTTTGGCAAGCTTCCATAGAATCTTATGGACACCTCAGAATATGTTGTTTAATGAATAAAATAAAATACATAGAATTACAAAGAAAACCAATTATGTTGAAATAAAGATGTAATTTTTTTTTACCATCCAACTTCACAGACCCCCTAAAATTCCCAGATAAAGAACCCCAGCTCTAGGATAAAACTCTTCAACTTGACATTTAAAGGGGTCCAGAATCTGCTCCCTGCCTCTGTTTTTAGCGTCGTTTCCTGTGACTCCTTCACATGCTCCCCATTCCAGTCAGTCTGACCTCCTGGTTGTTCTTAACACGGCCTGTCTCCTGCCTCTATGCTTTTACATAGGTT
Organism: Pseudochirops corinnae; assembly: GCA_028646515.1. Taxonomy (NCBI): domain Eukaryota; kingdom Metazoa; phylum Chordata; class Mammalia; order Diprotodontia; family Pseudocheiridae; genus Pseudochirops; species Pseudochirops corinnae. Next base: position 285,710,850 of record CM053585.1, read on the forward strand.
GTTCGCTAGGCATCCCTGGAAAGCACCTTCTCACTTCTGGTCAGGGGCAGCCTCCTGTACAAGGTCTTTCTTCATCTTTTCATTTTGATTGTTGATGCACCCTGCCTCTTGAAATGATTTTTACTACTTCTGCACAAACTTTGCATTTATTTCTCTGTATGTATGTTGAATTCTCTCAGGTAGAACTGAAGTTCCTTGAGAGTAGGGATTTTTTTTGGTCTTTGCATTCCTAGTGCTTAGCAAATTCCCTGTGTATATAGGAGGTGGTTAATTAATAATTAGGTGAATTGGGGGCAGAGTCAAGATGGCGGCGTAGAAGCAAGAGAATTTCGTGGCTCCCACCATAACCACCTCAAATACCTATAAAATGTGACTCTAAATAAATTTTAGAGCTCCAGAATTCATAAAATGACAGAGAAACAAGGCTCCTGCTGAAGGCAGCCCAGCAGACTGACAGAAAGGGCTCATGGCAGCTTGCTGGGAGCAGAGCCCAGCCCTGTGAGATTTTAGTCCCAGGCCATCCAGGAGAAGTCCCAGCTGGAGCTTTCAGAAGAGTGGATCACCAGCAGCTGTGGAGGTTTCCAGAATTACCAACCGATAAGAGGCAAGAACAAAGGGAAAAGGTCAGTGGAACTTGGCTAAATTTTGGGGAGAGGGTCAGGCCAATGGCCTGCAGAGCTAGAAGCAGTGTGAAGCAGCGGCCCTGCAGTGGCCTCCACATGGCTGCTTCAGAGCTCATGGCCTGAAGATTGCAGGGGGACCAAGAGATCATTCAGAGGCTAAGTGCTCTTGCCCTGAGCTGCCTGGATCTGGATCGTGGTCTTGGGTGGTGGTCCTGAGGTGAGTTTTCAGTGAGCCAAAGCTGGTGGAGGCTGCAGAGAGGGCGTCCTTCTAATAGCTCTGGCAGCTGTGAAAACCCCAGTGACTTGGGACAGAGCTCTCTCCTCTGAAAGCAGAGTTCTACTGATCCACCAATCACCTCTTGAAAAAGATCCCCCCAAAAAAACTCCTAGGAATGTTATAGCCAAGTTCTGGAGTTCCCAGATCAAGGAGCAAATATTACAATCTGCCAAGAAGAAACAATTTGAATACAGTGGAAACACAATCAGGATAACACAGGATCTAGCAGCTTCTATCCTAAGGGATTGAAGGGCCTGGAATATGATATTCCAGAGATCAAGGGAGCTAGGATTAAAACTAAAAATCACCTACCCAGCA
>CM053585.1:285712567-285765427 GCA_028646515.1 Pseudochirops corinnae
TGTTTTTCTGTTTGTTTGTAACTTCTGTTTGTATTCTCTGAAGTTCAGGGTGCTGACTTTTTCCCCCTGAACTAGGTAAATGATATGTTTGATTAAAGTAAGATTGTTAACCCATTTTGAGTTGCTTTCCTTTAGAAAAGCAGATCTAAGAAGCTGTGCTAGTAGCCGCCCTAGGTATGCTAGGGTGCTTGCTGTTACAACACTAATGCCTACCTTAATAGCATGAGAATTTTTCCCTCTTCCATGTCACTGTCATGAATCTTACCGAATTTATGTTCCTTGGAATTCCCAGTTTTTTCCACAGGGACTTGTTTTCTAGTCATTCTTCCCTCATCTTGAATATGTAAAATTGATTTTTGAACCCCAAAATAAGACGTTATATTTAACTCTCTTCAATTTCATCTTATTTGTTTTAGTTCATCATTCTTGCTTGTGAGATATCTTTGGACTTCAGCTCTGTCATCCAGTGTACTGTGTTTCTCAGTTCCTGGATATCACAAATTCAAAAAGGATAATTTCTATGAGTTCATATGTTTTGGCTAAAAATGGTGAACAGAGCCATACGGTACTATGTTAGAAACTTCTAAGTTGATATCAACCTATTAATGATTTCTCTTTGTGTCATTACTCAAGGCCTTTTGATTCAACATAACTATACTATAGCCTAATACACATTTCTTCATCTTTTCTATGAAGTTATTATGAAAGACTTTGACAAATGTTTTCAGAAATCTAAGCATAAGAAGTTTCTAGCATTTGCATCTTACGGAAACTGCTTACTTACACTGTCAAAGAAAGATATAAGGTTAATCTGACAAGCTTTATTCTTGGTAAGGCCATGCTGGTGTTTCATGTTCACTGTTTCCTTTCTAAATGATCACAAATCAAACTTTTAATAAGTTTTGAGAATTTTTCCAGAAATAGAAGTCAAGGTTACTGACCTATAGTTTTAAGATCCATTCTCTTCCATTTTATGAAAGCTAGAATATTTGCCTTTCTCCAGTTCTGTGGCACCTCTCCTGTTCTCCACAACCTTTCAAAAATCAATGGTAGTGTCTCAAAGGTCACATCCTTTGGGAATCCTAAATATTCTTTCAGTTTCCTAAAATGAAATTCACACTTGTTTCTGGTGATTTTAATTAATTCAGGGTAGCTAAATGCTATCTTCTCTCATCACATCTTGGATTTCTCATTCCATACTAATTAGTTTTATCCTATCCCACCCAAGTCAGAGGTCTTACTCCTTGGAAGAGGCAACAGAAAGAAAAAAAAGAGTTGACTAATTATGCCTTCAAACCGTTATCCTTTATTATCACCTCATTTATTATCAACAGTGGTCCTTTCTTTGATCCTTCTCTTTCCTCAAACATAGTAAAAAAAATCTTCCCTGTTTATCTTAGCATATAGTAGCCTCCCTTTACTCCCTGACCCATTCATCGGCCACTTTGCTTCCCAGACTACCAAACATATCATAGAGAACTTAATTTTTTCACATCTAGAATTCTCTTCTTGGAATTCCATTGTCCTGATTGGTGGTCACCTCACTTTGCTCCCTTCATGTAGGCACAGATGGAGCCGTGGTTCATTTTACTCGAATCTACGTTGCTGCTACAAACACATCACTTCCTCCCTCAACTCCTTTTTCCATTTCTGAATCCATAGTCAAATCAACTCTGCCATTGTTCTTTGAAAGGGTGTAAGAATCAAATTTCTTATAGCTCTTTACAGAGGAAACTGGTGGTGCAGTAGACAGAGTGCTGGGCCTAGAGTCAGGAAGACCTGAGTTCAAATCTGGCTTTATATACTTGCTACATGGGAAAGTCACTTAACCTCTGTTTGCCTCAGTTTCTTCAACTGTAAAATGGGAATAATAATAATAATTGCACCTATCTCAAAAGGTTGTCATGAGAATCAAATGACGTAATTGTAAAAAGCACTCAGCATAATGGCACATATTAGGTACTTATAAATGCTTATTCCTTCCCTTCCTTCTCTGTTACTTTCCAAAACCCAAGTCCCCATCAGTCTGGAAGTCTCCCATTAAAAAATATTTCTCTGTGCTTTAGGAAAATCACATTGACGGTTGAATGGAGGCTGGATTAGAGTGGGTAGATACTTGAGGCAAGGAGTCCATTTAGGAATCTATTGTAATAATCCAGGTGTGGGGTGATGAAGGCTTGAATGAAGTACTGTTTGTGTGAGTGGAGAGAAGAGGACATATACAAGAAATGTTGTGAGGATAGGAATGACAAAATTTGACAATAGGACATATGGATGAGTGAGAGTAAAGAATCAAATTGAGAGTCTGGGTGACTGTAAGGTCAGTAGTGCCCTTGATGGTAATAGGGAAATTTGGAAGAAGGGAGGGTTTGGGGGGAAAGATAATGAGTTGTTTGAAAATGTTGAGTTTGAGATACCCATGAGATAGGCCATTTGACATATCCAATAGGCAAATGAGAATGTGGGACGGAACTCAGGAGAGACTAGACAGTTATACTACATGAAGGAAAAAGAGAAGAGGCCCAAGGACAGAGTCTTGGGAAGAACAACAACTAGTAAGTATGACATAGATGAATATTTGGTGAAGGAGTCTGAAAAAGAGAGGTCAGATGTGTAGGCGTAGAAGCAAAAGTGAACAGTATCCTAAAAACTTAAGGGAGGAGAAAATATCTTGAAGAAGTAGGTAAACGATAGTGTCAAATGATGCAGAAAGGCCAAAATGGATGAGATCTGAGAGAAGATCATTAAAAATATGGCCATTAAGAAATAATTCTTAATGTTGGAGAGAGCAGTTTTAATTGAATTATGAGGTCAGAAGCCATAATGCGAAGGATTTAGAAAAGTATGAGAGGAAAAGTGGAAGCAGTGGGAATTGATGACTTTTTCAATGAGTTTAATTGAAAAATGGCAGAGAGATATCTAATGATAGCTAGCGTGGGTGGCTGGGTCACAAGTAATTTTGTTGAGGATAGGGAGAGTTGAACATGTTTGTAGGCATCAGGGAAGAAGCCAGTAGTTGGGGATGGATGCACACACACACACACACACACACACACACACACACACACACACACGGGGGAGGGGAAGAGATTAGTATTTGATAACCTCAATTCATTCCCTGACTCATTCACCAACCACTGTGCTGCCCAGACTATAAAGCATGTTACAGAGAACTTAATATTTTCACATCCAGAACTCTCTTTGTCTCTCATTGTTCTGATTGGTAAAGGCAATGAGCTGGAGAAACTGGGTGGAGGATTGGATAAAGAGAGCATGTAGAAGGGTTGTCCTTGGAACTTCACCTTCATGTCAAATAGGAATGAAGGAATAGCTAGTAGGTAGATACATCTGAGTAATGTGAGATAAGAAGTAGGAGGCCTTGGTGAAAGGTCTACATTTTTTCCATGAAGTACAAAATGAGGTCCTGAGCTTAGCTGATGGGAAAGGGGCTGCTGTGGGGAGTTTGAGAAGAAATCAACTGGTTTAAAATAGCTGCTGTCGAGAATGGAATAGAGGGCTTATTAGGAAGGAGTAGAATTGTCTTGCTTCAGTGAGGGCCCGATTGATAATGGATGATACAAATGTGCGGTGGACCCAATCAACCGAGTTGTGGGGCTTCTGCCAATACTATTCATCAGTACATGAATAGGAGTGAAAGAATGGGGAGCAATCCAGGATTCTACTTTGTCAAGGAGTGATTGGCAATGACACAAAGGGGCAGAGGATTTGAGAGTAGAGGACAGTGTAGAGTTGAATTAGGTCACACTAAGGAGTAGGACAGTGTAGAGTTGAATTAGGTCACACTAAGGAGTAGAGATTAGGAAGGTTGGAGAGTGAAGCAAGAGATTAAATGGACCTAGGAAAGAATTGAGGGTGGAGAAGGGATTAGTGATTACTATGAGGATGAACGACAGTGTTACAGGGCCATAAGGCATAGAGAAAAATGGAATGATAAAATATTATGATCAGATAAAGAAACTTCAGTCTTTATGAATATCGAAGTGGAATATATGCCAAGATCAAGGATATGACCATCTCTGTGTATAGCTAAAGTAGAGAGAAAGAGTAGGTTACAGGAACTAAGCAGTCTGAGAAAAAGGAAATTAGGGGATTTATGGAAGCATCACTATGTATGCATTTGCAATGACTATAGAATATGCTGTGCTTAGGGCTCAGTCTTTGGTGGCTCCTCAGGGAGGCTTTATTATGTAGCGTAGGATGTGTACCTCTTTCTAGTAATAGAACTGCATACAATCTGCAAGGCTGCTTCAATTGCTAGTGTTCACATTTCTGTATTGAACTAATAAACAGAAACCGACTCACAAGGTCAAATCTATCCAACTAGATCTACCATCCAGTCCTGATTCTCTTTGCCAATGATATCCAGATATCTCCTTGTACTTCCCTAACTGCTGGGCTTTAGTGCCCACTAGGGGAGAGGAAAAGGAAGCTAAGTGGTGGAATGGAGAGTGCCTGGAGTCAGAAAGACATCCATTCAAATTTGGCTTTGAACACTAACTACCTAGGTGACTCTGGGTAAGTCACTTCCCCCTGTTTGTCTCAGTTTCCTCATCTGTAAAATGAGCTGGAGAAGGAAATGGCAAACCACTCCAGTATCTTTACCAAGAAAACCCCAAATGGTGTCACAGAGAGTCAGAGATAACTGAAAAATGACTGAACAAAAAAAAAGGTGGAGGAGAGGTTATCAAAGTTTAATTTACCTAGATGGCAAACTGAAGACAGAAACATGCAGATTCAAAACAATTCAACCTATGAGTAGAGATCCAAATGTCTAATTACCTTCCCCACCCCTCCATAGTAAGTAAGTGATTAAAAAAAAAGTGTGTTTTGAATTTTCTGAAAGTGCTATTCTTTTTGTAAAAGACAAATGTTTGCCACAGTAGTCTACTGCTTCAAGCTATCCACTGATGGATTCATCGTGAAAGCTATTGTCAGACAGATGTCTCAATCTAAGAAAGAATTTTTTGACTCTAGCTTTCCAACAATGAAGGATAGCCTAGTGCTGTAATGTAATACCTCGTTGGAGGTATTCAGTCAGAGACTGGGTGATGACCTCTCAGAGTTGCTCTAGAAGGGATTCCTGCCTGGCAAAGGAAGTTAGGTTAGATGACCTTCAAGTTTCTTTCCAATTCTAACTCTTCCAAAGCACCAATAAATTCTCTTCCTGGGTTAGAGAGTTATTTAAGTGTGAGTGAGATTTATGTCCCTTCGCTTTGAGATTTCCTTCCATTTATACTGTATATATCACGGAGGCACACAGTTATTTGCACATTTGATTCTCCGTGAGAATGTGTTTATTTGGTTTCTTTGTATCCCTAACATTTCACACAGCGCCTGCACGTAGTATGTGTTTCATAAGCATTTGTTGACTGATTAACTAGGCTTGAAGCTTATAGGGTTCAGTGAAAAGAAGTACATGAGAAAAGTAGAATTTAGCTAACAGAACAACCTTTGAAAGTCTGAATTTTAGATGTAATGAAACCATTGCACCTTGGAACTCTGCCCAGGGCCATATTTTCTCCAATTTTTAGTGGTGTTTGGTGGTCCATGTTGGATAAGCTCTTTGAAATCCTTAGTGGATAAAATGGCAAATCAGTGAAATAATGACTCAGATTCCTAATAAGTAAAGCCACAGCTTTGTTTTCCCCAAAGAAATAACTGATGGAAGTATCTATGTAACAAAGTTGAACACCCATGACTGAGGGGAAAAAAATGTGTCCTTCCAGAAAAAGAAATGATTTCCTTGCTCTTATGGAAGATGTGGCTTGCTTTCTAGAACACATAGGCATTCAATAATTATTCTCAAGAAACCCTGAGAATTTTGACATGGAAACAAGTTATACATTACACATTAAATGGGTCAAATTTCAAGAAAACCCAAGAAACATCTTGAAAATAGCATGAATGTAATTTACAAAGAAAACAATCCAAGGATTACTGCCAAAGGGATTTTCTTCCAGCAGGAAAGAAAAAGGAATTTCATTTTGCCCCTGCACAGATTGATTGTACATTGAATTTGTGGTCTATAATGGAAATTTCCTTGGAATCCCTTGAGTTTAGGAGATGAGAAAAATGAAGGTGAAAGTTGATTTGAGTGTAGAATATAGGGACAGGCCTCTCTTTCTCATTCTAAGTGGGTACTGCCTGCTTTAGTCGATCTGACATTCTGCTATAGGTTCCTCTCCACTTAGAAGAGTGTCAGCATTTTCAATTCAACATTTATTTATTGATCATTTCCTGCAACAGTGTTCCAGATGCTGCAAAGGATACCCCCCCCCCCAAGTATAAAATATGTTCCCTTGCTTCAATGACCTTAGAAATTGGTTGAGAAGACATTATTCATATAATACAATTGAAGAATAATAGAAGACATCATATGATCAAGTATTTAAAATAGCTGCAATCTAGTGACAAAAAGTATGGGACAAATTTTAGGTGTAGTGGGTGGTCTTTAATAATCAACCAAATGTATAGATTTTTAAAGTGTTTTCCATACCATAACCATATGAGATTGAGAGGCAGTATGGTGTAAGTGGAAAGGATAATGGATTTGCAATTAGAAAACCTGGGTTCAAATCTTGGCTCTGCTAGTTACTTGCTACATGTATGACCTTGGGACAATCAGTCACACAAGATCTCTGGACTTCAGTTTTCTGAAAAAAAATAGAAGCTGGAATGAAATGTTTTCTAAGATCTCTTCTGGAACTAAAACTGATAATTCTATGAGGTAGGCAGATGATGGTAATACCAACACAGATCATATCATAGGTACATCTAAGTACCCAAATATAAATAAAGAAACTGAATCTCATAAGGGCTAAATGACCTTGCCAGGAAGGGGCAGAACTGAGAAGGAAATCCTAGGAGCTGTAGTGTAATGAATAAATTAATACGATTTTTATTGATAATTTTTGTTTTTATATTTCCTAGATTTTCCACTGTAATCCTCCCCTCCCCTCTTAGAGAGTTATCCCTTAGAACAAATAATTTTTTAAGAAGAAGAAAAAAAAGAGGAAGAAGAAAAAATATTCATCAAATAAATCAATACATTGGAAAAATCTATTATATGCAATGTTCCATACCTATGAAGCCTCTGCCAAGGAAGTATCTTCTTGTATCTGGGAACAGCTTTATTTTTTATAATTTTGTAGCACTCATTTTAAATTTCTTTTTTTTTTGTGTTGGCTATTATTTTCATTTATATTCTTACAGTATTCATTACATTGTTGTAGTCATTGTATATATTGTTTTCCTAGTTCTGTTCATTTCACTTTACATTAGTTCATTCAAGTCTTTTAATGTTTCTCTATAGCCATTTTCATTATTTTTAGAGCACAGTAATATTCCATTACAATCATGTATCACAACTTCAGTCAGCATTTACTAAGTTCCAGATACCATTAGAGACTGGCAAAAAATGAAATATTTCTGCCCTTAAGGATGTTATATTCTACTAAAGGAAAAAACTTATATCTATGTCAATATTATATATGAAACTTTTGCTGAATAAATACCAGGTACTGGAAAGAATACTAGGTTTAGAATAAGGGAAACTAGATTTCCTAATTTGAAACTGACACAGAATGACATTGATATCAGGTAATGAGAACTTGGATTCCATTCCTTAACTTCATCCTGGAACTTTTAACTAGCAGCATCTCTGTCTCTTAAAGATGCAGCTGAAAATACCTCTGCATACTTAATAATAGAGAACATTTCTGGTTCCTGGCATAACAGATTTCTTTGGGAAAAGCAGTCCTGGTGTACGTGGAGTAGCTATTTCCATTAAGAATTTCATTAGTGGTTTTGAGACATTGAGCATCAAACATTCTATTTTTTTTTTTAAACAAAGAACTATTCTATAATGATAAAACCTCAGTACCTCAAGTTTCTGGTCCAGAAAACTTTATTGTTTAATTCTACATGTAGAAAACCTATATCTTAATATTGAGTTGATATTTGCTTAGGAAAGAAAAATCAATTTTTAGTGTCCAACATCAGTGGTCCAACACCAAAAGCATCTTCATTCTGAAGTTAAGACTAACAGTCTGTATCTAGAAAACCAACATTAAAATAATAGTACACAGGTAAAGAGAAATCTGAGGGCTGAGGTATAATAATTTACATATCCCTATGCTATAGTTTGAGGGTGAAAAGCAGAGGGTATGTTAGTTAATCAACACTATTGACTTTGACTCTGCCATGATTCTAACAAGATGCCCAGTAGGATGTCCTCTTTTCCTAATCCTCCTCGATGCCACTATACGTGGGAAGCACAGATAGATACAGTCCTTTTGGATATCCATGTCCTTAATTTGAAATCTCAAGCAGACAAATAGAACATTCATGGAAGGTGAAAGAAATTCTAGAATTCCTAAGGTGTTAGGAATGTGGCCACTTTCATGCTGTGAAAAGGAGGGCACAACCTTTTCTCTCTTATGTTTAGCTCTTTGGAACCTAAACTTTGCTGCTGTAGACTTTCTGTCTCTGGTAGATATCCCGGTATACCCTGTCTCCAAACCCATGAACTGGAGCTCTGCTACATCATATGCTGTCCCAGTTCTCTACTGGTGTCTTTGGCTATAAAGTGTTTAAGGTCTTTGAGGGCCAAATACACAGAGAGATTCACTTTGCAGATTTACCTGAAGCAATTTAGCAAACTGAAATCATGATCCCTTTTGGTATATCATAGTCTCTGAAAAATTAAAATGCTGGTCATTCAAAGTCACATGGCATTACCTAGGCTACAGCATATTCCCACTGATAAATTGAACTGGAGAAGCAGCAGAAAATATGTCATTAGAGAGATACGTGAAGAGAAAAGAACGTGATTTAGTCAAGCAGTGAGAGCAAGGGATGACTTATGGACAGCCTGTTTGCTGCATTGGTAACCACAGAATTTCAAGAGATTCAGAAGATGACCTTCTGCATGTTGAGTGAACCTCCTGGGAATGGTGTATGAGAAAATATGGTCAAGACTTGTATGGGATGGAAAGCATGGATGGATTCTGATCTGTAAAATGGGTGCAGTACCCATATTGTTGAGATCACAGATTCTTCAACGTGGAAAATCATTTAAGTCACAACGGGAACTTTCAAACTGAAGGCTGATTTATCCACCATAATAATAATAGCTGACAAGTATAGCACTTCATAGTGAGAAAATGGCCTCAGATACTTATTAGTTGCATGATATCACTTAACCTTGGTTTGTTTCAGTTTCCTCATCTACAAAATAGGGAAAAAAATTGCCCTGGGGCAGCTAGGTGTTGTGGTGGATAGAACACTGACTCTGAAGTCAGGAGGACCTGAGTTCAAATCTGGTCTCAGATAGATATGTAATAGCAGTGTGACCCTGGGCAAGTCACTTAACCCCAATTGCCTTCCAAAGAAAAGAAAAGGAAAGAAAATAATAGCATTTACCTCTCACTATTGTTGTGAGGATCAAATGAGCTAATAATTAGAAAGCGTTTAGCACAGTGCCTGGTACATAGTAAGGGTTATACAAATGTTAGTGCTGATGAAGATGATAATGACCTAGCTAAGGGAAACACCATGCACACACATGGTTATACACAAAGCATGGAGGGATAGGATAAGGACTGACCTATGCTTTCATCCATCCAGGAAGCTCTCTGATCAGGAAACTCCTTCTATCAGTGTAGGCCAACATTCTCTCTGCAATTTCGTATCTTAATAATCTTAGGAAGTTGTCTAGAGCAATGAGAAGTTCAGTGCTTTGCCAGGCTCCCAGAACCGATGGGTCCACATGAACTGGGAGCTGGATTAGAAAAGGCTTCATGGAGAAGGGAGCATTTGAGCTGACCCTTGATAGAAGCTAGGGCTCCTAAGGGGTTAAGCCCAGGAAGGAGTCAATTCCAGCCTTGGCGGATGGGGGTGGGAGGGGCAGCCAGTACAGGCACCTGTATGTAAGTATAATGTATGAAGGATGGTAAGAGGGCCAGATTTGCTGGACCATAATAGATATGAATGGGAGTAATGTGCAATCAAGGCAGAAAAAGAGGCTGCACTTCTTTGATCCTGTAGGTAACAGAGACCAGAGTGAGGTTATAGGGTAATGGCATGGTCAGACTTTCACTTTTGAACAAATGGAGGGAGAGCTGAGGTCCTGTGATGCCTCTTTCTATGATCCCACTCTGCCTTTCTATTTTATCTGCTTGGGTTAGGAATGATTTACTGTGTCCAGAAATACTCTCATTGAGGCCAAGAGAAATTAACATGAATCATGCTACTCAAAATATCTGTATCTTCCTCTGTCTCTTTCAGGAGTCTTTGTAATATTTTGGGGCTTGAGTCACAACATTGTCTGAGAGATGAAAAATGAGTGTCACACAGAGGGCAATGGGGAGAGTCATGGTGGGTGGGAGTAGGCTGCAACTTAGTAAATAAGGAACTTTGAAGAAGAATTGAAGTCAGAAAGTCATTAGAGACTCATAGGCTCAAAAAAGAAGATAGATTGTACATGTGATGAGAGGGAGAGGTAAGATATTGTCAACTTGAGTTGTACACCAGCATCCTTGGGCTGGAAGGGCCTTAGCACATTGGCTGCACAGACTGTGGCAAAACTTAAGGACATGGAGTCAGATGAGAGTTTCATTGGGAGGGAAGGCATGGATGAGTTGTTATCTGCATCACTGGAGTGAACCTTTGAATTGGTGAGATCACAGCCAAACTGGACAATGCTTTAACTGTGTCTGATAGTGTATGCAGTGGTTCACATCCATAGTACAAGAGCTCTGCAACAAAGGAAGAGAGATGCATTTTCTCACCTCTCCTCCAGGACAAAGTTTGGTCTTTTTAATTAGTAAGGTTGGAAGTTATGCTCATAAGCTTTCCAAATGTAAAAATAAAAAATCCAGTCCATTCAATGTTCCTTATGATATGGGAGGACATGGATGTTGAAACATCAAATGGAAGGAGTAGAAATTCAGGACCAAATTAGTTGCTAATTTATCACATTAATTTTAAGTGTGCCCAGCATTTTAAAAGACTCTAAAGCCAGATGTACAGAAACAGCACAAACTTCAAACTGAATCCAGATAGTTTAAAACAAAGACTTGAGAAATGTCTGTTATATCGATATAAATTTAACCCACACAAATACCTCACTCAGGGTTTCCCAGGGTTAGTTTAATGACATGCCAGGAAGGCTTTGATTATTTCAGTTGGGTAAGGATGGTTATGAGATTCCCAAATGCTTCTCCAAAAACAGTTCTTATTAACCTTAATTTAAAAAATACATATGTGGTTTATAGCAATTTTATGAGGAAGAGGAATGGAATATTGTGAAATCAAACTAACAATAGGATCTTGAAACTTCACAAAGGTAGAGATTTTTAATTACACTGAACTCTGTCTTGTTTTATTGTTCTTTGCAATTGCATTGCTGTAGTCATACACGATGTTCTCTTGGTTTGATTTACTTCACTTTGAATCAGTTCATATAAATCCTCCTATGCTTCAAAATTCTTCATAGTCATCCTCTCATAAGGAAGACAATTCCATTAAAGTCATGTACTATAACTTGGTTAGCCACCCTGAGCACTCACCTAGCTTCCAATTCTTGGTTACCACAAAAAGTAGCAAATATTTTTTAAAGAATTCTATCTACTTACTTTCATTGAATTTGGCTTAGGGAAGGTATGACATACACTCTAAATTGGGTATCTTGCTCTACAGGAAAGAAGGGGGGATGGGGATGAGAGGGGGGATGATGAAGGGAAGTATAGGTTGGGGGGGAGGGTTGTTAGAAGCACACACTTCTGTAAAGGGACAGGGACAAAGTAGAGAATAGAACAAGTGTGGGGTGAGATAGGAAGGAGGGAAATACAGTCAGTCTTTCACAATATGTCCACTGTGGAGATGTTCTCCCTAACTACACATGTACAGCCTGTATTGAATTGCTTGTCTTTCTAGTGGGGGTGGGTGACAAGGGAGGTATGGAAAGAATCTAGAATTTAAAGTTCTAAAATCAAATGTTAAAATATATATATATGTATATCTATATATTATTATTATTATTATTATTACTTACATGTAACTGGGAATTAAGATATACAGGCACTGGGGTAAGGGATCAATCTTGCCCTACTGTAAAGTCAGAGGGGTGATGGGGGAGGATATAGGAGAGAGGAGATTGGGGGAGGTGGTAAACATGGGATCGCTGTTTTGGGGTGGTGGGTAGGGGAAAGATGGGGAGAAAATTTGTAAGCCAAAATCTCATGAAAATGAATGATGTAAACTAAAAATAAACAAAAGTTAATTTAACAACAAAAAAAAGAATTCTATCTAGCCTCTGAAATATGCATTGGACTGAACTCCACCATTGGAAGACTCAGAGTATGCTACTACCTCTGACATTTTCACGGGCCTTTGATGACCAGAGGCAAACCACTTGACTTTTCTGAACCTCAGTTTCTTCACCTGTAAAATGGAAATAACTTCTTTTTTGTCTGCCTTTTGTGATCATGTAAGAATTGGAAACCTCAGACAATATCTAGTCTGAGTCCTTCATTTTACGAAACTGTGGCATAAAAATGTTAAGTGATTTGCCTAAAGTCACACAGATAGTAAATATCAGAGATGGGATCTGAACTCAGGAATTCTACCTTCACAACCAATGCCCTTTCTGCCTAGCATACTTTTTTTCTTAATTAAGCATTACATGATAATTTATGTAAACATGTTTTGTTAACTACAAAGTCCTGTACACAATAAGAATTTATTATTATAATAGGAGAAATAACACAGTATTTGGCACATATTAGTCACTTAATAAATGCTTGACTTAATAAATAACTGACTGAAGGACTGACAGAGATCATGCCTACTGACCTTAAAGGATTAACACTGCAATGGCTATTTTTGGAAGGATTTCAGTAAAATCAGAAGTTCTGTGCAAGGATGTTGGGTGGAAAATTAGGTGAGTTCTAAAACCCTTCCGAAATCTCAGCTTTGGTTGACGATCCCCAACCATTGTGGAACTGCAATATCCCATTGTGGTTAGTTTGATTTCACAATATTCCATTTCCTCTTTTCCTATAATTGCTGTAAGGCACATCTGTATTTTTAAAATTAAAGTTAATAAGAACTTTTTTTGAGATGTGCTTGGGAATCTTATAACCCTTCTATCCTCAGCCAAATAAGAAAGTTGAAACCTTCCTGGCATACTATCAGACCAGTCATGGAAAGCCCTTTTTGAGGTGTTTGCGAGGCCTGAGTTCATGCCTCGATATTGCTAAGATTTGTTGAATCATTGCCTTTAAACTATTTGGATTTGCTTTCTGCACATCTGGCTGTAGAGTCTTTAAAAATGCTGGACACATTTTAAATTACTTAATCAGATAAATAAACAGTTAATTTGGTCTTGAAATTCTATTCTCTCTTTCCGGTTTTGTTTTCAATAGCCACACCCTCCTATTTTATACGGAATAGTAAATAAACTTGTTTTTTTTCTTTTTCTTCCATCTTCCTTCCTTCCTTCAATCCTTTCTTCAATCCTTCCTCCCTCCCTTCCTTCCTTCCTTCCTTCCTTCCTTCCTTCCTTCCTTCCTTCCTTGCTTCCTTCCTTCCTTCCTTCCTTCCCTTGGAAATTTCATGAACATTGCTTTCAATATTTGCAGTCTTCTCACACATATTCTTTCTCCGTGAACACTACAAACCAGGCATACTAGCCTCTTGCTATCTCACACTCAAGATGTTCCTCACTTCTGCCTCTTGGATTTCTGGGATTCCTTGGGAATCCCTTGGATTACTTTAAGACTGAGATCAGGCATCACCTTCAACATAAAGTTTTTCTCTGTATCACTCCTGATTCCCCAGGTCCCAATTTCTTCATCACAGCTCCTCAGGATAGAATGCCTCCCACCCAAACTAGCTTGTATTAATTTTGTATACATTTTGAATATACACATTATATATATATATATATACACACACACATATATATGTATTTATTATCTCCTTTGTTTCACCTCTGTCTTTATGTATCTAATTTTTAGTAGAGTGCCTAGTACTGACAGATACTTAATAAATTCTTGTTGGTTGGTCTGTAGATAGTATGTGAATAAAAATATTAAACGGAAAAACAGTTTCTAAGATGGGTGTCCAATATATGGTTTTCAATGCCAAGTTTGGGATATGTTGCTGTGTGGTCATCATTAGGAAGGAAGACTTTACGCATATGCTCTCAAAAGCTGTGTTTACAATGACCTTCTCCAGGGAATTTGCACAACAAATGTTGAAGATAGTGGGAAGCCTTTTCTAGCAGCTAAGGAAACATTTCTAAAGATGAGACCTGAGAAGGAGAATAAGGCAACACAACAAAACCAACTTCCCTGAAGATACTCAGAAGGTATGTTTCCAGTGATGTCATGCCTTCACCACACAATAGGTGTGGCCAGTCTCTATGGGACATTCATTCTTATCTCCTAATACTGTTGGCAGAAAGACTTTGGGGTCAAATTGACCTTCCTTTAGTAAATTAAACAATAACCCAAACTTTGCTCATTTCTTCCACCATTGTCATTTATATTTCTCTGACCACAAAGATAATGGGTACATGAGAGGGAATAGGAGTGTTATATGATGTGTGTGTGTGTGTGTGTGTGTGTGTGTGTGTGTGTTAGGGATCTATCTCCCGCTGCAACTCAAGCCCAAATCCTCTAGGTTCATTTGGCTCCTCCTTCCCCCAGTAGATATTAAAGTGAGCCCTGAAACTTGTCATTCAGATATATGGAGCAATGTAGAAACCAAGCAGACTGTTCACCATGGCTCCCCAAGACTTGTATCATTCTAGGGGTGGTACTAGGATCTAGAATTTCACCAACCCTCTCCTTCATCTCCATTCCTGCCCCATGCACTCTGTGATTTGCAAAAAACAAATAGCCAGACACAAGATGCTTTTCTTGAATACATTTTGACTCTTTCTTGCAAATCTGCCAGGAGCTCCAAGGATCCAGAGCTACCTTATACATGTTGATACTTTCTTAATGTACTCTCTCCCACCCACAAACTCATTCCTTCTCCTCCATATACTCTCTGAACTTTCCTCTACTGAACACATTATGCTTGTCTTGAACATACTTTGAGTCCAAACTGAGTTCCAGAGCCAGCTTTCCTCTAAATAGTGCACACATTAAATCTTCTATACACCCAGAGGCTAGTTTTTCCCACCAGTCTAACACAAGAGATGAGGGTATATCCCAGGGCTTCTTAAATGGGCCTGGGGAATAACTGGCAAGTACTGGCAGCTGTGTGACCCAGCAGCCTCAGGCACACAGCTGCGCCTCCTGGACCATCATCCTTAGCGTCTGACAATATACATGATCATATGTGTGTTTAACAGAGAGAGGGAAAAGTCACAGTAGGGTTAAGACAAAACATAAAGTGTGTTTAGTTCATGTCTATAGTTTAAATAAATTGCTTACTTTCTGTATTTCATTTCAAAGGAGGTAGATTGGTGTGCTAGAATGAGCACCAGATTGAAAGACAGGAAGGAGATAAGCATCTATTAGCCCTTCTGTTACTCACTGTATGATCCTGAGTGATTCTATAGTCATAGAATTTTAGAGCTTGAAAGTATGTCATATGATCCAGTCTCCTAACTTTACCTCTTTAGGTCTCAGTTTCCTCATCTGTAAATGGAAAGAGGTTTGGTATAGTGGATAGGTGACTAGGTTTAGAGTCAGGAAAATCTGGGATCAATTCCCAAAGTAGACATTTGCTTGTTGTGTGGCCTGGGTAAGTCACATGGTCTTTCTGTGCCTTAGTTTCCTCATCTATAAAATGTAGGAGTTGGAGTCAGTGGCTTCTAAGGTCTCTTCCAGCTCTAAATTAATGATCCTATAATCCCCTAATTATACTGAATAGCCCTAAGATCCTTTTTGGTGCTTTGATTTCATTATAATTTACTTTATACTGTCCAAAGTGCATAACTATATAGTGACTTTTGCCTCATTCTGTATGAGTGTATGTAACAGACTAATCAGCAGATATATGTAGTGCTAAAACATATTCACTTTGCAATAATTAGCTCCCTTTCAGGCCACTAAAGAAAGATTCAGAGGTTCGGGAATGATGTAGAAGTTAACTTAAGTTTGAATCATAACCCACTATTTTATGTAATGCATGAAAATAACTATAAATAATTCCTCTTACTATCTTTGCTAATTGTTAATGAAATTAAGTGGCCAGAGCATGCTCGAGGTTACTTAGTACTGTGTGATATACCTGTATTAGCCACAGGCTTTTCCACCAATTCTAACTCAATCTTTATTCTATCTCAACCCTTAGGGACAAACTGTTTTCAATATGTCTTCCACAATGATAGGGATTAGGATCACAGAAAGTTGGCCTCAAAATTGACCTTAGATGCTAGAACACTGACCATTTAACATGTCAGCCTTTGAGAATATGTAGTCCAATTCTTTCATCTTAAAGAAAGAGGAATCTGAAGCCCATTAAGAGTAAGCAATCACTTCTCATAGGTCCCTTGACATGTTAGGGTTAGGACTTAGGAGTATAGCTCAGTTATCCTAAAATCCAGTGGTCCACACCTCTAACCCAAGAGACAGAATATTCTTTAATCTTACATACTTCTCTTGTTTAATATTTTTCCTTCATGATTTCAAGGGAAGACTTTCATTTCCTATTGTGTAACCAACATTGTGGTTGGTGACCCATTAGCTCACTGTTTTAAAGCTTGAAACCAATGATTATTCAATTTGCATTCAATCCTTGTATTTAGCCTGGCCCTATTCTTTAGTCAAAGATTGAACACTGGACCCAAGCCTGCCATCTTCTGCATGGATGTTGTTTGGTTAGCAGAGCAACCTGGTAAGAATATATAGATTTTTTAGTTCCCCAGCAATTCATGACCCCCATTCCCTATTTTAATGTCAGAGTACTTGTAATTGTTGGCCTTTACAATCTGTAATGCCTATCTTCATAATTCATTAAAGTCAATGAGTTCTCCACTTCCATTCATAAAAGTTTTACTGATTCCCTTTATTTTATATCACATTTATTTTCCAGGATATCTCACCTTTTTTTGGGTGAGGGAGAGAACCACATTCCTACCTGTCTTCTTCTGCATCTCCCCATTAAAAAGAGAAATACAAAATCCTTGTAATAAATATGCACAATGACACCAAACAAATTCCCTCATTGTCCATGTCCAGAATTACATGTTTCACTATGGATCTTGAGTCTGTCAAGTCCTCCACTTCCTTATCACTCACCCCTCAACTTCTAGCCATGCGGCTTTGATCCCACCGTTCAGCTGAAATTCTACTATTTGACTCTCAGAGGTTACTCGTGGTATTTGAACTGCCAAATTCCATAAGCTTTTCTCAGAGCTCATACTTCATGACGTCTCTGCCGTTTTTACATCATTGTCCAATCTCTCCTGGATATTCTCTCCTCTATTCGCTTCCTGGACATTTACTCTCTCCTGGTTTTCTTCTCATCTGTCTGGCTTCCTTCTCAGTTTCCTCTGCCTGATAATCATCAACATTCTTTCTTTTAAATGTAGATGTGCCTCAAGGCTTAAAAGGGGGTCATCCTCATTGTTTTCATTACAGTTTCTACGTTGGTGATTTCATCTTTCTCTAGGGTCTAATTAATAACCTCAAAATTTGTAACTATTCTCTCTCTCTTTCTCTCTCTCTCTCTCTGTCTCTGTCTCTGTCTCTCTCTGTCTCTCTCTGTTTCTCTCTGTCTCTCTCTGTGTCTCTCTCTGTCTTTCTCTGTCTCTCTCTGTCTCTCTCTCTCTGTCTCTCTCTCTGTCTCTCTCTCCTTCTCTCTGTCTCTCTCTCTCTCGCTTTCTCTGTCTCTCTCTCTCTCCTTCTCTCTGTCTCTCTCTCTCGCTTTCTCTCTCTGTCTCTCTCTCTCGCTTTCTCTCTCTGTCTCTCCTCTCTCTCTCTCTCGCTTTCTCTCTCTGTCTCTCTCTGTCTCTGTCTCTGTCTCTCTCTGTCTCTGTCTCTGTCGGTCTCTCTCTCTCTCTCTCTCTCTCTCTCTATCTCTCTCCCTCTCTCTCTCTATCTCTCTCCCTCTCTCTCTCTCTCTCTATCTTTCTCTCTCTTTCTACATGGGTATAATTTCAACCAGCCGTATGGTTTAATTTGTACAGGTAACTCCAGGTAAGGAGCTTCCTTTCACAATGAAGATAGAAACTTGCCATACAACTTGTAGTTTTAGAGTTGTTTAGGTAGCCGAGAGATTAAATGACCCATTAAAGTCTTGAAATTTGTGTGCATTATTGCCTTTTGTTTCTCTTCTGTCAAATTTTCTTCTACATTACTATTTTTCTGTTTTGGATCTGTTCATCTTCTTCCACAGATTCTTATTCTTTTGAGAACTCCATCAGATATCTAATTTTTCTTAATTATATTTTAAATTCTGCATTAAGTACTCTATTTTTTGCTTTGAGAACTCTAATTTCTCAACTAAATTCATCCCTGATGTCTTGTTTTATGAGTTTGATTTCTTTTAAGAGAGATTGTACTTATTGTTCCAGGATCTCTGGGGAGTCTATGGGATTCTGCCTTTCATCAGGCACTATTGCTTCACTCTCCTTCATATTAAAATATTTGTTAATTGTACTTTGGTTTCTTTGTGGTTTTACTCATTTTCCTTCTATTTTTAGGATCCTCTGTGCTGTTTTATATGTTTTCTGAACTTTTACTGAGGCTTTTTCTCCTTGTATCATTAATCTTTAGACTTCTTTTTTTTTATATTCTCTTGTCACCTACTTTCTTCACTAGCAGAGCTGCCTCAGCTTTGGGAGGTATGGAGTTCACTGGCCTGGGTCTGTACTATAAGTAATCTAGGAGATGGAACTGGTTCTCTTTGGATTTTCAATCATTTCCCCTCTCAGATCCAATTCAGCTTCACCCTCACCATGCCTTTTGAGTCTAATTGATTCCTCCCTCCACACTCTTCCATTCCTCTACAAGCCTGGGAAGAATCAGAACTACTATTTCTTAGTAGTGTGAAGGGGGGAAGGAACTAGCTAGTTACTGAAAATACAAGGGTTTCTGCTCTGTGTAACAACCAGGGGTGGAACTAATTCCAACTGGATTTCCAGTAACCTTTCTTTCAGGTAAGACACAGTTACCCAACAGGTATATTTTAGCCCAATTTATTCCTCCTCTACTCTCTCCTCTTTCTTAACATGATTAGGCTTAATGAGATTTTGCCACTTTTTATGGAGTAGAGCTACAAAGTATGATCAGGCAGAACCACTGTAAGCAGAGAAGGGTCTCTACTCTAGATCCAAACCTGGGAGTTTGCCGTTGTTCACTGTGTTTGGGAGAAAGAGCATGGATGTTAGTGGGAGGACCTTGTTGAATTAACACTAAAAATTTAAGTTCTCTGGTATGATTTATAATATTTTTATCTTCCTAGTTATTTATTATCATGTAAATTTAGCCCTAATTACTTTACATCTAATACATGATCCCTTTGAAAGCTGAAGGGTTGAAGATTTAGAATGCAAGCTCTTTGCAAATAGGGATTTTTTTATTTATTGCATTTGTACCCTAGCACCTTAGCACAATAGATGCTGGGTCTTCATAGGGTCTTAGTAGATGCTGACTGGTTGAAGAGGTTTGCAGAGAGGTACTAAGCTGCCATCTTGCTAGTCATGTGATGAGGTGTTTCCCACATAGCCACTATATATTAAAGGAAGATCTTCCTTACTGAAGATGGTCTCTAATCATTCTCCTGAGCTTCAGTACTACCTTTTTAAACCACTGCTGGATGTCTCCATCTGCATGTTTCATTGGCACCTAGAGCTCCTCATATTCAAAATAGGACCTCTCTTTCTACTTAAACCCACTGCTTCCCCAAACTTTTTTATTTGTGTTGAAGGTTCTACCATGCTCACACAGTCACCTAGCATTCTAACCAGTGTCATCTCTGACTCTCCCCTTTATCTCCCCCTCAATAAACAATTAGTTGCTCTGTCTTGTCAATTCCGTCCAAATGATTTCTCATCTATCCAGCTCTTCCCTACTCACATGGCCAAAGCCCTAGCTCAAGCCCTCTTTGCCATTTTTCTGGACTCTTGTATTAGTTTTCTAATGAGTCTCTCTTCTCCAACCATACTACTTGTAACAAACTAAATAATCTTCCTAAGTGACTTTGTCATTCCCTTGCTCAAAAACTTTTGGTGCCTCCCTTTTAGCCACAGGATAAAATATTAACTCCTTATCTTTTCTAGCCTTTTAAAAATATTAGTCTCTTTTATATGCATGTTTCAGCCAAACCAGGCTCTGAGCTACCTGAACTAAGTATCTGTGGTACCACTTCTGTACCTTCTCCCTGGACATTCCTTACACTTACAATATGCTCCCTTCTCATTTCAATTTCTTAGACTCCTTATCTTCCTTTAAGATCCAGGCCAGGTGCCACTTCTTCCAGGAAGTCTTCTGTGATTTTTGCAATTGCTAGTGCAAACTGACAATTTTAAATTACCTTGTATTGCCTTTTCTGTGTGCATTTTTTGCTCATACCTCTTCTATCCCTGAGTAGAATGTAGGCATCTATACAAGGCGGACAATATTTTATTTAGATCTTTGTAATGTTTAGCACTTTTTTTGGCCCAGACCTGTTATTTCATTGATAAAGGAAATTCCTAATCAGGACCAGGGTCACACAGTCAGTATGTGTCAGAGATAAGACTTGAACACAGACTTCTTGACTCCAAGGTTGGCTTTATATTCACTTATTATGCAACACTGCCACTCATACATCTGCTGAACTGAGTATACAGGTAACCCTTCCAGCTTTCCTGATCATGATTTTGATATATCATGGGTCAGCATAGGAAATTAAATGGAAATTTTTTGTGAAGCCTCAGATGACACACAAAAGACAGCAGACAACACAGATAAAGTTTAGAAACTTAGAAATGCATAAAACATATTTATAGCATTGTATAATATCAACATATCCTATCTTTTAATATCATAATAATTCAGACTCCTTCTCTGATCTGAAGGGAGGGCCAAAAAATTTCACATACACTTTCCAGATCATGGGGGTGGGGGGCACCTTGTCCTTAACCCTCTGTATGTGGAAGGAATAACTGTAGTGGATGGGACATCAGAGCAGGAGACAATACAATGAAGGGTCAATCCTTTTCCACCACTGGCTTTGTACACTTTGGAAAAATAACAGCCTCTGATAGTGGGGTGGGGGTCTCCATTGCTTCATGAATATAATGGGCATAATAACCCACCTACCTGAAGGCTATTTCCTAAAATCTTTCCAACTCTGATGCCTATTATTCTACCATTCTGTGAATCAGAGACACAATCAGAGGCATTTCCATGGCACCAGAGCACAATTACATAAACATGAGGGTAAAATCGCCAGCAATAGGCCATATTGTAAAGGGACAAGGAGCAGCTTCAAATGCTTGAGCAGCTAGCTTCTTCCAAACTTAGCTGAACTTTGGGAATTTGGCTGGGATTCACATCAAGATTTTCTTCCAGTAAATCTTGGTTTGGACACCACTGGAAGTATTAAGAGAGAGATTTGCTCGTGTTCCTTTCAAATATAGAGCTCCTATGCTTCAATCAAAAATTAGTGAAATGTAAAAATGAAAAGTTACCTGCCTGCTTTTCTGGTGACTATAGAATTGTTTAATTGAAGGGTTCTCTCTGAAGTTTTCTCTCACTGAATCAGCAGCATTCGTCACTGTCTTCTTCTCTGGGGATTACAGTTGGGTGACGGTGAAAGCTTCTGAAAGGCAGGAAGCCTTTTCCTGCCCACTCTGGCCCAGGGATCTGTCCCTCCTCTGGGCTCAGAGCATTTATTGTCTGGGTTACTCACTTGACATTTGATTAATTATCATACTGCCTGATAACATCTCTTGCTCTTAACTAGTTCTTGGTTGACATTTCAATTGTGCCTTACTTAACCCCTTGACTCTTGGGACTGTGCATCCTACCTTTTTGTATCCCCAACAACACCCAAGCATTACTTGTGTAGTAGAGGCACAGTGCAGAATATCTGATATATATTAAGTTGTTTTTTTTTTTTTAACATTGTGGGTAACTTGGGTAACTGGAATGCTTGGGTAACTGGAATGCTCTTCATCCTCACCACTACCTCCTGATTTCCCTGACTCCCTTCAAGTCTCAGCTTAAATTATACTTTCTGCAAGAATTCTTTCCTTTCATTCTTATGCCTTCCCTTTGAGATTATCTCTGATTTGTTCTGTGTTTAACTTTTTTGTACAAAGTTATTTGCATGTTGTCTCCAATAGATTGTGAGTTCCCTGAGGTCCTGCCCTTTGTGTCCCCAAAGCTTAGCACATAGTGTAGCAAATAAGAGGTCTTTAATTAATGTTTGTTAGTTTGGCTTGGTTTGATTTGTCTTGGGCAGCTGCCAGTCCCTCTTACAGGTGTCCTTGCTCTGTCTACTGGGACTACCTCATTCTTCTCATGGCCATCAAGACACAAAGGGTAGAATTTCTAATAATGAAATATCAGCGCCATGATAGGGCAGAGGAGGTAGATTTTTTTTGGGGGGTGGGGAAGGCATTCTTGGCCATATACTGTGCATTTGCTTGAAAATGGTGCCAAATTATTATACAATTCCAAAGAATGAGACTCAGAATCTTCTAATTATCTTGTTTCCTTAGCTCAATGTTAACGCAACCCTGTTGCATTGCAAAAGGATGCCAAATCAGAAATCTGGCAATCACTGGTTGCAGAAATTTTCTGGAGCTGATATAGTGGATTCAACACCATTTCTACCTGCCCCCCTGCCTGCAATTAGGCATTGCTTGCCTAATATCCATGACTTCTGGGATTTAAAATGTTAGGGAAATAACTATTCTCCTTATCATGCTCAATCCTGCTAGAATCTTTCTCTGTTATTCATTTGTCACCATGCCCAGATGAGGAAAGTCATAGTCTGAAAGGAAGATTCAAGATCTTGGGAGGAGAAAAATCCTCTCATTTTGAAGTCTGGGCCTCTGAGGTTCCGAGAACAAAAAATTCACCCAGTCATATTGTTTGTCAAAGGAAGGTCAAGGACTAGAATGCAGACATCCTTTCTCAGTCTAGTGATTTCTCTATTACACTTTGTCATCTTTCTTAGTTGGAAAACACCTCTTCTTCTTCTCCCTAAATTTCAGTTGATGCTTGAAGTTCTTTTTGCATGCTTAGTTATCTGTGGCTTCAAAATTTTAAGTACCTTTTCCATGTTGAACTGAATGGAGAGTAATGATAATAATGTGTGTGTCAGTTTTGGAGGAATTCATGCAGATATTCCATGTAGATATCCCCTTCCTCAAAGATAGACAAATAGACAGAGACAGACAGACAGATAGATAGAAAATAGATTTTTTTTTTGGTTGAGTCATTTTTCAGTCATGTCTGACTCTTCATAATCCCATATGGAGTTTTCATGGTAAAAATACTGGAGTGTTTTTACCATTTCCTTCATTTTTTATGACGAGGAACTGAGGCAAACAGGGTTAAATGACTTGCCCAGGGTTACACAGCTAGTAAGTGTCTGAAACCACACTTGAACTCAGGAAGATGATCTTCCTGATCTCAGGCCCAGAACTTGATCCACTTCACCATCTAGCTACTCAGGTTTAGATAGTCAAAGTCTGAAAGGTAGCTTTAAGATCATAAGAGGGGTGGGCAATCTTCTCATTTTGAAGCTTGGGCATCTGAAGTAGAAAGATAGATACATGGATAGATGGATGGATGGATAGATGGATGGATGGATGGAGGGAAGGATGGACAGATGGATGGACAGACAGACAGATAGATAGATAGATAGATAATCTTTAGTAAGCATTTACTATGTGCCAGCTTTTGTGTTAAATGCTGGGAATACAAATACATAAGAAAAACCCAGTCCCTACCTTCAAGGTTACATTCTAATAGGAGAAGGTACCCACAGGTTAAGAGTGGAGCCAAGAGAGAAGTGAAAATTATTCACCATGGCACTTCCTCAAATGGAGGTTTCAGGATAGAACTCATTAATCAGAGGAAAAGACCACAGGGATGGAGGAAACTCCAGGATGAGAAGGCTGTAGAAAAGGAGGTAGAAAAGAGTCTTGAAAGATAATTTATATTACAACCCATTCGCTCAGTGTCACCCTGTGCAGTTCTAGTCATTGTCTCCTCAAATTATCCACAACACTCTATAGACCTTTCTCTGGCTCTTTTTACATTTTATGAATAACATGGCACAACTTTGGGCTACAAAATGGTTGTCTCTCATTATCTATGATCTACACAATCATCCCACCCCAGTTTCCTGTAAAATATATTTGTGATAGTAATAATATATTGCTTTGATAGAAAGAGTTCTTTGGTTACCAACATTCTTCAGATGTTTTGATCCTCACAATAATCCTCTGAGAGGGGGTAGTGCACTTCTCATTCCCACTCTGCAGGTGAGCAACAGCAAGTTAAATGACTTGCCTAACATCATGGAACTAAAACTGTTAACCTAGGACTTGAATCCAGGGCTTTGGACTCCAAATTCAGTTCAGCTTTCAGTATCCCAAAGTTCGCAAACTATTTACAAAGTTTCTATCAGGAATTTATAGATACGTATAGGTTTCCTTATCAGCAACAAAACAAAATAAAACACAAAAAAAGACCCCTAACCAAACCAAAACAAAAAAACCCAGTGCCAACTGTATCAGTGCCAACCATATCAGTGCCAACCAAGCATAGATTTTAGGCTTTGCTCATAATTCCATCCAAAGCAAACACGACTCTATTTGAGGTTTGAGACATTGAAGAGGTTCATTTTTTTATACTGTTTATATTACTATTATTAATAATGATAGAATAACACTAGCTATAAGGCTTCATAGTTCTTGGTTATAACTACCACAAGAGAAGGAGGCCTGTGAACAAATATTTCCCGTTTGGGAAGAGAAAAAAATCTCTTCCAGAAACAGGAGGAATTGGATATATTTTTAAAATGGCTATCATGATCACAACATTTTTTGCCAACTTTAGAAGTTCAAATGATCCTCCCAACTTATTGAAATTAAATTGAACCTCTTAGTCACTGAGATTTCTTCTTCTGGGATGCCATGCCAGTTCTGCTGGGGGTGGCAAGACTAGGATTTATTTCAAATATGGCAATTCTTTAAATCAGCAAGTAGAATCTAAGTTTCTTAAGGGAAAAGATTATTTTTTGTTTGTTTTTTGTTTCTTGTTTCCTTGGCATTTAGTAAATGCCTTGCACATAGTAGGCACTCAATAAATGCTTATTGGATTGGATTGGATTGGATGGCAGTCATAATGTCCACAAAATGAAAAAGAATCAGCAAACACTAGGGGTCTCTTCACAGGCAGTTCATTTTAGGTATGGCTTACTGTATTGCTTACTGATTCCAGATTTACCCTGATTCCGGGGATTCACTTTACTGACTCTACAGGCAATCTGAGGTTGCCTGCTCAACGGATTTTTCCTTGGCACTTACCGCTTGCTTATTTGTCTTTACTGTATTCTATACTCCTGGTTCATGGATAGAAGGGAATTTAGAAGCCATCTAGTCTACTTCCCCTCATTTTATAGGTGAGGAGACACGAGTTGCTCAGGATCTCAGAGATTCAAACCAGGTTCTCTTTCTGTCATTCCACCATATTGCCCCTTGACTTGTTTTCTGTTTCCTGCCTGAACTCTGGCCCATGTACTCAAATTTAGCATCTTGTACTCCTTGTGCCACACACTTGCCCAGATCACTATTCCATATGACAGCCATCCCCATATTTGAAGGAAGCAATCATATGCCCCCTATGTCTTTTCCTCTTCAGGCTAAACATATCCAATATCCTTTAGCCCGTCATGTAACTTTGAGGGTGGGTTGCTGTTACACACCCTTTCCTGTTTGTCACATGACCCATGGCAACCAACCATTGTCAGTCTGTCTCTAGTCTGAAAGAAGCAATTTCATGATAAATAAAAATCTTAAGTAATAAGTGTAATTAATTGCTGTGAATTGAAATTTTCTTTTTAAATATTATTTATTTGCAAAATAGTTTAATCATCAGTTATACCTTTACTTGGAGAATAGGCTGCTAAAAACCTAACTGTGGCTCAAAGAAGTTTAGCCTATCTTAATTTTGGCACCAACCTACTGTCAAGTTGTACAGGTCTGCTTTAGCCAGACTTCATATGACATGTTTTCAGGTCCCTTTTGGATGTGATACAGAGAAAAAGTGATGAACTTGGAATCACAGGACCTGGGTTCAAATCTACCAGGCTCTGCTACTTATTCTTTGTGTGATAAATCTCTTAAATTCTCTGAATTTCAGTATCTTAATCTATTAAATGAGGGGGTTGTTGGACATGATGGTCTCTATTTCCTTCTGGCTCTAAATCTGTGATTTCATCATCTCTCCTGGTTGCTCTTCTTTGAATGCACTCCAGTTTGTCAATGTCTCTCCTAAAATGTGCCTTCATTAGACCACCTAGAACATTCTAGAACTATTATTTTTTTTTCAGATTAACTTTTATCATTAATTAAAATTTTTTTTTTTGCTTTTTGGAGGGCAGTTGGGGTTAACTGACTTGCCCAAAATCACATGGCTTAATAAGTGTATCAAGCCTCTGAGGTCTGGATTTGAACTCAGGTCCTCCTGACTCCAGGGCCAGTGCTCTATTCACTGCACCACCTAGCCACCCCATTAATTTTTTTTTAATACAGAGAAATCTAATCTAGCATAGATTAATTGGGGGCAAAGCCTGACTGAATATACATTTTGAATTAAAGCATGTGTTCATAGAAAAGTGTTTTTATTATTCTAAGTACATTCAGTAACACTAACTAGGCTAACAATGTTTTTTTTCCCACTAGAGGTCCTTAAGGTGCTGGCTTTAAAAGATCAGAGAAGGATGATGTGTAATTAAGATATCTGTTATTCATAGGAAAATGACTATTGTCTGAAGTATTTGAAAAGTTTCTCTCTTTAGTAGATTAAACGTTCCCCCTTGTCCTACTCCCCTCTGAAATAACTTTCCTGTTATTCCCATTTCCTTAATAATATCTTTCTACCAAGGGAAAATTCAGTCCAGCCCCTATCTAAATAATCACAAATTCTGAGTTACAGAAGTACAAATTGGTGAAGTTTTTCTGTATTCAGTTAACTGCTGTACTTAACTTAGTTAAAGAACATATCACTTTCCAACCAGGGAGATGATGAATTTGAAAGTATTGGCCAGTCTAGTCTGATAAAGGCAGGCCTTTGCTGTCTCAACCTCTCTTCGAGAAGGATGAGGGTGTGTCCTGTCTTGGACCCATCTCTAAATCACCAGCAACCCTGAAGTAACAGTCTGTCCCCAGGCGAGAGAGGGGGTTCATCTTATCTCCGCTGACTGATATACAGAGTTAATGGCACGATGCTGTCTTGGCAGCCCCGAATGGAAGAAACAGAACACCAATTTAAATCACGAAAAAGTCAGTGAATCTATCATCATTAATCTTGCTGTCAGTTTTAATTTTGGGGACATTACCTCACTCAACACTAGTTGAAAAGAGCTGCCAAAAACGGTGATGTCATCATCACTAGCCGCATCTGACCCTGCCTGCTGATTTTTCAGAGCCCAGAGCAAGTTAATAAATCCCTGGGTGCTCGGACACACATTGGAGTTTTATTACAATGAAGGTATAACCGGAGATGCTGTTTTAATTAAATGGCCTGAGAAAAAGACTTTCCTGTGTTTAGCCAAACTGTAAAATAGAATTGTCTCTAAGCATTCCGGGTCTGTTGCTTTCTCTGACTCTGAATGTTTGCTTGCTTTTTGTTCCTCTTCTCTTCCCACTTTGCTCTGGGGAGGAATGGAAGACATTCCAAACATGGGCATAGAGAGAACTGACAAATCCCTACAAACACCTTTTCTGGGTCACCAGCTCCATCCGCCTCAAGTGAGAAAGCAACGTAGCTACCTATTCGCAGGTAACTAGAGGCCTTTTGTGTGACAAAGCAATGGAAGGAAGAGTAGGCTTTCTCTTTTGAAGTCTGGGCCTCGGAGCTGCGTGGTTTTAAAGAGTGAACTGCCTCACTGGGGAAAACTTTGAGCACGGCAGCAGTTTACTTGCAACTTACACCTAGTCTCTCGTCAAATATTTATAAATAATCTCCCTCGACACCTTTGCGAACTGTTAAGGAGATTGGTTGATGCCTGTTCTCACTCATGGCTCATCTTAACTCCTCCAGCTTGATCCTCTTGTGAAGCCAAACTTCTGACGAGAGTGGATGGGGGGCGGGTGCCAGCCACTGGGCCAGAGGCATTGCCATGGCACCGGCACACGAGGCTATAAACACGGGCGGGAGGCGAGGAGAAACCGCTGCCGGCACAGCTGGAAGGAGAGGCCCGACAGTAAGGCGAGAAGGCTCCGCTTCCAACCCAAACGTCTCTTTGCTCAGCAAGGGGGAATAGAAGAACTTACTGGCAGAGGAAACGGGAGTGGGGTGGGCTGGGCTCGACTGGGGGGTAGACTTGGATTAACACGATCTTTGGCTTCACTGCAAAAGTCCCTGCTTCCAAAGTCCTGTGGGTGTTGTGTGTCTTTGAGAACTGGCAAGTGTTGGTTAACAATCAGCACCTGGACACCAGTTGCCCCAAACCTTTCCTTTCAGATCCCTTCAGTGACGCCCCCGATCCCAAAAATCCTTAGAGCGTAAAGAATGATGACTGGAGTCAGCGATCCCAGGTTGCAATGCCGCTTCTGATAATACTAATGGCCTGGGACAAGCCGCTTAATATTCCCGCGCCTCAGTTTCCTCTTCTGTCAAATGAAGGCGTTGGACAAGATAGCCTCTGAGGTCCCTTCTAACTCTAGATGTACGATCTTCCTGCTACCATTCCTTCTCTAGGTCTCTGCATTCAGCTGCACTCTTATCAATCATAGCAAGTGGCAGAAGCTGGCTTTGCCCCAGCACAAAAAGAAGAGGAGGAGGAGGGGGAGACCTCCAACCTCATTATTCATGAGCATGGGAGGCAAGGACTGATCCTAGGTCTCCAGGGTGGAATGAGCCGCACACAAATCCAATGCCCCACCTCACCCTCCTGGCCAGAGTCCCTCTGAGTCTTTTCATGGGAGAATATTAAGTGTATCCATGCACAAGATACATTGCATGATGTAAGAATCAATAATTGCATCCTGTTAACAGTTCCTGCTGTTTATAGAGTATTGTCTTGACATAGTTGTTAAATCTCAATAAATATGTTTTTTAATAACCATATGGTATTTAACATACAATAACTGTCTTATTAGTTCTAAATTAAATCCTTGCTCAAGACACTTAATTTAAAGTGTGACCGATCTTTTTCCTGGCTGAGAAAGGGATACTAAATAACTTGGTTGAGGGCATTTCTTCTAAATAAGACTGTTAGGTGGGGAGATTTAAAAACACGTGCTTTGATGATATGTTTAAACGAGAATCACATCATTTTATTCATGGATGAGGATCAGAATTATGGGAGTTGTCTAGTCTAGTGCTGCATTCAGAGGATAATGGTTTGAAGTGGGGCTCACAGAAGCCAATCAGTGCCCTTTCTCTTCCTCCCTTTGGCATTATCCTAGCAGGCACCTAGAAACTTCCTATATTTCCTTCCCTGCCCCACCCCCAGATAACCATAGCTTCCCATTAGTGCTTCTGAATCAAGTTTACCCTTCTCTAGTAGTGTTCCATACAGCAGACTTTTGTTTATCAAAAGTTTCATTCCTTTGAGGCACTGCCTTCCACTGTGATACTGTTAACTTTGCTTGGGCCGGTGTGTTAATGATACCGTGCTCTCTCTCTCTCTCTCTCTCTCTCTCTCTCTCTCTCTCTCTCTCTCTCTCTCTCTCTCCTCTCTCTCTCTCTCTCTCTCTCTCTCTCTCTCTCTCTCTCTCTCTCTTCCTTGACTCCTCTCTTCTTTGGCAGTCTACTCAAGACTATGGACCCCCTTCTTAGAATAATGTTTTTTAAAATATATAAAGTTAAGCACAAAAGATTAAAAAAGATTTTTTTAAAGGTTTTAGAGACATAATTTCTAGGTAATTTAATAATTTTATTAATAAGGCCAGTATGTTTATTAACAAAAGGATGGTACTTTGGCTATCTCTCTTAGACCAAAGACCCCTCATGTTGGTGGGCTTATAGTTTATATGCTCTTAGAAGAAGAGTAGGTGTTCCTCAGGGTGGCAATCAATTCTGATTACTTAACAATTAATGAGAAAATGAATGTAACAATGAGAGGGTGGGTTACATTACAGATTTGGGTCTTGGAGAGTGACTTAAGTAACCCAAATCTTAGTCAAAGAGACATATCACCTCTCTGACAGAGGGAAGATTCACATTTTCCCAGACTTGTCTGAGCAAACACAACAAACAGGAATACACCGATTAGTCCAAACTTAGAATTTCTTTTACTGTCTTTGATTAAACCTTGGCCTGGGTACATCTTTGAGAGAGATTTCCCACATTGGATGACTTCTGAAGGAGGAAATAGAAAAGGGGAAAAACTTTGGTTCTAATACAATAATTAGTTATTAATACCAGAGAGAAATAATCATTTCTCACAAGGGTGAGGCAACCAGAGTTTTGTCTTAATAAGCCAAATTTAGAGGAAGTACCTAAAAAAAAAAAAAGCCAAGTCTTCTGTAGCTCTCCACCCTGCATGAGTTGGGAGATCAGTTATAGGCTATCCCACCCATAAGGGTGACAACAAGAGAGGTATCTCCCCAAATGCATAAGGCAATAATTCTACTTGTACCCTTTATACCAGCGATTTCATCATTCTTTAATGCTGTAACCCCTTCTGCAGAGACTGGGGAAGTCTATTAAACTCTTTGTTGGGACTGTGCTGGGTATCTGGGTGACATTGAGGAGAGTATGGATTTGGTTTACCATTAAGCATTGGGTTGAAGAGCAAAAGTATAGACATCCATGCCCCTGCCCATTTTTGTCCAGACCTCACCTGAGATGTTCCCTTTAAGAGGAATGCAGGCTTATACCTGGCAATAAGATGGGATGGCCAGGAGCAGAGATTAATGGAGTAATAGCATCATCATGCTTGATGGCCCACAAATATCCTGGGTGAGTGTCTAGGGCCATGTAAATTCATTCAGTTCTTCCTGCGCATGGCACTACCATACCCCATTCTACTATTTTCTCCATACACATGGTGGGAGTTTATCTGGGGAAGTCTCACCCACCCACTATCAGTGTGAAGTGAGAGAGATAGTAATGAGAATTGAAGATATAGTGGGGAAGTTTGCAGAGGGGAAGAGGTGTAGAAAAGCTTGTCAGACCTCTCCTGTCCCCAACATCCCCAGGGCCCTTGAACAAGTCCTGCATGGCCTAACTAACATCTAGTTATAAAGAATAATTAATTAAAAAATAGATGAAAAGATATAGTTGGTTCATTGTAGAAGCTTCGGCTCATCACAACGACCTTCCTAGCACCTGTGTCCCCAGGTTTCTGTCTTACCTAACAGGGAATGGTACTGATCACCCTCCCCCAACACACCTGAGGGTATCCCTTCTACCTACTACCTTAGTCACCAAAATTCTAGCTAAAGCTCTACATACTGACACTTTGTCAGGTACAATCCACAGAAAATAACTTTGCCAGATTCCTGTTAGCCCAGATAAAGGGATTTAAATCCCATCATCATGTAGACAATGTAACACATGTTCCACTTTATAAGGGGGATGACCATGTTGCAAACTTTATCTGCCAAGATGAAATTTCCAAGACTATCTGAATCCTTGGCTAGATGAGATTTCTGACCTGACTGTGACATTGAAATTCAGCATTGCCTTTTAATTTGTCTCTTGCTGCTTCACCTTATATAAGTGCATCTGCTACTGACCCTGAGTTTAGCCTACAATAATGGGTACATTCCAGCACAAGCCTGCCCCATGCATCTCTAGCAGTATTGTCCAGGCATGGACTTTGATTCTTACCCTTTGAAATCTTCATATGGCATTCTTTCCTGAACTGGTGCCTTGCTTTTCATGATTAGCTGAGCGTCCCGTCCCTGGGCTCTAGCTAGCCTTCCAGAAGCCACTTGTTGGCCTATCCTACCTGTGCCATAAATAAGCCCCACGTGTTTAGATGACAGCTGCCGTGGGATGGCATGCATCACTCCCAGGGGACTGAGTATAGTATTGGGTATTTCAAGCTTTGAGGCAGGCCCCCCCACAGAGCTAATATTTCAGTACCGGGAGAAAGGGGGAATGACAGTTCCCAAAACATGCTACACAGTCACGTGATATTAAATGTTTATTGACCGAATGTCTTTGTCTGATCAGATGGATCTTAGTGGTAGGGTTTTGAAGCTTATCTTGCAAAAAAAATCAAATTATTTCAGTAAGTTTCTTCATGAGAAAGCATAATATGGTAGTGTACTGAATTTTAGAGCCTGAAGATCTGGGTTTAAATCCTGGCTTTGTAAATAAGTGCCTGTGTGACCTTGGGTAAGTCACTTAAACTCTTTGGGTTTACTTCCTCATCTATGAAATGAAGGTGGTTGGATTAGTTGAACTCTAAAGTCCCTCTTGCTTCTAAACCTATGATCTTTTGATTTGTGATCCTATTAATGGTGTCACACATCTATGATGACAAAGTGCCTTTTAGCACTGTGTCTTCCCCAGTACCTACCACAGCACATTTCATGTAGGAGGTACTTAATACTTACAAGTGAAATCTAAAAA
The DNA here is from genome assembly GCA_028646515.1 of Pseudochirops corinnae. Classification (NCBI taxonomy): domain Eukaryota; kingdom Metazoa; phylum Chordata; class Mammalia; order Diprotodontia; family Pseudocheiridae; genus Pseudochirops; species Pseudochirops corinnae. The sequence goes on from CM053585.1 coordinate 285,745,315, forward strand.
TCCTGCTTAAAAAAGCAGGAGACACTGGTGTTTTTAGCTGTATAGTAAAGGTCTAAAAGATGGTTACTGTAATAGAGAAATGACCCAAAATTCAATGAAATCTGAATTACGGGCAGCCATGAGGCCACGTTAAGAGCACTGGATTTGGAATCAGAGGTACTTGTTTTGAGTGCTGACTATTTTAGTTACCACCTTAGTACATGCATGACCCATAGTAAGCTCTTGACAAATGTTTTTTTATTTCATTCTTTCATTCATGTGAATGTTGTGAACTTGCGCAAGTGAGAATCTCTTTGGGCCTTGGTTTCCCCATTTCAACAGTAAAGGGGACCTCTAAAATCCCTCCCAACTCTAATTCCTATGATATCTGAATGATGGCCAAATCAGAAAGATTAGTCCTAAGAGGAACTGCCTCTGTTAATGCCTGTGTTTGAAGGGAAGGGCAAGGGAAAATACTTGTTCCAAATGTGACAATGATGGCAATAATGGTGGTGGTGGTGGTGGTGGTGGTGGTGGTGGTGGTGATGATGATGGCAACACTCACTGAGACAAACATCATACCCTCCCTGTGACATGATGTCCTGCTTCTTGCATTGTCATTTATATCTTGTTGCAGTAATCTGCAAAATACATATTGAAGGAAAAAGATTGATTTTTATTTGCCTGTCAGGAGACTTGAATTTGTTTGAGAATCTCTTTCAAGAACCTTTCAGTCCTAGATGTTCTTCAGCTGTGGTTTTGGCCCTTAGTTACTAGAACTGTAGGACTCTGCTCCCCAGCCCATCCCTTGAAACACAGGCATTAACATGTGAGCTTCCCATTAGCACAGGGCTGCAGTGAAATTCCCAAGGCACTGGCTAGATAATTTCTGATGACACAGGGTTGGAAGGGGAGCCTTTTCCGAAAATTATACTCGAAAACTCAGAAATTAAGAGTATGCCCTAATTATGATTATTAATTAGTACTTTCAGTATGTATCTTATTTTCAATCATGGGTAACAAGAATGGACCAAATATCCATCCATTCACTCATTCATGTAGATTTTCTAGTCCAGGGGTTTTAAACTTTTCTTTTTCTTGGACCCCTCAGGAATTTTGGTAAGGCCTATAGACCCCTTCTCAGAATAAAGGTTTTAAATGCACAAAATAAGATACATTAAATCACAAAGGAAACTAATTATATTGACACACAATTATGAAAATACTTTTAAAAAAAGTTCACAGACTCTAGGTTAAGAACCCCTAATCTAGTGGGAGAAACTGAAGGTACTGTTCAGAACACCATGAGGGTTTCCAAAAAAAAAAACAAAACAACACAGTCTTGCCCTTGGGGAGGGCATAAGATGTGTACACAAATAACCTTAAGAGTGGACAGAATGTGAGAAAGTACAATGGGGAAGCAAGAAGCTCAATGCTCAGAAAAGACTTGTTTTCCATTGTAGAAGATTGTACAACCAGTTTCAAAGCTGTGTCCCCAATTCCCTCCCAGCCCCCCCACCTTAACCAAACACAAGTATAGTATCTTCCAAGACAGGGGTGGGGAACCTGCAGCCTCAAGGCCACATGTGGCCTTCTAGGTCATTGGATGTGACCTTTTGACTTAGTCCACATTTTACAGAACAAATCCTTTTATTAAGGGGATTTGTTCTGTGAAGTTTGGATTTGGTCAATGGGCCGCACTTGAGGACCTATGGGATCACCTGTGGACTCGAGGCCACAGGTTCCTCACCCTGTTCCAAGACCATATATCGTTTAAGGCATGTCATTCCTAAAGACCAAGCTTGGGCTTAGTACCAAATAAACAGGAACAACTCTGAAGGAATTTTTTTGTTAAGAGTCATCTTTACACTTCTGATGTCAACTACAATCATTTGTTTGTTTAAAGGTGTGCCTCTTGAGTTTATCGTAATCAGTACTGCCTGTCCCTTCTCATTTTCTTTTTGGGTTCTTTATCCATATTGCACCCACCAAATTAGAAGTCCTTCAAGGGTCTGTCCCAAACCCTCTTCTCTTTTTCCTCTATACCATTTTACTTGGTGATCTCATCAGCTCCCATGTATTTGATTATCCTATGCAGATGATTCTCAGATTTATATAACCCACCCTAGTTTTTTTTTTCCTTTCTGAATTGCAATCATACATCTCCAGCTGCTTCTTAGGCTAAGACCACCCTCTAAGACTTTAAGTTGTCAAGAAAGAGCCAAATTGCTTTACTAGAGGGAGTTGCCTCACATGGGAGTTCCCCAAACCAAAGAAATAATAATCTCTTATACTTTATCCCTATAATTCCCATATGGTAGGAAAGTACAAGTATCCCTCAAGTGTAGTGTAGGACTGAGAGTCAAGAAGATAGGGTTCAAGTCGTGGCTGCCGTTGTTTTTTTCTATGTGACATTGGGCAAGTCACTTCACTGGCCCTTAGTTTCTCCATCTATAAATAATTAGATCTGGATTAGTAGAGCACTATTAACCTAGGGGAAGTTCTCTTGAGATACTCCAGAGGACTCAGTGCTTGGCTCTTTCTTGTTTATAATTTTATCAATTTCTTGGGTGAAGATATAGAAGAAAATATTATTATCTAATTTGCGAAGTTGTTAGGAATAGTTAATGTGTCAGATGACAGAATCAAGATAAAAAATGAAATTTAATAACAGTCTATGTAAAGTCCTGATTTTTTTAAATGTAGAAATATAGCATAGATTGGCAGAAGTTAATGTGAAAATGCATAAGCTCAGAATGAACCAATAGTGTAGCCCAGCTTCTAGAAGAACAAGTACAAATTCAGACTTCATTCATGATTGCCAGGAATGGTTGTAAATACAAACACAGTGCTCAGATAATGAAAAGTCATAATCCCAGGTATCTGCACTGGTCAGACCATATCTAGATTAGTGTGACCTTAACCTTAGCCCTAATCCATAATTGGGTTACAGCCAAAGTGAAATTTACATTTTAAGGGGATTAAGGAATGAGAGTTTGTCCAAAGAAGGTATACCACCATGGTGAGGGGTCATATCATTTGAGGGCCATTTGAAGGAACCAGAAATGTCCTACTGGGTGATGTTGCTGCCTTCCCAGGTGAGGCATATTAACTCTGTTAGGATAGTTGTTGAGTTGCCATTTGACAAAAGGAAAAACAGGCTTATACTATATTGCTCTAGAAGTTACCACAAAAAAAAAAAAAAGTCAAGCGTGAGCTTATAATGAGGAAAAAAATTTAGAGCCATCCTAAAATGGAAGGGGCTCTCTTGTGAAGTAGTGATTTCCTTATCCTTAGAGATGTTCAAGCAGAGGCCTTAAATCAGAATCTCTTAATCTGGAGTCCATAAACTTAAAAAAAACCTGATAACTATATTTCAATTCTATTACAAAATAAATTTTATCTTATGCATGTAAAACCATTATCTTGGGCTTTTCAGCGTACTTTTCTAAGAGTTTCTTGACACAAAAATAAGTTAAGAACCCTTGGGCTTACCAGGACAAGAGTCCAGGTGTTGTTTTCCTGGTCATTTTCCGTTTGAATCCTGTTTGGAGCAAAATCATTGGGGTTTTTTGAGCTCAGCACTTTTTTTTTTTGTTCCACCAGAGCAAAGTAGGAAAGATAGTGGGTGCAGCAGTATGTGGGGAAACAAATATGGTGACCCATTCAGAATTTTTGTTAACCCAACGCGGTTCTTTGAACATTCTTCTAAACACCTAATGGTTGCCATAATACTGCTCCATTCTTACAAAGAGCCAATATCACATTAAACACTGGGAATTTGGGTGGGCCCCCAGAGTGCCTTTAGTATTACTATTATAATTCAAAACATCCAAATTATTATTTTCTTTATAAGACCAAGCCAGGAAAGGGCTGTTAAGTGAAGAGAAAAGTGTTTGCTACGCTACATGTTCCAGCAAAATGTCCTCCTATGTCATTAAATCATAGCATTTCTAAATGAAATGATATTTTGCAAACTTTGGCGGTGCCTTAAATTTGGATGTTGTTCAGGTTTTTTTTTCCTCTCTCCCTCCCTCTTTTCATCCTTTTTCTCCATGTGGTCATTGGAGCTACTATTTTCTGGATTTGCTTTTCCTGTTACTTTGCTTATGTCCTGAATTGTTCCAGCAAACATGGATGCAGTTTCCCTGAAGACCTCAGATAACTCATTTTTCCTCCCATAAATAAGTAATTAAATAAATAAGTAAAGGAATAAAGAGAGGACAGACAGTGCTGCCACTTACTTATTCTGCGGCCTATTTTGCCGACTGCTCCTTTGTTCAGGGTTAAGCAGGAAGGGTTTCACTGCATGAAACAAGCTGTCGGGGCCCCTCACGTGGCAAATTTCAAAAAAAGGGTGTATCGATGTGACTGAACCTCTAAGCCTGAAGCCAATCAATACAATACATGAAAAATTAGTCTGGCCGTATTAAACTCTTTTAGTAAACAAATGTAGTTCTGCATTCTCTTGAAACAATAATGCCACCACTGACCAGCCAAGTTTCCATCCTTTTAGCTTTCATGAGACAACCTTAGCTGACTTTGATTGTTTTAACTTCCTATGTCTTAGCTTCCTCTTTTCATCTTTATTTTTTGGGGAGTGAGGGGAGAATGTGTCTCTCTTTAAATTTTCCCCAGTAAAGGAACCTGAAAAATTCAGGATGATTTTTTTTTTTTAAGTGCCAGAGGCACTTGGTAACCAGGGTTATATAAAACAATGTACTGAACAGGTCTATGGTATGTGTAGGCCTAGCAGCTGGGCTATGCACAACTGGCTTATATTAGGGGACAATTCCTTTCAGTGAATCATAACACCGTGTTGGGATTTGCTCACGTTCTATTGGAAAAAGTACTAGACTTAGAGTCTGAAGGCCTCAGTTCGAGGACAGTCTCCACTAGATTCTAACTTTAGTAACGTTTGCAAGCAATTCGTCCTCTTGAATTCTCAATTTCCTCATCTATGAAGTAAGTACAGATGGTATTTATATAAGGCATTAAGGTTTTCAAAGTGTTCTTCCATATATAAAGTCATCAACAGCTCTCTGAGGTAGCTATCACTATTAATATTATTATTTTATAGATGAAGAGATGGAAATGGAGCAATTTGGCCAGTATCACATACTAGTATATTAGGTAGCATTTGAACACAGGACTGCCTGACTGTAAGCCCCAAGCTCAATCCAATATGTAACACTGCCTGTACTAGTGATAGCTACGCTGCCTACTTCATGGTATTGACAGTGAGGAGCAGAGGAAATTGGATGAGAAAATGTTTGGTTGGAAATTAGTATAAATGGAAATGCTTTGAAACCATAAAGTATTACCTACATGGAGGAAACTAGGAGGCACAGTGAATAGAGTACTATGCCTGTAGTAAGGAAGTTCCTGAGTTCAAATCTGGCCTTAAACACTTACTAGCTGTGTGACCCTGAGCAAATCACTTAACCCTGTTTGCCTCAGTTTTCTCACCTGTAAAACTGAGCTGGAGAAGGAAATGGCAAACCACTCCAGTACCCTTGCCAAGGAAACCCAATAACGTTATTTACATGTGATTATTACTGAGCTATCAGTTTGTTACTGCTACCTGCCCTCCCCTCACTGCATTCTCTCTCCTCTTTTATACATTTTATACATTATTTCTACTGCCTCTGGGTGGCTGTGTCTTCATTACCTCCCCCCTCCCCGCCCCCATCTCTTTTTCTCTTTCTCTTACCTGCTTGCTTCATTTACACATTTATTTTGATCTGCTGCTTGTGGCATTTTCTGAAGGGGACTCTAGATTCAAAGAATCTCAGTATTGAAAGAGACCTTAGAGGTCATTCAATCTACCCCCTACCTGAAGCATGAATCCCTTCTACAATATCCCAACCTGTCACAAAACACTCATGGCCTAACAGCTCACTGAAACAAGTCACCTCATTGCTCTTGACTTTTACAACTGAATGATTTGAGTACAGGAAATAGAAGTGACTTATTGGAGGTGATTCTGAAAAGACAAGTAAAAAAAAATCTACTGGCTCCGTCATTCCCAGACCATACATCCTGCACATTGAATATTAGAGTTGGGAGAGACCTTAAAAGTTATCTTGTCTAACCCCTACATAAAGAATATATTCCCTCTTTTCTATTTCCAACAAGTGGGCATTCAACCCAAGTTTCAACAGCTTGCTCTCTCTCTAAGGTTCTTTCCAGGAATTTAGAACTTGGGAATGAGAAAGGATGCATTGGGAAAACCTGAGCACAGTAAACATTCTGTTCTCTGATGTTGATCAGAGCACAGAGGCTTCTGGTTTAGTCAATCTTTTGGTTGATGAAAAGTGAATGTACCACACCTGGGTGATTACTTTGGAAAAATATAGAATGCAGCAAAATTCAGTTTACACAAAAAGTAAATATAATTAAATATTTCCTGTTCCAAGAACATAAAAGTCATGATTAGTTTAAGGGAGAGTAGCTTTCTCCACAACTCATGTTCAGCTGATGTAGTCATAAGATATGATCACAGAGATGAGGTTTTAATATATTAACAAAGTGATGACGCCCTGTTATCCCATCATCATGTATGAACAGCTCTCTGAATCGGAATGGAGAAATGCCATTGGATGAGTAATGACTGGGCACATCTCTGAACAGTCCAATCAGTTTAAGATAATCTATCTAAGACAGAGACCAGCAGTCAGGGATAACCCAACTCTTTACCTGTTACAGGGAGGAGGGGATTTTTCTCTCTTCATCCCCACTCATTCATCACAGTTAGCAGCAAAGCTATCCTCCCAAGAGATATCCCACCCAACAGTTGATGAATCAGTTTGAGGGAATTTGAGGAACAGCTGAGGTATAAGACACACTCTAGGCAGACACAGATATGGAGAAGTAGTCACTGGGAAAACCTTAAGAACCATGACTCTAGGAAAGAGAAAAGAAAGACACCCATAGACTCAAGAGAACTATGTCTGGTAAATTGAGACTTGGGCTTTAGAGGGAACTTCATAAGAAGAGAAAGCACCATAAAGCCTAGCAGTACCAGAAAAGTGACAAGCATTGGCCACACGTATTCCTTATATGTATACTTTACAATCATTGTACTCTAAGTTTGTGTCCACTTTCCTTTTAGACATCAAGTAACTTTTTGGAAGATTGTGCCCCAGGTTGGGGGAGCTATAGCTAATGTTCTTACTTAAGTATGTCATCTGAGGAAATGCCTTTCTTAAGAACTAACTGCATTTATTGACTGTTGATGGAAAACACATTAGTAGGGGCTCATGAGATGTACTTAGAGACAATAAAGGAATACTTAAGTGCTTCAATTGTCTTATCAACATAGACATTCCCTCCACTTATTAAGTTCACAACACATTTACGTCATACTCATGCCCCTATAGTTTTTGTCCAGAGGACCCATTCTACATTTCGGTGAGTCATGTTCTAGTTTTTGTAGTACTTTGGGTATTCTGGTATCCATGAAACATCAAAAGATCTGGAAGAAGACCTCCAGCATGCTGTGTAAACTATTTTTTGAGGGATTATGAAAAGACATGGATAAGAACAGAGGGAGTTCACATAGGCATGAGATCACAGATACCTTTCAGTATTTAAGTAAGTGCCTGACTCTCTCTCAACTGTTTCCAGGACTGGCCTATCTCCATTTCCCGTGTCATCCACAAGTGTTGTTCAAATGCTTAATTCACAGCCCCCCCCTCCCCTTCCCCAAGGAATAATAATCTCACAATTCTTTAATTTCTTTGAAAATAAATGAATAAACAAGTATTTTTCATTCTCTCGTCTGTTCCAAAAACAATTTGATAAATACAAAAGCATATTTGTAACTATTAAGACAATTATTATGGTTGTGTAGTAAGAGTCATTTTAAGAATCCAAATTCATAAATATATTAAGTAGAGCAATATGAAAACAAATCCTCCCAAACTTTGAATGTAGCTTTGCACATGTTGTCTATGAATTCATATATTGAATGTAGCTTTAAAAAATCTTGAATTTCACTTGAGGAGGCTGAAAGAGCCCTGACATGAGAGCCAGGATACCTGGATTCTAGTTCTGGCTTTCCCATTGACTTCCTGCGTCAGACTTCAACATCCTCATCTGTAAAGTGATAGAGTTGGACTATATCTTCTCTATATTCCATTCCAACTTGGAAATTCCACAATTCTGTTTTTTCTACTACCTTTTCCCCTCTTCTCAACCTTTTTCCCCATAAAAATAAAAAGCAAGAAAAGTTGGGACTTTGGCAAGCAAATTCACTGGAAAGTACACAGAGAAAACACAGTTTTCAATTCCAAGTTATCAAGTTGATGGGGATGGAAACTTGAGAATGTTTATCGATTGACTATACATCATCATGGTATCCTAGATTTGGAGTTAGAAACCCTCCAGTTTAACTCCTTTAATTTTATAGAAGAAGAACTGAAGCTTGGAGGAGGTAAGTCCAAGGACCAAGGCCACACAATGAGTTAAGGAGCAGAACCAGGTATTTGAACCCAGGTTTTCTGACTCTAAATGGAGTCCTATTTCTGCTATACCTTTGACTGTCTAAGAGATTTACATAAATTTTTAAAAATCCTACAACCTTTATATGTGAAAATTGCTTGTGAAATATCATCTGATTTTTTTTTTTTCACTCTTGAAGGCCATAGCCTAGTCCAAGTACGTTGGCCTGTGGGTCAAGTCCTAGTCCCAAATTTCCACTTCTTAGGTATGGGGAGGAAAAATACTTGTTGGGTGCTACTGAAGGCAAATAGTCTAACTGAGACTATATAGACCTCTAGGAAGGATTGTTCACTGATGGATATTTTTGTTTCTATAGATTCTGATATGTTGTTTTTTCCTTAATCTACAAATAAAACTTCTCATGAATCAAAGAATCTCAGATTTGGATGGAATTCAGATGCTATCTACTGTATTCATGACTGGCCAGGAATCTCAATTATAAAATTGCCCCAAAATGGTCATGCCCATTGATTGAAGATCTTAAAAATGTCCAGAGGTTACCCATTTGACTTGTGGGTAGTTTTGACCTTTGTGTGCTTTTGAGGAGAACTGATGATTATATCTGGAGGGCAAGGGGATAGGTGTGGTGAGGAATATATTAGATACTATAGTCCCCCTATTATCTGGGTGGGGGCAGTGAGTGAGAAGTGAGAACTCCCCTTCTCCCCACTCCACCCGATGGCCAAACCATACCTGGGACCCACTCTATCCAATGGAAACCCTTGATACAAAAGTTATACAATAGTTTTAGGTCAGGTTGAGGATACTTTAGACATATAATGGGTTTTTAAAAGTCAAAGAGGTTGGGGATATAGAATTATAATGGATACAGGAAAATGAATCTAACAAAGATAAGAGATAAATAAGCAATATACGTTGTTTATCTTTCTTGCCTATATGTGGGAAATCTCAGCCTTAAGAATAGCAAGGTAGCACTCAACGATTAGTTGGCACCTGAATTTTTAGAAAGGAATTTGGAGTCATAAGGAGACTGGATCTAATCAGGGAGGCAAAAGAGAGGAGAGTGATTGGATGATGGTGTCTCTGTGGTGGCTAATACTACAAATGGTGTTCTAAAAGCCTTGGTGCAGTTTTAAGCTTTAATAGTACTTAAAACTATACTAAGACTTTTGGGATAACTTGTATAAGTCCCTGCAAGGATGACAGAGTTGAATTGGATCTGAGGCATAAACTGACTCTCCTCCTTCGCAGGCCAAACATAGAGTTGTGTATGAAGCTGTGCCAAATGCAGAAGCATCCAAGTAGCTCAGCGACTCTGGGGAGGTTGAGGCTTCAGGGCCATTAGATTTTCCAATTAGAAGATCATTGATAACTTTGTAAAAAGCTTTTTTAGTTGAATTATGAAGTTGGAAACCAGACTGCAGAGGTTTTAGAAGGGTATAAAAGGAGAGGAAAAGGAGACATCAGCTATACCCTGGCTTTCTCAATGAGTTTAGCTGACAAGGGAAGGATGATAGCTAGGAGGAAAGGTTAGCTCAAGGGAGAGGTTGTTTTTATTTTTTTTAAAGGGTGGAAGAGTATTTGTAGGCAACAAGGAAGGAGCAAGCAGATAAAGAATGAAGAGAAAGAGAGAGTGGGGATGAGGGAGCAATCTGCTGGAGGAGGCAGAAGAGGATGAGATCAAAGGTCCATGCCAAGGGGTAGTTTTGTCAAGAAGAGCTACGCTTTCATGAGACAAGGTTGAAGGAGGAGATAGTGGCAGAAGGCATCTGAGCGATGTAAAAAGAAAAGGCGAGGATAGAGGGCACCTCTCAGCAAGTGCTTTTAAAGTCATGTTGGAACACAAGATACTCATACATGGAAAGAATGAAGTATAAAAGCAGACCAATATCGGATTAACTATATTCTCCCTCTTGATGCTATACATTCCAGATGACCTCGGCTTCTCCTTTGGGAAAATATGTGTGAAAACGTTCTTTAGGCTGAAGAAATATTTACTGTGTCTCCCACTTCATTTTCTGGCTGATATTCACATGGGGTTTTGAAATGATGGAAAATGAATGTCCACATCAATGATCCCAGGGCCAATACCCCTTTAGCACTGGATATGCTGGCTAGCTTGCAGAGAGCCATGAGTCAGAGAAGCCGGTTACCTCCCCTAGAGTAATAGAACATCCCTCAGGCACCATGGAAGGGAAGAGGGGCATTCCACTTAGCAAACTGGGCATATAGAGTGGCAGTGACACAGTTAATTTTCCAAGGCAGAAAAGCTCAGGCAGCTTGGAGAGGAAACATTTCCCGATTTCTCCTGAGAAGGAAAATGGGTGGAAAAGTAGCACCTTACACTACCCAGATCACAGGGAAGAGCCTGCAAATCATATGCAAGGAGATGTGAGATGGATAAACAGAGCCGTGAGCTCCTCTGAGAAACTCTGAAGCTCAGTGGCAGCTGGAAAACCCTGTTTTTTCCTCAGATTCTCAAACCTCCTACAATGAGCCTCACTGTCAGTCTCCTTATGGCGTGAAAGGATTCATTTCAGTGAACTGATCCTGGAAGCCATAGAGATGGTACATTGTTTCATCTCATCTAAATCAAAACAGCAAACTGTTTTCAGCTTCTTTGTGGTTGGCCCCTTCATTTAACCCCTTGTAATCTTCATGCCACAAATCTTGATGACAGCATTCAAACAGGGCACTAATGCCATGCTAACTGGACTCAAGCTCAGTTGGATCTTAGAACTTGGATCTTAGTTATAACCTGTTTCTGGACATACTACCTTACTGATCAGCAGAGTGTCAAATGTTATATGGAAAGGGAACTGGACATGAAACAGAAGAACCTGGGCTCAAATCCCAGCTTGCTCTTTTGCTCTTTGTATGACCTTGACACCTAAGTTTCCTCCTTTATACAATGAGGGGAGGTTAGACCTTCTAAGGTATAGGCTTCTAAGATCCTTCCCAGCTCTATAATTATGATTCTATGATAAAGGTTCAATCCTGCTTCTACTTGCGATCTATATGATGTCTGGCAAGTTGCTGATCCATTCTGGGATTTAGGTTCATTTTTGATAAATGCAGGGGGGAGGAGGGGGAAGGTGTAGGCTAGATCAGAGGTTTTTAACCTGAGACCCATAGACTTATTTTTTAACTTTTTGATAACTTCAATTATTTTGATCATTTCAGCAATTTCAAAATTTTGTTTATTTTGGTATAATTTATTTACTTTGTAATCCCCTCTGTATTTTCCTTTATGTATTTAAAACGATAATCTCAGATGGTCTTCATAGGTTTTACCAGACTGCATGAAAGGAGTCTATGACCCATAAAAAGGTTAAGGATCCCTCGTCATTTTGGAAGTGCCTTCTAGCCTTAAATTTATGATATGAAATCTCCTTGTTGGTAAACGAATGACTCCAATAGTGTGCACATATGTACTTTAAGTACTTGGGGGAGACTGGATCAGGAGACTAGAAAGACATTCAGAAAGATTTCTCCTAACTTACATATTGGGCTTCTTAGAAATGTGTTGAGATTGATTGGTCCTGATCTGGCCCCTGGCACTTCATTCCTTTGAAAACCAGTTTTGGTGATATACTCAGGCTAGAAGGTTGGTGGTTACCAAGCTATTGGCCTTTCTCATCTTAGACAATAAAATCTTAAAATTGGAAGGAATTTTTTTGTGATTTTTTTTTTTTTACGATAATCTCCTCATTTAACCAAAGAGAGAACTGAGGCTGAGAGAAGTAATATAGGGTCATATAGGTAATATCAGAGCTGAAACTAAAACCCAGGTAGCCTGATTCCAAGGATCAGTACTTGATCCACTACACTACCTCCTGAGGTATCCTTAGTGGTATTGTCACTGTCTCTCATGGTCATACCATACCACTGGATGAATATTGAAATAAAAAAGGTGGGTCTTTGCTGGCTCTTATTTCTGGGAGCAGGTGGTGGTAGTGTGATAATAAAAGAATTCTGAAATTTCCCCAAGGGTAATTCAACCCACTCTCCTTAACTCTTTGTCCATTTTCAGTGACTGTTTAAGATGACTATTCAGACAAATACAGATTTTCCCGCCAATTGCATATCATATATACATTATTTATCTATTGTTTTTTTCCTTCAAGAATAATTAGGTCAAACTGTTTTGATTCTTATCAAATCTTTGGTATCACAGAATACCAAAGTCTTTCGAAGAACTGAAATTGTCAGTTGTCCAAAGGGCAATGTATGAGTCCATGGTGGTCATGAGCAGGCCACACATTCTGAAGAGATAATTATACAGGAAAAGCAGTATAAAAGATGTTACCAAAGAAATGTATTATAGTAGAAGGTGGGCGAGGCATGTACTTTAGAATGAAGGATAACTAGTGAAGAACCTTCATGTCCTCTTGTTATACATGTGAAATCAAGAGAACGCAAAGAGTCTCAGGCAAAATGAGTGGTCTCCTTGTGGAAAACTTATGAGTGAAGGCAAGAGGACTGGATTTGACAGGAAGGATTAGATAGGCGTGGGTGGGCTGTAATATGCATTATTGGAGTGAATACCTACATTGATATGATCAGAGATTAATTCATATTAGATTGTATTATTTTTCCCACTATCCATAGGAAGAAAGGAAGGAGGGAAGGAAGAAAGAAAGGGAGAGAGGAAGGAGGGAAGGAGGGAAGGAAGGAAGGAAAAAAGTAAGGAAGGAACGAAAGAAGGAAAAAGGGAAGGAAGGAAGGAAGGGAAGGAGGAAGGAAGGGAGGGAAAAAAGGAACAAAGGAAGGAAGGAAGGGAGGAAGAAAGAAAGGAAAGAAGTAAGGAGTGATAGAAATAGGGAAGATCAGGAGGAGCAAAGGAAACAAGCATTTATCATGTACTTATATGTGCCAGACACTGTGCTAAGTTCTTTACAAATATTATATCATTTTATCCTTACAATAATTCTAGTAGGTAGGTTCTATTGTTATTATTATCTTCATTTTACAGTTAAGGAAACTGAAACAGGCAGGGGTTAAATGACTTGCCAATGGTCACACAGCTAATAAGCATCTGAGGCCAGATTTAAACTGAAGTCTTCCTAACTCCAGGCCCGGTGTTCTACCCGCTACATCTACTAGCTGCCTCTCCTTAGTTATCCATGCCATAACCTTCAAGGTTCCATAAACTAATATAGAATCTTGGCAGTCATAATTTGAGCAAACACACTCCTATACAAACACACACAAGCACACACACACATGCATATTTCTGAAGGTGAAATGATACTTCACAAATTTAATTCCCTTAGATTTCATCTTGTCTACTCTGCAAGTTTACAGACTCCTACTGGGACAACACTTGCTTACACTATTTTGACACTTCTGTTTGCATTCTCTCCTGCTCTTCTCCCAACTTCACAAGCCAAGATTCATCAATAGGAGTGCCAGGGAAACTATTTCCCCAAATATCTGCCATCAGCTCAGAGACAAAACAACCAGCAGCCAAGAAATAAAAAGAAGCAACAATATACGTGGTCATTTCCCCCTGGTGACCCTGAGTTTGCTGTGAGTCTTTGTGTCTTAGAGTTCTGATTTACCTTGCTTAAGTATGTGGTATGTTGAAGGCATTTGGGACTCCACTCCATCTGGCTGCCAAAAGCAAGGTCACAGCTTGACAGCAGGGATCTTGTTGGTTTTGTTTTGTTGTATTTTCCCTGATACAGGGCAGGCCAGAGTGTCGAGGAAGTTTAAGATATTCTGCCTTTCAAAAGAGAAAGAGGGATGGGAATAAGAAGCTTGTTTTGCCCTTTAACCCTGGGTAAGAAGGGACAAGTAAGACACACCAATGACACTCTGTATGTCACCTAGAATCTAGGGGCTTCTATAAAGGAAAATCATTTAAAAAAATGAGAATGCTAAAGTCTAGCTGACATTCAAGTTCAGCAGGTGAATTTGCCAACCATTCTGGGAATGTTCAGGGATGTCTAGTTAAAGGGACTTGGTCTGTAAAATAAGTATCACTGACCTCTATGGTAGTTACATATGTCGGCCAATGGCGCTACTATCCAGCTGCTCCAAAACTGCAAGAATGTGAAGTTACCAGTTTTAGCTCTGGCAACAATAGAAACAAATGCTGACAATTTCAATCCAATCTAAAAATCACTTACTAGGTACATGTGGGATGAATTACATTAGGCACTGATACAATTAAGACAAAATGAAACAAAAAAAAATCTCTACTATCAAAGGGCTTATCTTCTACTAGTGTAGCAGTTCTCAACCTGTGGGTCACGACCCCTTTAGGGGTTGAATGGGGTCACCTAAGACCATCATAAAATACATATTTCCTATGGTCTTAGGAACTGAGACACTGCTCCTCTGTCTCCAGGTGAGTCCACCCACATGCAGATATGCCCACATACGAGTATTAAAGGGTCACCGCATTAGGAAGGCTGAGAACCAATGTCTAGTGGATACAACTTGAAAACAGATAATTAAATACATGATGATTTGTTGAGAAAAAAGGAAATACCTACAACTAGGGGTATCAGGAAAAGTTTCCTATAGAAAATAGTATATAATCCTACCCTTTGTAGTACCAATACAACATTCACAGCACCAACGGCCCCTATAAATATGCCAGTGTAGCACTCAATTGCAAAATATAACAGAAATTCCAAATAGAATATAGAAGCAAAACATTTATTCAGATACCAGAAAACCAAATTCTAAAACCAGTAAACTGATTCCATCTTAATAAGCCATAACAGCATAGAAAGCCACAGCATCCTTTAGCCTTCCCACAAACCAACATTTACTCAACAAGCCTGTCTCCCTTGGGTGTGTCCTCTCCTCCCTCCAGTCTCTAACTTGCTCTGACTCCCAGCTTCCTGTGGGCTCTGTTCCACCCTTCAGCAAACTCCTCTCACCACAGTTCCATGTGATTACATTCAGCCTATTAGGGGTCAGGGTATATCTTCAAAGAAGGAAAAGTCTTCAAATTCCCTTAGGCTTATTAAGGGGCAGGGAAGATCTTCAAATTCTCATTACCATTACACCCTTACAGGAAACTATGGATTATAAGACATGGTGGTGAAGGTGGGGAACCATGCAAGGCATGAAAATAGGAGAGAAAGTGCTAAGTCTGGGGAAGTATAAGTACACCAGTTTGGCTGTAATGCAGAGTTTAAGAAGGGCAGTGATTTTCAATAAACCAAGAAAAGTAGGCTGGCATCATATTTTAAATGTCAGTAAATGTCAGACTGAGACATTTGTGTTCAACACTAAAGACAATAAGGAGCCACTGAATATTCTTGAGCAGCAGAATGAGAAGTTCAGACATGTTCTTTAGGTATATTATTTTAGCAGCTGTGTGAAGGATAGATAAGAAAGGGAAGAGACTAGAAAATAAAAATTCATTCAGGAGGCTGATGCAATAGTATAGGGAAGAGATTGTGATGACCTGCATTAGAAGGGTGGCTATATAATTAAAGAGGAGAGAACATGTACAGGACATGATGATATGGATGTAGATTCTGTAGAACTGGCCAACTGATTGGGAGCAAAGATCAAGAAATGGGAAGAAACAAAGATGACTTTGAGGTTATGAACATAAGTGACTTCAAGAATGGTGCTTTTCTGAAAGAGGGAGAGAGAGAGAGACAGAGAGAGAGAGAGAGAGAGAGAGAGAGAGAGAAGTTCAGAGGAAGGAGGGTTTGGGGATAAAGAAAATGAGTTCTATTTTGGACATGTTGAGAAGCTCAGGAGAGAAACTAGGGCAAGATAAATTGACCTTGGAGTCATCTGGGAAAAGAATAGGATTGAACCTACAAGAGCTGATGAGATCACCAAGAAAAAGACACCCTTATAGACTGGGGGATCCAGTGGATAGAGTGCTGGGCTTGTAGTCAGGAAGACTCGATTTCAGATTTGGCCTCAGAATCTTACTGGATATGTGGCCTTGGGTCAGTGACTAAAAAAAAAATGTTTTCCTCAATTTCCCCATCTATAATAATTTTTTATTGGCTATGTGGCCTTGGGTCAGTGACTAAAAACAATCTGTTTGCCCTAGTTTCTCCAACTGTAATAGTTTCTTACTGTTTATGTGACTTTGGGTCAGTGACTAAAAAAAAAAATCTGTTTGCCTCAGTTTCCTCCAACTATAATAGTTTCTTACTGACTATATGGTCTTGGGTCAATGATGAAAAAAAAATCTGTTTGCCTCAGTTTCCCCAGCTGTAATAGTTTCTTACTGGCTATGTGGCCTTGGGTCAGTGACTAAAAAAAAATCTGTTTGCCTCAGTTTCTCCAGCTGTAATAGTACTTACTTCCTAGGGTTGCTCTGAGGACCAAATGAGATAATATTTGTAAAGTGTTTAGCACAATGCATGGCACATAGTAGGCATTATAAAAATGCTAGATTTTGTTGTTGTTGTTATTGTTGTTATGGGATCTGTGCCATGAAGGAGAAATAATATGAGTTAACAGTGTGACATGGTTACCGAAAATGTGAATGCAATCCTAGGTTGCCTCAGGATAACAGAGGGATCATGTCATCATTCCATTAATACATAGTGTCTACTATGTGTTGGATAGTGTAGACACGAACATACAAAGATAAAAATGAAACAGTCCCTTCTCTCAAGAAGCTTAAATTCTATCTGATATTAGGACCAGTTGAAGAAACTTACATTGAGTCTGGAAAAGAAATGATTTAGTTTAGGGAGGTAATAGTTCAAAGGTCCTAGACAAAGAATTTAAAGGGACCTCAAAGGTAATCTAGTCCAATACCATTTTTTGTTTTCCAATGAGGAGACTGAGACCCAAAGAAGTTAAAGGACTTGCCCCGTGTCTCAGGTGTAGAAAGTAGAAAAGCCAGAATTCACAGTAAATTCTCCAGACTGAAAATAGAGTACTTCACCCTCTCCCAACACCCACTGTCACCACCACCAGAGAAAGTACTTTGCAAAATTCATCATTCTACAGAAATGTGAACTATGATTATGTTATTATTACCATGCTATAGAAGACATCAAAGCCAGCTGTTTTCAAGTTTTTGAAAAATTGTCACGCAGAAGAGATATTAAATTTCTTCTGCTTGGCCCAGGAGGGCATAACTAGGAGAAATGGGCAGAAGTGGCCAAAAAGCAGGATTTGGCTCAATATACAAAAAAAGTCCTAAAAATTAGAGCTATACAAAAGTGGAACAGGCTATTTCGGTGACTATTCATAAATCAATAGACAAATAATTTATTAAGTGCCTACTATGGACCAAGCACTATGGCAAGATCTGAGGCTATGGAAGCAAAAACCAAAACAAAAGACAGTCTTTGCCCCCAGGAAGCTCACTTTCTAGTTGGGGAGACACAGGAGTGTGCTACCAGTTCTCTGAAAACACATGACACACTTCTAAATTGGATATGCATTATTAACATTTTCTCCATTACTTGCTTTAGTCTCAACAATCAACAAAACAATCAAGTTCTGATTTATAGCATTTGCCCATTTCCAAGATGTAAATGTTCACCATGAAAATTTAGCAGTCAGCTCTTTTGAGCTGCCTCCAGCACACCCCTGGTGAGACTGTGTAAATATCTACGTACATATAAGACACGTACCACATAAATGGAAGGTGACCTCAGAGGGAAGGAACTGTGCTAGGTCCTAGAGACAGAAAGGAAAAGAGGCAAAATGGTCCCTTCTCTCAAAGCCTAGTTGGGAAGAAATGGGTTTTCCCTCTCAAAAGATTTTAAAGTAGAAGATGAATGAATGAATGACCATTTGCTGGGGACGTTGTATACGAGAGTCCTATGCAGCAACAGTTTGGACAAAATGATCCCCCAAGTTCCTTCCACCTCTGTGTCATTATGCTTCCCTAAAAGTAGGCGGCGTAGTAGCCTGGTGGAAGAGTTAAAGCCGTGAGAAGATGGCAGTAATACAGTGTGGCATACAATCCAGAAAACATTAAAACGACTTGTCATTTTATTTTATTATCATTCCACAGTTCCTACTTCATGTCCGATTTTCCTGGGGGCAGATTAAAAAGGGAGAATCAATTAATTTGAATCTCATGTTACTGCAAACAGTTGGAGGTCTTAATTGGACCAGGGAAGAGCAGGTGTCCTCTCCACACAGGATCTCCTTTCACCTGTCAGTCAGGCAAGGGGCAGGAGTCCATTTCTCATTAGTGGCCATTTGTCACCTTGAACCCAGCTTTGAAAGTGTCTCTTTGAACTTTATTTGGGATTGATTTTCTGCATATGCTGAGCTGTTCCTGACAATCTATGAGCACCTGTTCCTCTGGAACAAATGCATTAAAAGGATGGGTGAGCAGAATTTAATAGCCTCTAAGTTATATAGCATATAACTATAGGATTGCCTCCGTTTCCTCAGTTCCCTTTCCTTCAGTTTCTGTGTCACAATAATTAAAACATGTTTTCTTAATAAATGAATCAAAATTTTTATTAAATGCTTACTGTGTGCCAAGTTATCGAGACATTATCATTATTTTGAATACCACTACTGTCTCAAGACTGAAATGTGTTCATAAGTGATGTTTTAATAGTAATGGACCTTGAGCTTTGTCCTTCTCTCTGTTTTCTATGGTAAACATTCATGAGCTGGACAGAGCTTGCTAGTGAGGGTTTGCAGTCCTGAGAGTTGGCTTGGAGAGCCACCCCCCAATGGTCCTGGAAACACCCCTGCATCTGCCTCCCATCCTCTGCCTTTCTTTCTCACTCTGGTCCTGCCAGCACTATGGATCCAACCTGAGATGTGATAAATAGGGGCAGCATTCCCAGTTCTGCAGCTTGATGTTGCCTGTGGTGAGGCCTTTACTTCCTTGTCCTGTGAGATCTACCTGAGAAGCATTTTCCCAAAGAAGACTTTGTTCGAACATTAGAAGGAAGACAACTTTCAGTCTAAGGCTGAGGTTCCAGAAGAGTTCTTTTGGATTTGGTTCTATCTCTACAACTCCTATATATACTCTCTGGTTTAGATCTAGTTGTGTCTGAAAGGTCAGTCCTGAAAAACTGTGAGTCAAGTGGAAGGCACATTAATTTGATTCAAAATAGGAAGTCCTCCAAATTTCCTGCGCAACATCTTTCTCCAAAACCTGACAGCCCTGGGTCATACATCAAACTGAACGGGAGCCAAGCAAAACCTTCATGTCCCTTGATAGTTGTTGACCAATAATCTATGGAAGCGGTTAACACTTTTTAGACGGGACTTTTATTTTTTTTAAATTTTTTAAATTTACTTTTAGTTTATAAGATTCAGTTCCACAATCACTTGAGTTTCAGATTTTCTCCCCTCCCTCCCCGCCTCCCATGGCGGCATGCAATCAAGTATAGGACCTGCAAATACTTTCACATTGTACAATAATCTGGTTGTATAAAAGGGTTGTAACCAATAAGTGAACACTGGGAAAAAAGAAACAAAACCAAACATGAAAAAGAATGATAGTATATATTGCTTCAGTCTCCATTTAAACTCTAGCCTTTCTAGATCTTTCTCTGAATGTAGATATCTCCTTCCATCCTGAGACTTGTAGAGTTGTCTTTTAGCTGTACGTTGCTGAGAAGAGTCCAGTTAATCAAGATTGGTCATCACACATACGATGTGTCTGTGATTGTGTATAGGTTTTGCCTGGTTCTGCTCTTCTCACTTAGCATCAGTCCGTATAAGCCTCTCCAGGTAATTA
>CM053585.1:285765927-285779533 GCA_028646515.1 Pseudochirops corinnae
CCACGTGACCACATTCAGCCTATTAGGGAACAGAGTATACTTTCAAATATCCAAGGGTCCTCAGAGTCACGTAGCCACATTAGCAAAGGGCCTAGGGGCAGGGAAGATCTTTAGATTCCCATAACAAGTGTCCAGAACGAAGGAGGTAATAGTTCTCTGCCATAGTAGGATTGCACCTGGAATATTCTGTCCTGAACACCACATTTTATGTAGGCCAGAGACAAACTGGAGTACATCTAGAAGAAGGTAGTAAGGATAGGGAAAGAATTGGAAAGCATGCAGGGAAGATGAAGGAACTGGGACTGCTTAGACCAAAGAAAAGATTTATCGGGGACATGATGGTATTTTTTAAGTGTTTAAAGGACTGTCACATGGAAGAGAGATCAGATTCTTTCTCCCCCAGGCATACACTCCCATCCTGTAAGAGCATGAATAAAAGCATCAAATTCAGACTCAACGTAAGAAAAGACTTCACAATGATCAGAGTTTTCCAAGTGGAGAATGGACTATCATGACCTCCTCAATGAAAATCTTTAAGCAGAAATTGGATGACCAATGGCCAGAATCTTGTAGAGAGGATTCTCCATCTCGTATGGGTTGGACTAGAGAGCTTCTGAAGTATTTTTCAACTTTGAGATTCTGTGATTCTGTAAATCACTTGTCTTCTACAATTGACACCATTCTCAAATGGATTCTTATTCAGTTATAGGCATTACAGACCCATAGAAGTATTCATCAAAGAGCCTCATCTATTCTGGCAGAGGGGTAGAAAGTGATGCTTGATTCAGAAGTAAGTCACTGGCACTGCTTAGTGGAGATGGAGAAGGAAGAAGTTTCATTGAACTTTAACTGGATGAGTTGGTTCAAGCAGAAAGGCTGGAGATATAGACATACACACATATGTGTATATATATGCATTTCTATATGTATATATATAAAAATACACATAGATACATAAAATATATGTATGTACATATGTCTGTATGTATATTGCATATGCACATATATGTATATGCATGTTTATATAGACAGATATACATGTATAATACAATGTATTATGTGTATGTGTATATACATATATACATGGTATGCAATCTTTCTATCAAAAGAGTGGGAGACTGTATTTGTTATTCAAACATGAAGCTGAGGACTTCACCCTGGAGTTGTAAAGGCAGTGGGTAGAGAGCATTGTCTATGGGTACTTTACTGAACTGAAATAGAGAACTTGACATTTTTATGACTTTCATAATGTCTGTGAGTAAGTAGTATATCCAGGGTAGAGTCACTCTTCCTCCCCCACCTTCTAGGGTTCTGCTTTGCCCTGCTTTGATGATAGGCCTGAAGACAAAGAAGAGTTGGGAAGCACAGGGACTGGCTAGCGATGAGAGCACTTCAAGCCCTGCACTGGAAAATCAAAGAAAGGCCCAGTGCAGCAGCCCAGAATTAAGAGTCAGGCTCTAGCCCCTTGAATTGTTTTGATCCACTAAAAGAAAGACACAGTTGTAGTTAATAGAGATGACTTCTCCCCTTTCATTGTTTTTTCCTCCAAGCAAACATCTGGCTCTGATTCTTCTGGACACAGAAGCAATGAAAACACCATTGGCTACATAATGGATGCCCAAAGCCACAGCTCCCTTCATCCTGCTGTCAACTAAACGATTTGGAACAAAGCTGGGGTTATACACATCATCTTTGCTTTAGTGATTGCTGATGCTAGCCTAGCTGCTGTCATGTTGTGTCAGACATGCCTGTTCCATGAATTCTGGTATACTTTATTAATAAAAAACAACAACAAAATGAACCAAACTATAGTTTACAATCTTCTGAATATAACAATGATACATAAAGACTTAGAAGCAACATTTTTAGTAGATGTCACCATTCTAAATAGAAAGCTATGTGGAATGAAAATCTTTCAAAGTATAGAGACCTAGAAGAGGAAAGCAAAGTCATTTGGGAACGAATGAGGTCTATATCATTCCTACTGTCCTGCCTCCTGCTGGAATTGTACTCAAGATGCTTTCAGATACTCTACAGCTGCCATCCTAATACTTTTTTTATTCCACAATGAAAAATATTTATTTATTTATCTACCTTGCAATAATCCATGAAAAACTGAATATAAAAGAGGAATAGCAGGATGTGACTTGTCCCGGGATCATTTCTATCTAAACCTCATCCAAAAGATGAGAACAATACAATAAGAAGAATAACTTACTATACTATACTGCTTTAAGGATACAAAGCACTTCATATCAATTATGTCATTTAAATGGCCCCCCCACAACAATATTACTAGGTAAAGAACGATAATGATAAAAATTCACATTTTTGAGAGCTTCAGTGTTTAAGAACTGTTTTCAGTCCTATAGCATAGTGGATAGAGCACTGGACCTGGAGTCAGGAAGACCCAAGTTCAAATCCAGTTTCACATACTTATTTACTAGTAGTATGATCCTGGACAAGTCATTTGATATCTGTCTCTCTGTTTCCTCATCTGTAAAATATTAAGAGTACCTACATCCCAGGATTGTTGTGAGGATCAAATGAAATAATGTTTGTAATACACTTTGCAAACTTTAAGACCCTACATAAATGCTAGCTATTTCCTCACAACAACCCTTTAAGGTAAGCCTCTGTACTTCCTGCCTTCAGGCTCCAAGCCCACATGTTCTGTGGCCATTCATTAGATCCCTTTACTGAACCATCAAAAAATGCTAGTCCTCCCTCAAATTTTGAAAATTCTATTTAAATACAGTTTTTAAAAATTAGCTCATTTTGGCACAATTATACAAATACAATGGATTGGAAAATGGAAAAAAAAAAGTCATTGGTTTTCCTTTATAATATTATCCAACTAAAGTGACAGATCCTGCAACTGAATGGTTATTAAAATTCAGACTTGTCCCCACTATGAATGGCACATATTTAAAAGGAGAGTAATTTTACATGATTTGCTCTCTCATTTTTTTTCCATGGTGACATAGAAAGATAAGTGATTTCAGAAACTTCTTATATTAACTTGTTCCTTCTGGCTTAGTATCTTAAATGAAAACTAAAAGTGGTTTGAATTCCATTCCCCCAACTAATATGGCTGAGCAGGAAAGTGGAGAGGAAATGAAAGAGGATCAAAGAACCTCAAACTCAGATAGGGATATTTCCAGGCACTGAGCTCTTTACAAGGTACTTCCATTCAGAGTACCGTGGTGCTTAGTTATTTTGATCTTCCTTTGGGGCTGAGATGAGGGCTATATCTTCTTGTATAAACTGTATCTTCTTGTATAATCATATTTGATTGGAAATACTGATTTTGTCATTAAAGTTTTTAATTCAAATCAATTCTACAATATTTACTGAGCACCCTGTTAAGTGCATGGCATTGAAAGGCATAAAAAGCGAGGTTTACTCTCTCTTTTCTCTAGATACCATATAACAGTTTTGTTTGTTGTATTTTTGTTTTTGAAAACCATTGGCATATAGTGAATAGATGACTAGCCTTGAAGCCAAGAAGATTTGGTTCCAAAATCCACCTGACCTGATAACTCTGGGCAAATCATTAAACCTCCCAGTGTTTCCGACAAAGCAAAGGGGCTTCCAACATCAATGAAATGCTGCTCTAGTCCCAGACTCAGTCCCTATCCCAGATTTTATTTTATGAAGGGGGAGTAGAGGACTAACATGATTGGTCCAGTTATCAAAAGTGTCCAGCTGTTTTGTGCCTACAAAGACATCCAGCATTAGACTACTACTGCTGAACAAATAAACAATCCCAGCAATGCCATATTAACAGGGAGAGACTTCTCAGGACATAAATTTCCAAGACTGAAGAATCTGAAGATGGCTTTTAGTTGCTGTAAAGGCATCAGTATAAGTCTACTGGGGCCAAATGACAAAGAACAAAAGCAAGAATTATCTTTTATTTCTATTTCATGATTTTCTAAATTGATATCTTTTGTTTTTATATAACTTTCATTTCCAATAAATCTTGTCCCCTTCAGGGGAATGTCATTTGTTGTAGAATGTGTACTCAGAAGTTACTTGCTCAACCCCATTTGGAATAGTAGGTCAGGGCCTCAGAAAGTAGCTACCATGTCTCCCTTGGTGTTTTAAGGTTAACTTTGAGGAGTTTAGGGGTGGTGAGGGTGGGGGACTTGGATTGGTATTAGAAATGCACTGAGGTGGCTAGGTAGTGCAGTGAATAGAGCACCAGCCCTGGAGTCAGGAGTTCAAATCTGGCCTCAGACACTTAATACTTACTAGCCCTGTGACCTTGGGCAAGTCTTCCCCCTCTTCCAAAAAAAAAAAAAAGAAATACACTGCATTTAATTCACAGAATAGATACTCAAGACTTGGTTGTATCTTCTCTGTTTTAGACTTGTGTTATTAAAGGTTTAGAACTGAATTAGAGGTATTCTAGTGCAACATCAACATTTAATAGACGAGGAAACTGAGCTCCAGAGAAGTTAAATGACGGGTTGCAGGCCTCACAGATGTTAAGTGGCGGAGCCATAGCTGAGATTCAGAGCCCCTGACTCTGTGAGAGACACGTACTTTGAGATCCACTCAGCAATTGCCTTGTTGCTGCTATTGCTGCTGTACTGGCTGCCAGCATACCTTGGCCCTGCCCTGCCCCACCATTCTGTGGAGCAGAACTTAATTTTGCCACCTTCCTCCCTGTGCAGAGGAGGTAGAGGTAAAAAGAAAGAAAGCAGAAGCATGGCTAGGCTGGGACTGCGGTATGCTGCTATCATAGCATTCAGCCAAAGAACAAAAGAAAAGAAGCAACTGGGGCAGGACACTAGCTGTGCAGGAAACTGAACCGGCATTGAAAGAAGGGATACTGGCATTAATTTGGAGCTAGTTTTGTTCCCCCAGAAGTCAGTTGGGTCAGGGACTGGAGCCATTAAAAAGTGAATTCCCTAATATGGGAGGAAGACAATACAGCTTTAAGGACCTGCTCTTGGGAGATCTTCATGAGAAGGAAAGTTTCAGAAAATGATTGATAAGAGAATATAAGGGGGAAAAGACCAAAATTACCAAAGATTTCAGGAGGGAAAAAATCAGTTAAAAATCTTGAGTACAAGTCAATAAATCAGCCGGTAAGATATTAAAAACAGAAAGGAAGATGCTCACCAGGACATCTCAACAAGTCCAAACATCTCTTTAAAAATATTACAGGACAAGGAAATTGAATCAACATCTGATGAAGCAGGGCACCAAGAATGCTTGGAAGCATGACGGGATGTTCCCAAGTGGTTAAAGAGAGAAATACGAATTATTTCTAAGCAGATTTTATGGCCTGAACAACAGGAATAATTGATAGAAGAGGGAAAAAAAAACTTGAATCTACCATGGTAAATCTCCCTTTAAAAAAAAAAAAGGTGAGGAGAGAGAACAAGAAATTGGAAATACAAATATACTCAAGTGAAGGACAATCTGGAAAAAAGTGAGATAGCAGAAAAAAAGTGGGAGAGTAGCAAAATATAAAAAGCAATAACATAGAAATTGTTTAGAAGAGGAAACTCAAAATAGATACTTTAGAAGCTTTAATGCCATGAGAAATACAAAAACTAAAAAAAGAATAAATAATTATAAGGATCATGAATCCAAGAATAAGAGCTTAGAATAGATGGGAAGCAAAGAGAATTAATGAAGGGAACAAGGAGGGGGGGATTCTTTTTTAGAAAAAAAGGCATAGAAAATGAAAAAACTTACATAAAAGATTTTGGAAGGAGAATAAGAGATCTTCTTAACTATTTAACTGAAAGTAAAGAGAGAATAAGATTCTTGGAACTTTTCTCATAAGAATTAGGAATTAATAAGGTAAGTGAAACTTCAAACCTAAAGAAAATGAGGGAGGAAACAAATCAAGTCCACAAATATTTATTAAAGTATCCACTGTACTAAGCACTGAGGATAAAAAGAAAGGGGGAAAAACCCAGGCCCTTCTCTCAAGGAGCCCTAGTCATGGCTTCATATGTCATGAGGGTAATAATTATGAATTAAAAAGATATGTAATAATAATAGCTATTAATTATGTAGTGCCTTAAAGTTTGCAAAATGCCTTACATATGCATATGCATATGTGTATGTATCTATGCATGGACAGACAGATAGATAGATAGAGATATAAATGTCCTCATAACAATATTATGAAGTCAGTGCTAATATTATCTCCACTTTATAGGTCAGGAACCTGAGGTTGAGAGAGCCCACTATGTCCTAAGGGTAGACTCTTAGAATGTTGGAACTGGTAGAGACCTTAGAATATGATACATAGAATGTCAGCACTGGAACAGAACTTATAGACTATCTAGCCTAAGCTTCTCTTGTTACAAATGAAGAAACTGAGTCCCAGAGAGGTAAAATGACTTGTCCAAGGTCACACAGTTTACTAGTTCAGGTTCTTCAAGTAGAATCTACAACTTCTCAGGCAATTCCATACCAAACATACTTTAGTGGTGATGTCCAGTATTTATGGAATTTGGCAGTCAGAGAATATTTTCTGTTGTCCAACCTTAATCTTTTCTACAATATGAAACTACCTACAATAAGAAAAAAAGAGAGACCATGAAAACAGAGGGATAATTACAACTGATGGGAAAGATAGGGAACAATAGCTGCCCAACCCAAAAGGTCTGGATACATGGGTCTAGCTCTGCCATTAACTGTTTGACCTACTTCTCTCTGGTTCTCAGTTTCCTCATCTGTACGAGGAAGTTTGATCTTAGGATCCCAAAGGTCTTCTTCAGCTCCATTAAAATCCATAAATTCTCCCTCCTGGTCTCCACCTGGCATCTTTAAGTCTCAGACAAAACCTCAAGACTTTCCTAACCCCCCTTTAATGCTAGTGCTTTCCCTCTGAGTGTATTTCCAAATTCTCATATAGAGATATTGAAATACATCTACATGTTCAGAATTGTTTGCATGTTGCGTCCCAAATTAAATGGTAAGTTGCTTTTGATCAGAGACTAGTTTTGCTTTTTCTTCATATCCTCAACACTTACTGTACTATTTGGCATAAAGTAGGTACTTATAGAATGCTTGTTGACTTGACCATTCACTATCCCCTGGGCATGAAAAACACTTCATGCTTGGCTACAGGCTGGCATGAGACCGACTACACACAGCCTGAACACAGCAAAATCTCAATAATATCAGTAAGCCCTCTAAGTTTGGGGGATTCATTCCAGAAAATGCTTTGCTGAATATAAGGATGAAAAAAAAAATCAAGTCTTTTCTCATTTGCAGTTAACTTTTTCTTACCACTCCATGAATGATGGCTGGTATAAAGTGTGTCAGACATGATAGCAGGGCTCCAAATGCCAATGCTACAAGGAGAGGTTTTTGGAATTCTCAAACACTTGAGGAAAGCATTTCTAGGCAGGTCACATCATGATCTATTTGCCATTTGTAAAGTAAAACACCATCATGAAAAAGAATATTTAATGCTATAAAGAAAAAGCCTACCTTCACCAGCTAATAAATGTCAGATTACCCATTCCAACTGCATGGAAAAAAAAAGAAATCATAAAATAAGATCACAGCCTCCTGTGATTTTTTGAATCAAGATGGAAATTAAGAAATGAAGGTTTAATAATCCTTAACATTTTCTCTTTGGGAAGTCTGCTTTTTTGTTGAGCTCAGTGATAGCATATATTAGAGGGATGAAAAGAACAAACCGCAAGGCACTTCTACCCTACTAAAGCCTCCAAAGGACAGCAATCAGTTTTGTGAATATATATGCTTTAGGATTGCACAAACAAAAGAAAGCTGTCCTCTATGTCATGATGACAGAGCTTTTAAAGGGAATCAAGGAAATAGAACCTTCATCACTGGGATCCTTCAGGTGGGTTGTGACCCTATCACCCTCTGTATCAACCAAGTGCTCTGAATTTCATAGGATCCTAAAGTTGAAAAGCATCATAAGAGATGGGATAGCCTTGGGATTTCAAGGAGCCTTTGCAATGAATCAGAGAGGTCATTGAATTCAACCTTCTGTTCAATGTATAAATAAATAAATGGATGGAAGGGGACGGGGAAGCATTTATTAATGCAATGCACTACAAATAAAAAAGTAAGATAGTCTCTTCTCTGAAGGAGGATACAATCTAAAGGGAGCAACGAATATGGAAGGTTTCAGTTGCAAATCAAATGGAAAGACACCCCCCCCCATTGTCCTAAGGGTATAGGACATAGTATATGGGAAATTAGATTTAATTTATTTAATGTCATTTCCACTGAAAAAATCATAGTTTCTAATGCTGAGCCATTTGGGAGCATCAAGAACTTTGGTGGCAAGAACTTTATTTTTTGGGTCCTCAGTAGCTGTATTTGTGACACTAGTAGGAACAGGTACCCAGGGTCATCTTTACCAGCATTACTTTTTGGATGGTGGCTAAATGTAGTAGACTGGAGGCATTGGTTCTAGGTTGTCTCTACTGAAGTTTGAGAGAAGATGGTAGTCAAGGTGATGGTAGTAGTGGTTTTCTGCCACATTTCTCTTTTCCTCAGGGTGCCTTGCTGCTTTAGCTTGACTGGCTTGTCTGCCCTGTGGATGATGCCCCTGTACAAAGAACAGGAAGCAACCTAATCTAATCTAGTCCCTGCCTGAAACACGACATGTTGTTCTTCTTCTTCTTTAGTCATGTCCAACTCTTCATGATCCCATTTGGGGTTTTCTTGGCAAAGATACTGGAGTGGTTTCTCATTCTTTCTCCAACTCATTTGACAGATGAGAAAACTGAGGCAAAAAGGATTGATTGAATTCCCCAGGGTCACACAGCTAGTAAGTGTCTGAGACCAGATTAGAACTCATGAAGATCAATCTTCCTGACTCCAGGCCCAGCACTCTATCTACTATACCACTTAGTTGCCCTAAAGCATGAATATCATCTAATATCTTTCATATCTAGTCCTCTAAAAGTTGGTGAAAAGGAAGTCAAAGTACTTCAAAGAGATACAATTTTTTTCTTATCAGAAAATATTTTATAATGTGCCTTGCTCATTTGTTCCAAGGCTAAATAACCATTTAATTAAATTCAACAAAGCTACCACTCTTGTACTTTCCCTTACACTATTGCAACAGCATCCTAATTGGTCTCCTTGACTCCAATCTCTTTCCTCTCTAGTTCTAAACCATTATTCTTAAAGCACAGATATGACCATTCCATTCTCCTGCTCAAGAAATATCAGTAGCTTCTTCTTGTCCCTGTGTTTGGCTTTTAAAGTCCTCCACAATCTGGCTCTGATTTATCTTAGAAGACTGATTTCATATTGTTCTTTCTCTTACCAATCCCAGCCAAACTAGCCTGTGCACTATTCCTTCTATATCTCTTACTTCTGCATCATTGCCCAGAAAGGCACTGCCTGTGGTGAGTGCCACAAACTGGAATTCACTCCCTCTAAACCTGTTTCTTAGAATCCCCAGCTCTGTTCAAGACTCAGTTTAAATGCTACCCCCTAAGTGAGTTTTTTCCTGACTTACCAGGTGTTTGTGTTTCCCCCAACTGCCATAGGCTTAATTATCATCAATTTTTATATCAATTATTATTAGCAAATGATTCTCAGATCAATATATGAAACCCTAATCTCTTTCCCTCTCTCTTCAGTTCCAGGTACATATCAATCAATGCCTCTTGGGCATCTCAAATTCCCACATCCAAAACACAACTGAGTATCTTTCTCCCATGAAGTTTTTCTCCTCCCCAACTTTCCAGTTACTGTTGAAGGCACCACAAACATTCCAAGTACTCAGACTGGAAACAGCAATATCATACTCAGCCCCTCACTCACATTGACACAACAGTCTAATCTGTGGTCAAGTCTTACCAGTTCTATCTCTACAGCTTCTCTTGAATATGCTCCCTTCTCTCGCCACTGTGGTATAGGCCCTCATCACCCCATGCATGGTTTCTCTGTCTCAAGTCTCTCCTCACTCTAATCTATCCTCCAATCATCTGCCAAAGTGACTTTCCTAAATAGCAAGTCTGACCAAGTCACCTCCTCCCTTCCTCTCAATCAATCAGCTCTGGTGGCTCCCTTTACTTCCAAAATTAAGGTAAAATCCTCTGTCAGGCATTTAAAACCCTTCCCGACCCAGCACCTTCCTATCTTTTCAGTCTTCTGATACTTGGTGGCCTCCCATACTCTGTGATCCAGTGGCACTGGCTTCCTTGTTTTTCCTCACACAAGGCCCCACATATCCCTACTCTCTGCCTCTTCATTGACTATGCCCCATTCCTAGAATGCTCTGCCTCCTGGCTTCCTTCAAGCCTAAGCTCAGCTTCCACTTTCTGAAGAAGCTCTTTCTACATTTCCCCCTAACCCAATCCCTCCACATTCCACTCTAGTGCTTTCCCTATGACATTGCCTTCCATTTACCCTGTATATAACTTGCATGTACATAGTTATCTGTATGTTGTCTCCCCTGTTAGAATATGAGCTCCTTGAGAACAGGGATGTTTGCATTTTCTTGTATCCCCAACCCCTAACGCAGTGACTGGCATACAGTGAATACTTAAGAAATGCTTTTTGACTGACTACTGCTGACTGAAAATAGTTATCCCTTCCACATCACAATTTTCCCCATTTCAGTTTCTATATATCACAGGTCAGCATAAGAAATTAAATGGAAATTTGGGGGGAGTTTTGCAGAAGCCACAGATGACACATGAAAGCCAGCAGATGATAGAGCCTATGAGCAAATGCTTAACCCAAATTTCAGAATAAGGTATTGTAAACACTCTGTAAAAGCAAAAGAAAAAATTCAGAATTCTTCTCTGTTATGAAGATAGAGTCAAAAAAGTTTAAGTGGATTTTCCAGGTCATGGGGAAACTCTCTCCTAAACTCTGCAATGTGAAAGGGATAATTGTATTATCTGTGTATTTTTTGCCTCCCCCAAGGAAACTATAACCTCTTTGAGGTCAGGGTTGTTTTCTATTTAAATTCCCCAGAACTATTTCAGTATCTGATATGAAGAAGGTTCTTAATAAATTCTTGTTGAATTTAAAATAAATATTAAAAGCCTATTATGTATAAGGAAGGAAGCCCAATGGAATAATGGATAGAAAGTCATCCTTAGAACCAGACTCTGCAACTTGACCTGTCAGTGTACTAGATAATTCTCCAAAACTCTGAAGTTGCTGAGCAGTTGCTGGTTTTAATTGGTAGAAGTTTCCTCACTGGGAATTCCCAAAATGAGTGAAATCACCAGTCTAGAGGGGAAAAACATTGTATTCACTCTGTTAATCATGACAGTAAAGTCTAGTTATGTGTGATTCAAAAATGAAATTTAGAAGGGAGGGAGTACTAATAATTGGAGAATCGAGCCTAGGAAGGAGGTAGCATCTCAGTTTTACTCTGAAAGAAGTTAGGAATTCTCTGAGATGGAGTTGAAAAGGTAGTGAATTTCAGTCATGGGGGCCTATTTGTGCAAGGGCACCATTGTTTAGCAAGTGCATTTCTTTATCTTTAACCAAAATCCTGTTTCCACTTCTTCTCCCTATAAGAAAAGGGAAGACCAAGCCACCTTGCAGAATCAGCTTTATAGAACTAGAAATCTGTTTCTTTTCTCCTAAGAAACTCCAAATCATCCCAAGAAAATTAAACCATGAGAGATGAACATTTATGCTCTAAAGCACTAGAAAAAGTCATTCCCCGAGATCTGAAGAATGGCAGGCCTTATCCTATAGGGTTCACAAAGACTTGTTTCCAGATTCTGATAACCAACAAAGACAATTCCAAAACCCAAGCTGCACCCTGGCAATGGAGGGAGAGAGGAAAGAAGAGGGAAAAACAATGAATGTGAGAGTTTAAAACAAACAACCTTTCAGCAAGCTGTGCCTTTTAACCTCAGGAAATTCCATGATGCTTGGGAGATCTCCGGGTCAATGTATCAGTCCTCCACTTTATTAAATTATTAGTATTAAAAGAACTCCGAGCAAGCAACAAAATGTACCACAAGGCTTGCTACAAGTACAATTTAATTTGCTATCTCTGGAGCTGCTGGCTTTTCACACCAAAGATTGTAGCTCCATATTTTCAGCGAGGAAGTTTTTTTTGTCTAGTTTGGAGGAAACATGGCCAACATTAGTTCCAAATATTTTATTTCAAACATAAAGCACAGAACCAATACTAATAAACAACAGGCTCTTATGCCAGCATCAGTGCATGTTTTTGTTATTGCATTATATTCCATGAGAGTTATTGCGCATAATTAAATAGAAAAAACTTGAACCTGGAATTATAAAACCGTCACCACAAACCAACAATTCCACTTGATGTGTATTAAGTCATTAAATTTATTATTTTTTTAAAAGGAGAAAAAACTATCTTTTCCCTGTAAATCATTAAAAATGCATGAAGGCTGAAAGCACACCAAACAGCCTAGGAGTTTGCTTATGAAGCAACAATGGAAGAAGCCATAGCAATTCACAACAGAAAATAAGATTTTCAGAGATCCCTGTGGCAGGTTATCAAAATGACTACCACGTAGGCTGGTTAGGAAAAGGAGTTTATGGGGGCAAAAAAAAACCCCTCAGGATTGATGCAAAGGAAAAAGACTAAGAATCATATGCTGAGCTTGGTCTTATATCTTAAGGTTCCTGGACTGAAATGAAGCATAACCAAGTAAGTAGCTAAACTAATCACATGGAAAATACTGAACCTTTGGGATGATCAGTCAGTCAACCAACAAACATTTATTTAGCAGCTACAGTATTCCAGGAACTGAGAAGTGATGATTTCATCAGAACGAACATTGGAAGGGATATACAAAACCTCATGTAATAACCTAAGTTTTTTTTAACATACTGTTTTATGACAAAAAAGAGTTGATAAAAGTTATTGATAAAACGTATTATCAGCCAACTTACAGTCTCCCACATTAATGGGAGACAAGGATGATGGGGAAATAGAAAGTGGGTAAACCCAATTATTAGTGCAACTTAAGGCCAAACACCCCCAGCAGATTCCCCTTCATCCAAATTAAAGTTCTGTGGCTTAGGTTGTCCCCATTGAGAGATTCATCTGGGAAAGCTCAGAAATTATCTTGAAGATAGCCCAGGGTCTATTTATATTCAACAGTTGATATATTCATCCTTCAGCCCCAAGACAGGAATGAATCTAAACCATTTTAGAGAGGTGCTACAAATCCCAGGGATAGAATCCTAACATGTATGTAAGCGTCTTCAGATCCTGTACAGGCATTCAAGGTAACAAATATATCTCTCAATGTAGGACAGCCTCACAAATAAGTGAAGAAATTTATAAAAAAGAATCTTAGTAACCCATAATCAATCAAGACAATTCTCTTTCCTTTCTGGTGAATTCCATCTTTCCCCAGGGTCCTAAAATCTTACAGACTCATAGCACCACCCTGTGGTTTGAACTTCTTCAGAAGGAAAGCAATCAAGGTTACTAAGGATGCAAACCTTCAATAGTGAATCCTTCTTACCCCATAGAACCAGATAAGCATCTAGCCATGTGGTTTGGAATCCCACTTGAAGGAAGCACCTTTGAGAATGATGAACAGGTGACTCTTTTCCATTCCAATAAATCCCACTCTTAGCCCCAGAAATCTATACAGTCATTTAAACCTACTAT
>CM053585.1:285779633-285818640 GCA_028646515.1 Pseudochirops corinnae
AACTCGTTATCGTTCTCTTTCATGTCTGGTTTTGCTTTTTTTTTTTTTTTTTCTTTTCCCCGTGATCACAGCCCTTCTATATGACCAAACTATTATACAATGTGAAAGTATTTGCAGATCCTATACATGATTGCACGCCACCATGGGGTGGGGGGGAAGGGAGGGGAGAAAATCTGAAACTCAAGTGATTGTGGAACTGAATCTTGTAAATTAAAAGTAAATGAGTAAATAAAAAAAAAAATAAAAAAAAAGAAAGACCATCTCCTTTCTCATTGGATCTATCCTGTCTAGAGAACTCATAATAACAGCGCAGGGAAAAGTTTAAGTCTTTTTTTCTCCTCCATATTGTGGCTTAAACCACCACCACCCCTTCTCCTTCTCTAACTTATGTAGCTATACATGCAATCCTTTTGTCTCTCAAAAACAACAATGACAACAACAAAAACTTGGGTCAATCAAAAACCTCCTTTTTCTCATTAGAAAACCATAGCCCAGAACTTTCAAACTTGTAGTTGCTAGCTCACCAATACTGAAGCTAATATCAAGTAGGAAATCTCTCCTTCTTGGGGAGTGTGGGAGAGAAGTGAGAGTTCAGGAACTCTCACCACTACTCTAGAAAGCCTGAATTCAGATATTCCCCTTATCAGACCATCTGGTTTT
The DNA here is from genome assembly GCA_028646515.1 of Pseudochirops corinnae. Classification (NCBI taxonomy): domain Eukaryota; kingdom Metazoa; phylum Chordata; class Mammalia; order Diprotodontia; family Pseudocheiridae; genus Pseudochirops; species Pseudochirops corinnae. The sequence goes on from CM053585.1 coordinate 285,780,294, forward strand.
CCTCCTCCACAGAACACCCATCTCTCTGGCTAACAGTTTATGTCACTACTTTTTTCCAAGGCTGGGAACAGAAGTGTAGGTCACATGTGGGCAAGAAAACAATTAGGTTCCATGGACCTGTATCTCAAGTTATAGGAGTGGTTCCTTGGCCCAGGTCCTTAGTTCTACTGTGCTCTGGTCTACGTTCTAAAATGGGAAAGGCCACATCTACAACTAAAGGATCCCTTTTATATACTATCTCAAAAAGTGTGACTCCTCCCCACAGGCCTAACAAATCAACTCGTCCCCATCCAATGATCAGATGGACTTAGAACACGTCCTACTCCTCAAAGAAGTGCTGTTGAGCATATTTGAATAGACGTTTCCAGTGCTCTCAAGGAAGTTGTCCGTGGTCAAGCCATTCTCAAAGGCTCAGTAGGACTGTCAAGGAACTTCTTTGATTAGTCCCCTGAGCAAGAATCACAGCCTCTTGAGTCTGGCAAAAGTATAGTGAGAAAACAAATGGAATAGTTTGCATTTGATCTGTTTTTTGGAGTACTAGGGGGACCTCATTCCTATATTTTAGTCCTGGGTTTGAAACTAAACCACTGAATCACTCAACAAATATTCTTTGGGTATTTCTTACATGAAAGGCACTATGATGGGTTTGGTGGTTACACAAAGATGCAGCAAAGTCTCTGCCTTCAAAGAATTTACAATTTCATGGGATAAATTAGGCACAAACTCACCTCCACAATTTAGCAATGTGTAGCAAATAATGCTTTGTCTTTAATTGTCATTTACATTTCTTTTTTCCTCCCCATTTATAGGCAATTTAAATAACACTTGATTAGTGAATGACTTGTAACTACTTAACTGTTGATAATCCTACTGCTCTGGCACCATACCCCATCCCAATCCATATCCAATGGCTGAGGATGACTCAGGGATATCCCCCACTCTAGCTTTGTTGCTAATCTGAAAAGCATGTAACCACTACAGAAACCTATTTTCTAGTCCTCACAATGGCACTGGTTTTTGATTGTTTGTTTATATCCAGTCTAAGGAGTTTCTTCCTGTATTAGCTCATTGTTCCAAATTAAAGTCCCCATTGAATGTCAAGGAGACCCCCTCCCTTTTGTGACAAAGCCATAAAATTAATTGCTTCAATCTTTCTTAATAAATTAGTTCCTCATCCCTTTAATTAAAGGTTATTTTTCCTCTGGACTCATTCCAGTGTTGGTACATTGTTCTGATTCTGAGGTGGCCCCGAACCAGAGTATGAGACTTCAGTTATGAGATGATGAAAAATGTCCCAGTTCTGACATGATAGCTCTTCATATTCAGTTCCAAAAAAGACTGCCATAGGACTTCAGTTTGCATTGTTCTCCAGTCAGTAGGACTACCTTCTTGAGCTTCTCTACCCAAGGAATATTTGCAGTTCAGACTTTTCCCCCCTAGGGACAGGGCTTTGCATTTTTTCCTGACTTGAGTTTCATTTTGCTAGTTTCTACCTCCAGAATTATTTCTTTGGCCTCATTAGGGCTGGCAACACATGCCCTCAATTTGGCATGCTGGGGACATTTCATTAGTGGCCTGGTTAATGCTTTAGCTCAGAAACCAAGAGTTTAAAATAAATATCTGTAATACGTCCCTAACCCTTCAACTGGAATCATTTCCCTTCATTCCAGCCCGGGTGCTAGACACATTGGTGAAGTGACTATCTATGGGATGTGGTTAATATTTCAAACCAATAAATATTTTAAAATACGGGATAACAGATTTAAAATTCCTTATAAAAGGGAAAAAATGATGTAGCATTGAGATTTAGTTGTGTTTAATTTTATAAGATTTCAGACCAACAAAGTTTTCCTTCTGGGTATACCAGAAATAAGTATGCATTTTTTTGTGCTTTTGTTTTTGTCACTATAGAAGGAAGGGGTTTGCTTTATGTGGTAGAGCATTAAAATGCTAGGAAGGTAGGTAGCCCACCGAATAGAGTGTTGAACCTAGAATCAGGAATTTAGGGAAAGCTGGGTTCAAATACGACCCAAGATGCTTAATTAACTTTGTGACCATGGGCAAGTCATTTGAGCTCTGTCTCGGTTTCCTCATCTATAAAATGGAAATAATAATAGTACCTATTTCTCAGGGTTGTTACGGAGATAAAATGAGGTGATATTTGTGAAGCATCATGAAAACCTCAAAGCATCCTATAACTACGAGCTGTTAGTGATATTAGAGATATTCCAGAGGTCTCAATAATAAGATCGTTATCAGGGTGGAATTTTTCATCTTCTCACAGGATCTTAGGTCTAGAGCTGGAAAGTATTCAGAGCCATTACTAGGATGGAGCAATCAGGGCTTTGATGCAAGGAAATCCAAGGGAGAAGGCTTTCTTAGTCCTTCAGCAGGATCCAAATAACAGAATTTAGTACCTAATTAGTGATTGGGTTAAACATTTAAGCACCGACTTTGTTTGACTCTTACATTAAGAGCCAGAAAAACAAATGGAGAAAGAAAAGAGTTCTACCTTTCCTTGCATTTATAATTTACTGAATTTGTTCTTTAAAAGAGGAAGGTACTGGACTGATGAAGTGAGCCTTCTACCCCACCCAACTCTGCTCTTCCTCTTTCCCCTTATGCTGCTTGTCCCATGGGTCTTTCGTGATACCTGCTCTAAGTTATTGCTCAGAAATGCTCTTTGAGGCCTGTCTAACCCCTTCATTTTATAAATGAGTAGACTGAGGCCCAGAGAGGGTAGCAATTTGACAGAGGTAAGAGAGATAGCAGAAGGAAAGCTGGCATTCAAACTCAGATATTCTGATTTCGAATCTTACACTCTTTACATAGGAGGTTTCCATTTAATTTCCTTAATAGGATTTGCTCGCTGGGCAGTCTACATTATCTGTCCCTTGCCTTTTCTTTACAGTGTTTGCTCTTCAAGATTTTCCACTTGAGGGTTAGTCTCATTAGCTTACATCACCCATACCTGAACTGCATGGTAGCTAAGAGGCTGACTCTCCACCCTTCTGAAGACAGATGTTCCGTCAGTGAGGTTTGTGGAACTGTCCCAGGCCTCTGCTCTGTTTAGAAAAATAAACAAATGCGGGAGGTTTAATAGGTATGTTATCAATTCCTTTAATCTCCTAGGAAGCATATCATCCTGACCTGCTGATTCCTTAGTATGTGTTATGTTCCAATTGCTAAAGAATTCCCTGACCTGCTTTTTGTCAATATCTATTTTTGCAAGGTCTTCATTACTTCCTAATTGACGAAATTTATTTTCTTCATACCTCTCTTGTTAAAGACAGATTTAGAAGTAAACTTAACCTCTTGGTTTTTTCTAAGTCATCATTAGTTTCAGGTCCATCCTTATCCATTAGCAAGCCTTTATTCTTTCTCACATTTTTTGGTTTGCCTCTGATAGATTTGCAAAGTCACTTATTATTCACTTACCATCTCCTTTAAAGCTATTCCTTCTCCCTATCTCTCTGTGCCCTGAACTCTTCCCTCCAAGGTTCAGTCTTTAGGAAGACGACTATTTTAAAGGAATGGTCTGAGTAATCAATGTGTCAAGCAAACATAATCAATCAGTTTGACTTTTGAGTTTGTTGGTGTTTCCCTTCCTACCTGCCCCTAATTAGGGCTATATTTGCATACACAAATTGACTTTTTACTCTTGAAAAACTTGAGTAGTCAAGCAGTTAAAAAAATATATAGTTACATAAGTCCAAAACAAAAGCATTTTTTGATTGACTTGATCTGTGGTTTTCTAAATTTAACTAAATTTACTGGTCATTTTGCCAGTATTTTAGACAAAAGCTCAATCTTCAAGAATGTAAACTATAGGGCATCCTTTGCTACTTATAATACTAAATTTTCTTTACCTTGATATCATGCTTTTCTCTTTCATAAGTCAATGGCTGAAGTGGTCAGTGGCCTTGTGAAAAGTTCTTTCCACTAGCCAATAGGAAATTTGTTTCTAGCCTGGATTCTGCCTCTAACTTTTTGCATCAATGGAGGAATCATTCAATCTTCTTGGGAAGTAGCTTCCTAATCTTTCAGATGGGAGTGATAATATCTCCTCTATCTCACAGAGTTGTTATGAAATAACTCCAATTCAACAAGATTTATTTACTTCTGACTATGGGAAAAGAAAAGTACTAAAAGTACTATGCTAAGTATTGATGTAGATAAGGAATACACAGACACAGCCAGCTTTATGTATGTGGAATACACACAAACACACACACACACACACACACGTGTATATGTATTCCAAAGTAGAATGTCCAAGTTCCCAGGGGAAAAAATGGGAGGGAAATGAAAAAATGGATGTGAAAACACTTTGAAAAGTATAAAGTGCTGGACAAATATAAGTTATCATTCTTTAGGCATCCTCTCCTCAAATTCTCAACCCTTTTCCCACACTTTGGGATTTTAAGATGCCTCCAGAGTGTATCATTCATCAGTCTTAAAAATAGATTCCCACAATTTCCTTTCTAGAAATCTAATGTTCATACAATACTCTGGGCCATGAGCCCATCACTTATTAGACTGAGCCGGGTTACTCTTTTGCTTTTAATAGTAAGTGTTAATATAAACTTCATCAGAATCATTTTCTCCTTTCCTGTCCACAAAGAAAACAATCTCATTCTCTGTCAATGGGATTCCCAACTTCAAGAATTCCAAATCCAGTCCCCACCCAGTCTCTAGGGTAACCTTCCCATTCTCCCTGACCTTGTCTCACAGGAATCTCCAAGACTATTTCCCCAAACATCGAAGGTTTTGCTGAAAGAAGCTCTTGTATAATTCCAACCTTGGCTGGCTCTGTTAATGACATCGTTTCACGCCATGCACGTTGAGGTTGGTCTGAGTCAGCCATTTTCTAGCTTTTGATTTGCACCTCCCCCCACACACACATCTTTTTTTTTTGGTCAATATTCATTTCAAATGCAAGAAGTTAGGCTCTTTTTTAGCTGACACCGCTCAACATATGCACACCCTTCAGGTACATAACTGACAAGCGTCCACTTTACATGTGGCGCTGACTTTAAATGAGTCTCCCGAAGTATTGGTGTAAGGGAAAACAGGGCCTACCAGGATATTGCTGAGTGGAGGATATGTGGAAAATTACAGCCAAATGATCCCCAAATGCTTTTTTCTGTAAAAGTTTCTTGATTAGGAATTCAGAGGCTTGGCAGTCTCCCAGCACAGCAACTCTGAATGACCACGTTCTCTCATAAGGGCTACCTTTTTTTTTCTGAGACCTCCACCAAGGCCACCAACCAGACCCAAATCCATCCTTTCCCTAGCACGGCTATTCACTTGTGGCTATTTATTGAGGAAATTTGTTTTGCATGCCTATAGGTATCTGTAATGGGTCTTATTTTCCTTGTCCTCTCAATTCATGGGTTGAAAGTGAAGAGGGAAGGAGAGAATTTGAAATTGATAATGAAATTGAATTTACTGGGGGCTGCTAGGTGGTGCAGTGAATAGAGAACCAACCCTGAAGTCAGAAGGACCTGAGTTCAAATCCAGCTTCAGACATGTAATACTTACTAGCCACGTGACCTTAGGCAAGTCACTTAACCCAATTGCCCTGCCCTCCCCCCTCCAAAAAAAAAAAGCAAAAAAAAAAATTGAATTTACTTATGGTTATTTAGTGACAGAGTAGAATCTAGAAACCACGCTTCTTGAATCCATCTTCCATTAGAATGTAAGTTCCTCAAGTACAAGGGGTGTCCTTGCCTTTGTTTTTGTATCTCTAGCACTTAGCACCATGCCTGCGACACAGCAAAAACCTGATAAATGCTTACTGATTATTTGCTATTGATTTATTGTGTCCTCTACTACTTCATGCCTTATATATGAGACTCATAGAATTATTATACATTGAGAGTTTTGAAAGTGGACTTAGAAAGCATCTAGTCTTACCCACTCACTTCTACAGACGGTAACACCAAGAAGTAGTAACTTATCTCTGCTCAAATAATTAAGTGGTACTAGAATTGGGACTTGAGCTACTTGGAAACTTTTTCAATTTTTTCCCAACTTTTCCTAGTCTGCTTTTCATTGGGTGTCCAGACTTCTAATAAGCATGAGAGAGGATACTAAATACAGAGTTCTATGAGAGAAGCAACATGGTCTAGTGGAAAGAGAATTAGACCTTGAGTCAGAAGACTTGAGTTCCCAACTCCATCACTTACATGTTGTGGGGCCTTGAGCATGAGCCTAATCTCTCTGACATTGTTTCCTCATTTATGGGGGAAATAACTGACATTCATTCATTCAAAAAGTATTAATTAAGCACCTTCCAAGGAGTTTGCAATATCATTGGAAGAGGTAACATGTACATAGATACATAAATATAAGATACATACTAAATAAATACCAAGTATTACTGGGAAGGAGAAGGACCTAACAACTAGGGGAAAGAAGGGAATCATGGAAAGCCTCATGAAGGATGGGGTACATGAGCTGAGCCTTGGAGGAAGCTAGAGATTCTGAGGGGCACTTATAAAGTTCAAAGTCCTACTTCAATGTCACAGGGTGGAGTGGAAGTGATCAGAAGTTTTCAGTGGATATATTAGATCAGTGGTGCTCAAACGCTTTTGTCTTAAGATACCTTTACTCTCTCAAAAATGACTGAGGACCCCGAAGAACTGTTGTTTATGTGGGTTGTATCCATTGATATTGGCCATATTAGACATGAAAACGTCTTAGTATTATTATTAAAACAGTTTTGACCTTGTAGACCTCCTGAAAAGGTGTTAAAGGACCTCAAGAGGTTCTTGGGTCACACTTTGAAAATTGCTATCTTGGAGAAATATGAGTTCTGGCAGGTTGGAAAGGTTTCAAGTATAGCTCCAACACTGCATTTATATCTGTCATTATACGACCAACCTTGCCAAATTCATTGAATGTCATCATCTGATGGCTGGCCACCACAAGATGATTTTTTTTTCCCCACAGCAACTCACAAGATCATGTGCTAAGATACAGAAGAACTGTTTGATATGTTGGTGAAAGAAATAGTCAAATGGATGTAATCAGAGATCAGAAGCGTCCAGGTGACAAAGTAGAGTGTTACAGGAAGAACTGAGTATGAATTCTGCCTCAGACACTTCATTATGTACCTTAGACAAGTCACTTAACCTCATTCAGCTTTGGGGATAAAAAGAGCACCTATATCACAGGGTTGTTGTGAGGATCATCAAATAAAGTATTATTTGTAAAGCATTTTGCAAATTTTAAAGCAACTATATAAATTCCAGCTACTATTACAATTGTTATTTTGAAGTTGGGGTGTTTGAGGTGTACAAGGAGGACTGGCTCTTCTGGTATGAGAGCTTGCTAAACCCTTTTCAGGGCTGCTCACTGACCTTTGGCATCCCTCTGACTCACCCAAATCTCACCTGTAGCTCCAAGAAGTGGTAGCATAGGTAGTGGCCATACCCCTAGTAAACTGTCTCAGCAGATGGGCTAAACCAGGTTGAGGGTAACAGGAAGGTCTCAAACCCTTTGATGAGTTATGGGGATGTCTGCCCCAAGCATGCAAATACACTTCCTGGCAAAATGGGAGGATGAGAACAATTTGTTCCAACATCCATGAAGGTGACTTTGTTCAAGTCTGCTTCATGTAAATCCAATTCACAAATAAGTCAAGATATCACTCCATGATGTCATTGGTCCTTTTGAAAATGGAGGACAAGCAACAACAACATTCTGAAGGAAAACTCATATTATCTGCCTCACAGGATTGTGGTGAGGATCAATAAGACAGTGAAACTTCATTCGGGTTGGTTAGATCAGCCCTTTCATCCAGAGGAGAAGGAGGGACATGCAGATAGCAATAGATAAAATAATTAACAAATGCCATGAGGATAGACCTCAACTACAAAAGAATCCCACTAATTTCTATGTTTAGTATTACCAGAACTCTTCATGACTGGAGTATTAAAAGGTAGCAGGGGTTTGTTCAACCTCAGTTGGACCATTTAGTTCCTTTTGCCTACGTCAGTATAAAACCCCACAGCACAATAACATCTGAGGGACATCTACAACCAGGCATTTGTCTGAACCAGATCGGTTGCCTGGGATTCTTCTATGCAGGCATGCTTTATTTCCTGTTCATTTCGTCATACCAGATACACAGGAATGATACTGAGATGGAGACTATACATCCTATATACTTTCTGTATTGTTCTTTGGCCTTCATTTCTAAGAGGACCAATCACATCACAGGGGGATGTCTTGACTTGTTTGTGAATTGGATTGAAGTGAAGCAGAGTTGCACAGTCATCAGTCTCCCTCTCTCTTCCAAAGTCATCAAAGTCCAGTGGCAGGACAAAAGTCAGGATGACTGGTGATGGCCCAGGAAGCTGTGGATGACCTTGGAGTCTTTGACATCTGCCCAAACTCTAAACCAGTGGTTCTCAACCTGTGAGTTATGTTCAATTTATAACAATGAAAATACATCCTGCATATCAGATATTTACATTACAATTCATAACAGTAGCAAAATTACAATTATGAAGTAGCAACAAAAATAATTTTATGGTTGGGGGCCACCACAACATGAGGAACTATATTAAAGGGTCACAGCATTAGGAAGGTTGAGAACCACTGCTTTAAACTCTCTACATGGCCTTTTTTAGCCATCCTCGTGGTTGTTGGAACAAATTGTTCTGCTGAGAGAACTCTTCACGTGCTTGGGGTAGACATCCCTGTAACTCACTGATAGGTCTGAGGCCTGTCAGTTACCCTCAACCTGGTTTAGCTCATCTGCCAAGATGGTTTTACCAGAGTGTGGCCACATGTTACAGCTTCTTGGAGACACAGGAGAGCACTGAGTAAAGGTGACACCAAAGGTGGATGAGCAGTCCTGAAAAGGGCTTGGTAGCCCTCATACCAGAGGTTCTAGTACTCTCTGAACACTCCATACACTCCACTTTCTGTATTAATCCATTGATCAATCAACAAACATTTATTAAGAACTTACTGCATGAAACACTATACGCAACACTGAGAATACAAAGAAAGAAGTGAAATAGTCCTTGTCCTTGAGGTGATAAGGGAAGGGAAGGGAGGGACTAAGCATTTATATGGTGTTTCCTATGTGCCAGGCACTGTGCTAAGCACTTTTTATAGATTTTATGATATTTGATCCTCACAATAGCCCTGAAAACCAGCTAGATGCTATTATTATTCCCATTTTACAATGGGGAAACTGAGGCAAAGAGAGGTTAAGTGACATGCTCAGGGTCACACAACTAGTAAGAGACTGGATATAAACTCAGTTCCTCTTGACTTCGGGACCAACATTCTATCCCTTGCATTACCAGCTCCCTGATGAAGACAGGAAGAAGACAGGAATATTTACAAAATGTTACAAAATCAGTACAAAGCAGTTTGAGGAGGGGCTGCCCTATCAGTTGTAGGAAACAAGATGAGTTTGATGAAGAAGGTGGTACTTGAACTGAATTTTGGAGGACACCAAGGTCTGAGACAGAGTACATTACAGGAATGGAGGATAATTGTACAAAGCCACTGCAGGTGCAGAAGAGCAAGCCAATCCAGAGGGCTAGAATATAGAATGTGAGGAGTGAATAAGACAAGAAAGGTAGAAAGGGCCAGGTTAGGAAGAGCTTTAAATGGTGAACAGAGGAGTTTTATTTGATCAGAGGGGCAATAATGGAGTCAATGAACTAGATAGAGTTCATTGTAGATTGAGAAGGAGCTATTGGGAAGGTAGGAAGAGAAACAACAGAGAAGAATGTCCTCTAAACTCAGAAAGGAGAGAAAAGGGTGGCCAGTAAATAGTGTCAGATGCAGCAGAGAAGTCAAGGAATGAAAACTGAGGGAAGGTCATTAGATTCAGAGGTTAGGAGGTTATTAATAACTTTAAGAAGAGAAGTTTCAGCTGAGTGATGAGGCCAGAAGTCAGACAGAAGAAAGTTTAGAAGGGAGTGAATGGAGAAACTGGGGCACAACTTTTTTAAGGAGTTTAGATGAAAAAAGGAGAGTTCTAGGAGAACAGTGAGTAGGGATGACAGGATCTAGTAAAGGTTTTTTGAGGATAGGAGAGCCATAGGTATATATAGGCAGCAGGGAATGAATCAATAACTAAACAGAGACTAAAGTAATCCAGCACATCAGCCAGTAAGTGAAGTAAGCCTGACAGAGGGGAGGACAGTGAGAGCAATCTGATGAAGAAGAAAGAAGGGGATGGAATCAAAGGTGAATAAAGAAGGGCTGTCCTTCAAAAGGAGGATCATCTCTTCATCAGAGCTTGGTTTAAAGGAGAAAGTGGTGAGATGGTAGCAGTGAGGGAAGGGGCAATAGAGGAGACTGAGAAATGAGGAGGATTTGTCAGGAAAAGAGTGTATGACTAAGTGTTCCCCAAACACAGGGGTTCTTAGTGCTTTAATATTTGGATAGCTATGGGCCAATACAATTGATTTCCTTTGTAATCCTATGTATTATATGTTATACATTTTAAAACACTATCCTAATAAGGGATTCATGAGCTACACCAGACTATCAAAGGACACAAAAAAAATTAAGCAGCCCAGCATGAATAGTGGATTCCATACTATCAATAAACTCTGAAGCTTGATGGAGGTGGTATGCAGCCCTGCATTTGCTCCTTAATATCTTCAAACTTGACCCCCATATCCTAGAAGGCACTTTTGTTGTTAAACTATATAAACCCTGACCTTTGAATTGCTTATGGTCTAATTAAGTGTTTTAAATCCATTGGATAGAAATAATTTGAGTACAGTCATCTATCCTTATCCATGTTCAAATCTTACTTTGTATGTGTTCCTCCCTCCACTTTCAAAGGAAAATTATTTGGTTCATTGTGGGCAGCATTCTGAAACTTTCCTTCTCTAGTGCCTTGGGAGGCCCCTTTGATTCTAAATCCAAAGGCCATCAGGGAAAACTTCCAAACAGCTCAGGTCAAACAAAAGATCTACCTCAGGAGAGAATCTTGAATCAGCGAGTTTGGTGAATAGTGGTAAATCAGCTGCTCTCAGATAAGAGGCTCTGTTAATTAACATTTTAAATTTTAATGTGTCAATAATTTAGGAGTACTGTTTGCTTGGGTCATGGTTTTTCTCCTTTGAAGAAAAAATTTGCAGGGACAGAATCACTTACTGGGGGATTCCTGTGAGATTCATTAGGAAGGTAATAGGATATGAGAGGTAGAGGTTTGCATTTTAGCATCTATCTTTGTGTAGCCAGGCCTGTTCTTAGATTCATCATCCTTTTTAAAGCTAACAACTGCCCTAGAGTAAAGCTAGTCAAGATGACTGCTTCACACAGCCGTCTTGGAAAGCCCTTACCTGCAATCAACAAAATAGATTCCATATAGGTGACAAGAAGGTTAGCCTTGCAATAATTAGCTAGATTAGTTCATTTGGTTGACATATGCATGGTTCCATGACAACCAAGATAAACAGCATGGTGTGGTAGAAAGAATGCTGGTTCTGGAATCAAATGACTTGAATTCAGATTCAGACTCTGTCCCTTGGGCAAATCACTAAACTATTCTATGACTTAGTTTCCGCATCTGAAAAATGTATTTTATGATCTCTAAAATCCCTTCCAAACTCTATTTGTATGATCCTATAAACCAGATAAAAAGTGAAAAAAACCAATTAACAGATTGCTTAGTCAATAAGATATCAAAGCACTGATTTAGATGTTTTGTTGATGTGAACAGTTGTTTGGCATGATCTAGATATAGGCTAAGAAGTGTTAGCAAATAGACAATTCTCCCACACTTAGACAAAAACTAGTTATTAATTAATTATAATAGGACCACAGGGGAATAGTATGTTTGCAGCTACATGAATGACAGTATACTCTACCTTGATTACAATTTTTAAAAAAAGCTCTTCTGCTCATTTCCCTACCATTTAGCATCAAATATTTTATTGACGGGTGATTCCTGTCTATCATGCTTTTACACCAGAGACAACAAAACATTGACCATACACAAAACTTCCAAGTGGTTTATTGAGCAAAAGACATAGTCAACCTAATTCCATACTTATGGTAAAAGGGTGCTGGAAAACAGTTGCCTCCAATTTCTCCCCTAGACATGTGACAGTCTTCAGATCTCCACACCAGTGATGAGCTCCTGTGTCAGCAGAGGGTAGGCAACATGCATGAGAGTTCAGCTCCTGGGTTTTTATAACTTAAGAAGTCCATTTTTGTTTTGAGTTATTTGTTGTCTTGTTTGTCTAGCTTACATTGTACTTTCTGCGATTTTAATTAGTGTGGAAACAAAGGGTTATCTGTTGCCTTTGTTCCCAAATTTACACTCTGGAATATGTAAGAATTACAGTTAGTTGAGATAGTGAAGGAGAAGAAAAAAGAAAGGGTGGGGGGAGGAGTTAGCTCAATTGGTGCCTGACCTTGCAAATTTATCATATACTGCAATCAGATGGGGACTGCTCTTATGGCCTTGAGATGAGGAACTTATCTATAAACCCATAACTCTTTTGGAGTAGTAAGCCTGGGCAGGAAGACTTTTCTGCTTAGGAATGTAAGGAGTAAGCTGATAGAAAAGGAAAAAAAAAAAAAGACAAGGGTGCCATTAAGTCTGTCCATGGTCTAAGTATATGACTTAACTCTTAACTCTCCCAAATCAGTTTCCAAATATTAAAGCATATCCCAGGGGTGAGATAGGTTAATATTCTTCTTGTTCATACTTCATATATTAGGGTATCTTGCATCTAGAGTTGGATTAGCAGGCAAGTATAGAAAACTAATAACTTATTTCATATATTAGAGTATCTTGCATCTAGAGTTGGATTAGCAGGCAAGTATAGGAAACTAATAACTAATTCTTGATGCATTGAGTTACTTGGCATTTTCAGACCTCACTTCCCTTGTTGCCAAAATGAGATCATAGAACTCTTAGATCCTAATCTAGCCAGTGGCACAGAGCAGCAATTCTATGTTTATACTGGCCAGGTTCTATCTTAAAGGACGCTCACAATTCGCTCTTTGGTTCATACTCCTAAGTTAGGATTTGCCCTGGGAACATCAGAATATATCTACTTTTGTCTCACTCAAGCCTTCCCCCTGGAAACATCAAATTATAGCTTGTACTTATATTTCTACATAAAGAATAAAAAAAAAACTTCACCTACAATATGGGCACTCATTCAGAAAATGCATTACCTCCTAGTCATCTCCACATCATGCTGCCTGCGTTTTAGTAATCTTCACCATCTTCCCCATTCCTTCTCTCCCTTCCACTCCTGAACTCCACTCCTGTGACAGAGTTCTGATGAGCTTTCTCCTTATTTTTTCTGGAAACAGGCTACCATGATACCCCCAGGCCATCTCCATACCATGTTACAGGTCACATTCTAGCTTGCCTTTATGTGCTTCTTCCTCTGTTAGAATATAAGCTTCCTGAAGGGCTTGCTTGCTTGTGTCTGAAACCTCAATGCTTAACCCAGAGCTAGTCACATAGCAAGTATGTAATGAATGCTTTATCTCTCTACCTATCCATCCCTCCATATAGCCATCTACCTATCTATCTATTCCACTACATCCAGGGCCATCTCCAAGCATCTAACCTTTATTTTGACACTGGATCTAGATGGCTCTGGAGGAGAAACTGAGGCTGGTGACTTTGTACAGCCCTCCTCACTTTCTTGTCATGGCATCACCTCCCTGATGTCATGGCTCTCTTTGAGAACTAAGGACAAAGAACAACAATAATATCCATCTATCTATCTATCTACCTATCTATCTATCTATCTATCCACCTATTCACCTATTTGTCATCTATTTATATGGACAGGTTTTATTTAATGACAGAAAAACTGAAAAAGAAAAAAAAAAATCCACACTAGAGCCCATCAGGAGTCAAGATGACTTTCCTTCCCTTTTTGGTGGTATTCTTCTTTCCTAGGAACCTATTTAATCCTTTAGACCAGAGGTTCTCAACCTGTGGGTCACGACGCCTTTGGGGGTCGAACGGGGTCACCTAAGACCACTGGAAAACACATATTTCCGATGGTCTTAGGAACCGAAACACCGCTCCTCTATCTGTCTCCAGGCGAGTCTGCCCACATGCAGATATGCCCACATTCAAGTATTAAAGGGTCACGGCATTAGGAAGGTTGAGAACCACTGCTTTAGACACATTGTTGTATCCTAGAGCTGACACTCATCCTCACCTCTACCATCACCACATAAAGAAAGCATCTAAGGTTGTGTGACTATGCACACCTTCGAGAGCATAGGCACACACATACATACACACACATACACACACAAACACACATGCATGCACACACTCACACACACTCAACTCCAGACTTATACTACTACCATGATTGAAAGGCCCCAGAAATTGGAAAGGACAACAAACAAAAACCAAGCAGAATCATAGACTCACAGAATTCCAGAGCCGGAAGGGATTGCCACTGCTGTATAGTCCAAGTAATGTCCCAAACAGAATTTCCACTAGAGTATACCCAATGAATATTCATCCAACATCAATTAAAATTAAAACAAAGAAACAAACAAAAAAAAATCTTCAATCAAAAAGAGTCCTCCTGATCCCCTGAAGGAGCCCATTCCACTTTATTGAATAGCTCAAAATATTTGTAATTTTTTTGCTGACATGAAACCTAAAATTGTCTTTTTCTAACTTCCACCCACTGTTTTTACTTCTTCCACATGATAAGACTTCGAATACTTGAAGAGAGCTATCATTTCCCCCAAAGTCCTCTCTCATTAAGACAAAACAACCTAGGTCATTCAAATGATGCTCGAATGGCATGGGATAAAGTCTTCTCACTATTCTGGTTGCCCTTCTCCAGATAGTCCCCAGGTCATAGACGTCACCATCTTCCCCATCCTCAACACTCTATCTCCTGTCTCAGTACCTTTGCATAGGCCATCCTCCCCTTGAATGTACTCCCTTCTCACCTTTGCCTCATTGAATTCCTGCCTCCAATTAAGATTTAGCTCAAGTACTATCTTCTATGCAACGTCTTTTCTGATATTCAGCTGTATATTCTCTCCCTCACTAACTACCCTGAATTTAACTGCCTTATGTTTATTCTTCCTAGAATAAATATACTTAAAGTACACATTGTCTCTCCGAATAGAGTGTGAGTTCTTTGAAAGCAAAGATTGTTTCTTTTGTTTGTTTGTTTTTTATCTTTATAGTCTTAGAATTTAGCAGTGCCTGGTACATGTTTAATTGTTTTAGTGTCCAACTCAGCATGCCCTCCTTTTGGGATTTTCTTAGCAAAGACCCTAAAGTAGTTTGTCATTTCCTTCTCCAGTTCATTTTACAGATAAGGAAACTGAGGTAAACAGGGTTAAGTGACTTGCCCAGGGTCACTCAGCTAGTAAGTACCTGAGATCAGACTCCAAGCCCAGCCCTCTATCCATTTCCCCATCTAACTGCCTGGCACATAGTAGGCTCTTAATAAATACTTGTCAATTGATTTCTAAACTTTAGTGCCAAGAACTGGATATATTACTCTAGATGTGTTCTGGCCAGAAAGAGTAAAGCAAGACAAACATCTTTTTATTCCTGGAAGCTATGCCTCTCATAAGGCAATCTAATAATTCAGTTGGTTTTTTGGCTTCTATGTCACATTGTTGATTTATATTGTGCTTGCAGTTCACTAACCACCCCTCTCCACCCACCACCCACCCCTGCTCCAGATCTTCTTTCAGGAAAACTGCTATCTAATTATACTTTCCCAATTTGTGCTCACTTAGAGAATTGAGCACAAAAGAGACAAGAGCAGCCATGTGTTCATGTCCACCACTCGTCAGGTGAAGGTATAGAGTAGTCACCCTAGTAGTCACCCTTCCCTTACTAGCAATCAGATAGGTAGCTAAAAGCAGCCTTCCTTTTTCAAAGCTTCAAAGCCAAGGGAGGAAAAGGAGGGAATAAGCAAAGGCGAGTGAGGAAGACAGAGACAAAAAGAGACAGAGATATCAATGATGGAGGAGAGAAGGGGAGAGAGAAAGACACAGAGGGAGTCAGAGAGGAAGGAAGACAGAGACAAGGGGAAGAGGGAGAGAAAGAGACAGAGATTGATCAGCTCTTTCAAATATGCTAGTTCCACTCATTCCACTCATTCCCCTGAGTCTTCCATTTTCATGGTCATTGAAGTCAACTAAGGAACGTTTGCTTTTCATCAGACAGTACAAATTCTGGAATCAACAAGGCTCCCATGTAAGCTCACATGAAGCTTCCATATGGTTGCTTGGAGTGGACTCAGAGAGAGAATATTGATCATGCTCCAAGGATTAGCCCTCTTGGGCAGTCCACCTCCATTAAGAAAATAACAACAAACAATAAGCGCAAAAATCAGAAGCAAAATAAGAATTGAGTTATTTTGTCTATTATAAATACCCAAATTAACTATAAAGGACATATGAAGAAAGATGCTATCTGCATACAGAGAAAGAACTGACAAAGAGAAGTATATATAGAATAACTATATATAATATATGAGTAACATATGTATATATAACGTATGCATATATAATATGTAATATATGTGTATATATTTGTATATATTTGTGTGTGTGTGTCTGAAGGTAGCCATCTCTGGGGAGAGGGAGAAAAAAAAGGAAAAAAAGAAATTTACATGTTGCTATATATTTGAAAGGAATAGCAAACTGCACAATAGATTTGCAGTTTCATGTGTAATCATCTTTTTTACTGTACTATGTTATGGAAATGCTTCTTTTATCCCATAAATTAAAAATAAAATAAATTTTTTAAAAGAATCGAGCATGCCTTCCTTTTCTCTTTCATCTGCCTTCATCATCAGTCATCCTCAGAAGCAGTCCTACCCAATCCTATCTAATCCTATACCATCCTCTGCTATCCTGTGCCAGCATCCTTTCCTATCGTATCCATCTTCATTCCCCAATATATCACTAAAAAACACCCCCTTTTTGTTGTTCTTTGCTACCTCATTTTGAGCTTTAGCTATCTGATCCTACAACACCCATGTCATGTGTTTCTATATCAACCTCTGTTAACTGCCCCTGGTAATGCAGCATTGTCTAACAACTCTCCTTCTTTCAGGACTCTTGGTACAGGAATTCCTCATATTTGCTCCTCTATCATGCCACTCTTGCCATTCCATTGCTGTCACCTCCTATTCCTGAAGCTCCAGGCTTCCTAGAAACTCCCCAGAACTCCTCTGGTGCCCCCTTACTGTGGATGACCCTCCAAGCTCTGTCCTGTGCCCTCTTCTCTTCTTTCTATTGACTCCTTCTCTAGGTGATCTTAATAGCTCTCATGGACTTAATTACCATCTTTGTGCAGATGACTCTCAAATCTCTGTATCTCTCTCCTGAACTCAATTTTTGCATTTTTTTTTGACTCTTAGGTATTTTTGGACTGGACATCTAGGGACATCTCAGACTGAACACATCAAAAGCAGAATTCATTGGCTTCTTTACCCAAACCCATCATTGTCCTGAACTTCCCTATTTAAAAATAAAAGGCATACCATCCTTCCAGTCATCAAGGTTATTCATCTCAATATTATACAGGTCTCCTTACCCTCACTCATTCCCCATTTCCAATCAATTGTCAAATCATATCTTGTCTACCTCCAAAACAAGTCCCCTCATCTGTATCCTTCTCTACACAAACCCAGTCATCTCTCTTGTACAGATCCATATAGCCTACCACCTGTTCTCTAGATTATTGGAATAGTCTTCTATTTGGTCTCTTTGCCTCATCTCTCTCTATTCCCATCTATCCTTCACTCAGCTCCCAAAGACATTTTCCTAAAGTGCATGACTTGCATCTCCCATACTCAATAAACACCAATGGTTCCCCAGTACCTCCAAGATCTAATGTAAAACTCTACTTGGTTTTGAAAGCCCCTCACAACTCTTCCAATCATTCCAGTCATCTTATGCTTCATTCCCTTCCATGAACTCTATGATACAGCTACATTAGTTTACTTGCTATAGACACTCCATCTACTTTTTCCTATACCTACAATGTTTTCTTCCTATCTCTACTTCTTAGCTTCTCGGTTTTCCTTCTAGATTCAGCTCATATCCTACATTCTCTAGGAGACTTTAGCTATGCCCCTAGTCCCTTCGATCTGAGATTATCTTTCATTTACACTACATAAATCTTGTACAGTTACCATGTTGGTTCCCCTATTAGCACGTGAGCTCCTTGAGAGAAGGGATCATGTTTTTGCCTTTCTTTGTATCCCCAATGCTCAGCACCTTGCCTGATGAATATCAATTCTTAATAAATGTTTATTCACTGATTAGTTGACTATTTCTACTAAATCAAATATAAACTCTTCTGTTCAGTTTTTAAAGCTCTTCTCTGCCTCCCCCAAACCTGCCTTCCTTTCCAGTTTTCTTCCACATTACTACTTATCATATATACTTTGATCCAGTCTAATTATCCTTCTTACTGTTCTTCATAAGCAGAACTCCATTTTCCATCTCCTACTGCCAAGTCTTTGTACTGGCTATCCCCCATGCCTAGAATACACTTCTTCCTCACTCCTACTTCTCAGAATTCCTGGTTCTCCTTGATGGTTCAGTTCAAGTATCACCTTCTACCATGAAGCCTTTCCAGATCCTTCCTTCCCAAATTACCTTATATATATTTTGTCAAGATCTTTTATTTTTGGTATGTATTTTGTTCGCCAACTAGAATGTAAGTTCTTTGAGAATAGGGCTCATTTCATTCAGGTCTTTTTATCTCCAGTACTTAGAACAGAACCTGGAATAATGCTCATTGATTAATGACTGCTCTATTACCATTTAATGGGGGAGGGGTGGGTCATGTGATTGTCTCCTTTTTGAGGACCACATGGGTTCCCTGATACATATCAGTCTCTCAAACTGAAGTCTATATATATCCAAATGACCTCTCCAGTACTGACAAAATGTGGTTCTCTCCATCTTTGCTTGTATCTACTCTACCATGTGAAAAATGAGTCCAGGGATGTGACTAAGGTCTCTGACTAGTCATGACATGATCACTTACTAGCACAGTATTAGCAGTCATGTATCCACCATGTATAGGGAACCATATTCAATGCCAAAGCAAAATCCTCCTTGGTGAGTAGTAACGAGAATACAGGACAATAGTAGTGACATTGATATAGCCTTTTATTGTTTACAATATGTTTTACATATACTATTTCATTCGATCTTCACAACTCTAAGAGATCCTTATTTGGGGGATAATAATGATGATGGGCAGACTGAGGCTGAGAGGTTGAGTGACTTGCTCAGGGTCATATGCTGGTAAGTATCTGAGACAGGATTTGAACTCATCTCTTCCCATCTTCAAGTTTAGCACTCTATCTATCCATGATGCTGTTTAAGTGCCTCACAATAATGCCTAGGAATATAACCCCTCTAATAGGACTTTAGCATTAAAATGGACTTTAGCATCTACCAGTCCACTTCCACTTTTTCAATCTTATTTCCTATTACTCCCCTTCACACACTTTTCATTACAGTCAAATTGGTCTGTTGGTTGTTCCGTATATGTGACATTACAACTCCTGTCTCCACACAGGACAAATGGTTCCCATATCTGGAACACAGCCCCACTTCACTTCAACTCTTGTATGGACTTGTAGAACTCAAGAGGACCTGAGTTCAAATGTGACCTCAGAAACTTACTAACAAGTCACTTAACTCTGTTTGCCTTGGTTTCCTCAACTGTAAAATGAGCTAGAGAAAGAAATGGTAAACTACTCCAGTATTTTTACCAAGAAAAGACTGAATGGAGTCACAAAGAGTTGAACAAGACTGAACAACAATAACCTACCTTCTAGTTGAAATATTAATCTTTTCTATGACTTTCCCATTAAGCAGTTATTCAGTCACTTTTTGAATACCCCCCACAATGAGGAACTCACTATTGACCAAGGTAGACCATTCTATTTTGGGACATCTTTCATCATTCAGAAGTTCTATGTGTCTCTAAGGCCCTTTCTAGCTCTAAAATTTCTTGACTTACAAAGAGAGAACATAAAGACTTGGGGACATTTAAAACTGGATGATTATGTAAAATCTCAAACAAACAAAAGCCAAGGTCTCCTTGCATCATTTGTCCAAAGTAGGACCTCTATGGCCATTGGCTGGAATACCTTTGGAAGTTCACTGAGCCTTACAGATCTGCAATCTGGTGGCATTTCTCCAATGAAAACCTGACAGTATACAATAGCAGGACAAAATATCTAAAAAGCAGCCTCTTTAATTCATGCTGTTTGGCTACCTGTCAGCATAAGGGATGACCCTACAACTCTCAAGAAACAGCTTTTTATTTAAATTTGACATAATCAATTTCTCTATGGTCCACTGGAGCTCTGAGTCTTACTAATATCTCTGTTCTACTTATACAGAGCAGGTATCTCCCTTACTGTCTCACTTTGTTTCTTTTCTTCTACTTCTTGACTTATCTGATGGGCACAGGAACAAGAGGGCTAAGTAAGCTTGTATCTAGGGAAGAGAGTCTTTCAGTTGGCAAACGTCTCAGGGAAGCCTACCTAGTTTTGATCTGCTGTAGCTAGTTGGAGGAGGCACATGGGAAATTAGCACTTTCTTTATAAACAGCAGTAAAGTGATGAGTAAAATCTTCCAAAATGGACTGCTGTTTATCATATTCTTTAATGTCCTTTATGAAGGGGATTCCACATGCACCCTTCTAATCCTTCTTATTATATCACAACCCACAGAGTCAGATACTACCATACCTCCTAAAGAGCAAGGGACTGCAAGTCCAGAGACAGTCTGGTCTAGTCGATAGAGTGATTCACACAGTCAAGTATATTGGGCTTCTAGTCCTACCACTCAAAGTTACTGGGCTCTCAGGAGCCCAGTTTCCTCACCTGTAAAATGAAGATAATAATACCTGTAAGACTTTTGTCCATTCCCCCCTCCTCAGGGATGTTTTTGACATTAAGTCAATCAATGCAAAAGCTTTTATTAGCAGCCCACTGTGTTCTACAGTGCGCAAACTGGGTGGCATGGTAGATAGTGTGCTGCCCCCAGGGTCAGGACAACCTAAGTTCAAATTCAGCCTCAGACAATTTCCAGTTGGGTGACTGTGGTAAATCATTTAACTCTGTTTGCCTTAGTTTCCTCATCTATAAAATGAGCTGGAGAAGGAAACAGCAAACCACTCTAGTACCTTAGCTAAGAAAGCCCCAAATGAAGTCTCAAAGAATCAGATATGGCTGAAATGACTCAACAACAAAAAACAATTTTCATTTTAAAATATTTTCTATTTTTCCCAATTACGTGTTAAAACAATTTTTAATCTTTTTAAAATTTTGAGTTCCAAATTCTATTCCTCCCTCTCTCTCCCCTCTCTCTTCTCTAAGACCATAAGCAATCAGATATAGGTTACATATCTGCAATAATGTAAAATATTTCCCTATTAGTCATTTAACAACAGAATTCTCCACGGATGGGGACACAAAGACAAACATGAAACAGTCCCTGTCCTCAAGAAGCTTATATTCAACCTGTGGAGACAACACAGGCACAAAGAAGTAGAAAAAAAATAGAAGAAAACATTCTGAGCTTCTGCACTCAAGGTGCTGGAACAAACCAAGAGTCATTGAAAGACTGATATCTCTAGAGGAAGGAGTCACTGCCTGAGAAGAATCCTTGGCTGTATGTAAGTCAGGGGGGATCCAGACTGAAGAAAAAACTCAAGGAAAGAAATGCAGATACTGTCACACTGGTCCAAAGGCTCTAGCAGGAGACCACCTGCAACATCTGTCTGACACTCTTTTCAAAGCCCATCACCCTCAATTGCAGGTACAACTTTTGACAGTTTTGTCTGATCAGGAGCAAGGATGCTGGGGTCATATATTCCTCTTGTGCTGAATGCAGGGAAGTCTCCCAGTCTCTCTCTCTCCCTTTCCTGGCCTCAATGTGCACCTGTCAAAGCTGGCTGCCATCTGCAAGAAGGTCAACCACCAAGGGGCAGTGGATAGAGCACCAGTCCTGGCGTCAGGAGGACCTGAGTTCAAATCTGGTCTCAGCTGAATGACCCTGGGCAAGTCACTTAATTGCCACACCAAAAAAAAAAGGAAGGGAGGGAGGAAGGTAGGAGAAGAAGGAGAAGGAGAAAGGAAGGAAGAAAGGAGGAAGAGGAGAAGAAGGAGTTCAACCCTTGGAACTTACAGAACTCTGTGGGACAAAGCTGCTATCAGAATCACCAGCCAAGTCCCTAAACTGTTCTCTAAGGAGGATCAGACGTCCCTTTGTATAAGCTGTAGTAAAGATCAGGAGCATATGACCCACACCCTTTCTCCCACTGAAGAGGCTATTCAGATCTACAGGGAGAAACTCCAGGATGCTATGCCTCATGTGAGAAGGAGGATTAAGGAATTGAAGAATTTTAATGCTTCGAAAAAGAGTAGAAAAGTTAAGCAGAGAAAGTTGACAAGAGGAGAATGTGTGAGAATGCACCAATTTCTATATGAAGAACACAGATGCCTAGATGTGGTGACATGTGATGAATAAGTTACTTTCCTGCTAACAGACAACTACTATAATGGAATGCGCTAGCATTTTTAAAACGTGGAAGATAGCATCTGAGAGATGGATGAAAAACATGCAGGCCTGATCTGGAGCTCCTTTAGCAAGGTGAAGAGCTGTTACAAAAGAATGAGTCATTGCTTTGTGAAAGGCCCAAGTCTTTCACCCTAGAATTAAGACAGTATCTTGTCACTGGGATGAAGGATGTGCTAAAGAAATTCAGAGTCAGTATCATTCGGCATCTTACAAGACCCAGTCTCTATGATGTCATTGTATTTGACGAGGTGAAGAGTGTAAGGCATGGAGATGACTGTCCAAACCAGTGTAACAGTGCTGAAAAATCTCATTATTTTGTCCTTGCTCAGCAGAATTTTACCTCTGGCAGATACTACTGGGAGGTGGATGTGAGTGAGCAAACTTAGCAGACACTGGGAATTCTATCAAGTACCTCAGGAAGAGGAAAACAAGGTTAGCTAGATGGTAAAGTAGATAGAGCACCAGCCCTAAAGTCAGGAGGACCTGAGTTCAAATCTGACTTTAGACATTTACTAACTGTGTGACCCTGGGCAAGTCCCAATTTCATCCAAAAACAAATGGAAAAAAAAAAAGAGTTATCAGGAAGAAAAAAAACAACTCAGAACTCAGTTGGGTATCTCTACATGTTTTGCTGTGAGAAGAGAGGAACTGATTTCTACCTGGTAACTCAACAAGGATTAGTTTATCAGCAAATGAAAATTATAATTGGCATATATCTGGATTAAACAGATAGAAGTTTTCTAGTTTATAATGCTATCAGCTCCTCCCTCATTTATGGAATACAAAATATGTAACCCAGAGAGCCTGCCAGGCCTCTCTTCTCTCCTTGTTACTCTATGCCAGGAACAAAAGTTGGTCCCATGACCATCTGTCCTGTGGAATGTAATAGTTGTGGGAATGGCTGTCTCTGATCATAAGCATCTTTTTTTGTCTGTGTGAAGGAACTCTAGGCAAAACCAAGCTCACTACTTATGGTCACTGTAAACTTAAAAATAACAGGGTCACTGGCAAAGACACAGAGACATGTCCAGGCTCTGCTGAAGATCAGCCCTTAGGAGAAGCCAAGGAGCCAATTGGCTGACAAGTTTAAGACTGCCTACTGCAATGCCAGCTTACGGGTGCCATTCCCAAGTGGTTTATTTTCCATCACTCTCATTGCATAGTATGCTGATTTATTATCATAATAAATCCAACTTGATTGAATAATTTCACTTTCTTTAAAAAAGAAACAAAATAAACACAAGATCATTTTTGTTTTACTTAAGTGAAGGGTAGAGGTGGGTAAATGACTATCCCAGGTTCAAATCCAGTCCTTCACCTATTTTGTATCAACTTATGAGCTAAGAATGTTTTTTTTTTTTAATTTTAAAATAACAATAAAAAATATAAAAACTATTCCTGGCTCCTAGGTGTACAAAAACAGGCACTATGCATGAGAACTAGGCTGCATTTTACTGACCTCTGACCTAGAGGAATTGGGAAAAAGTGACATGTAGAAGGTGGCATTTGAGCTTTGGAGGAAATAAGACTCTAAGCAGCAGAAGTAAGAAAGGACAGTGTTTCAGGTTTGGAGAATAGCCTGGACAAAGTACAGAGGTAGGAGATAGGATATGATACATGAGGGATATGTAAGAAATTAGATAATGTATTTTTGTAATTTCGAAAATCTTGAATGCTATATGAATGGCCTTTGCTATTATTAAGATTTCTATATCCTGGCTCCTCTACTGTTAAACTTTGTGACTAGATAAAATCATGGGGGGGGGGGGGAGAATAAAATTCTCTGTATCTCAGTTTCTTCTTTATAAAAAGGGAGGTTAAGGAAAATCAGAAGTGGGTAGACTAGAGGATTTTAAGATTCCTTTTTTTATAATTTTTTACCAGTGTAAGTTCAATCTCTCTCAAGCTGACCTCAGCATAAATAGAAATTGTTTGTTATTGTCCTCAAGCATTTTACCAAGAGCCGACCAAGTAAGGCTTTTCAGGACAGAAATTTGTTCTTACACATCCCTAAGCTTAATATCTTAAGATCCTTGTCCCATAGATACTTTGGATTCACTGGAAAGGACCTTTGAAATTAAATAGTCCAAAACACTCATTTTACAGAAGGAGAAATTTAGTTTCAGAAAAAAGAAAGTGATTTTAACATCATGAATCCCTGTACACAGTAGTAACCAGCCAAGTTTCATCCTCTAGGGCAGTGGTTCTCAACCTTCCTAATGCCGTGACCCTTTAATCCTCGTATGTGGGCATGCCTGCATGTGGGCAGACCCTCCTGGAGACAGATGGAGGAGCAATGTCGGTTCCTAAGATCATCAGAAATATGTGTTTTCTGACGGTCTTAGGCGACCCCTGTGACCCCTGTGAAAGGGTCATTTGACCTGCTCTAGGGGTTCTGAGGTCAGTTGACTGGATCCTATAGAAGAATGGGAACATATGCCCAGCTGTTTCAACCCTTCTTCTGTGAATGATGAGGGGAAGGGGTCACCCAGAGAATCTGAGAGTCAAGATTCTCTACGTTAATCCCTCATACGGATGCTGTTGAAGTGGAGGGGGAAAGGAGAGATTGAAAGTGAGAAAGCTGACTCTTAAGGGTGATTATAATCAGAGAAGGAACTTGAGGATGACATCCTGATGTCCCATATTTCTTTCACCAACAATAGCTTCCAAATCAAATGAGCCTAATCTGTGGGGTCAAAATAAGATTTTTCTTATTGACTTCCCTGCAAGCTTAGTCGGCTTTCTGAAAATCAGGTTGTACGTGCCTTACATCATCATCAGCAAAGATCTATCACCTATAGCAAAGATCCAGAAACCTAGACTGGGCTGGCAAATGTGTCAATGATGTATGAGGCAAGGGAGAATCCAGTTCTTACTGGCAGGGCAGCACTGACCTAGTGTGTCTTTAAATGACAAGCAAATGCAATTTGCAAAATACATCTGGCGCTGATGTGGGTGGAAACAAGGTGTTGCAATGAGTCACTGTTCTAACATCAGGCATATGCTTTAAAATAAGACAGAAGCAAGGCATAGGCTTAGAGTGGGAGATATAGATTGGGTAAGAGTGTCTCCGATTGTGGAGTGATAGAAAGAATGGGGAGATGGGATTAAAAAACCTGGGTCCCAACTAGAAAAAAATGAAAAAGATAAGTGTTTTTTGTGTGTGTGTGAGAGAGCAATAAGATTAAAGACACCATTATTTTTGGAAATCTTGGTTTAATACTTTATAACAGTAATTCAAAGGTCTGGTTCTAAATTCTGTTTATTTAAACATTTGGTTTAACACTTTATAACATAGTGTTTCAAAGGTCTGGTTTTAATTCTGTTTCTTTTAAATATTTGGTTTTAATATCTGTTACAAATGAAAAAAATACTTCGCAAAGATATGTTGATCCAGATGGACAAATTATCACATTGACTGTGCTTACTAACTAATTACACTCATTTTTCAATCTCCTTCACCAAATACGTAAAAGATTGTTTGGGGTTTTTTTTGAAATTCAAGTAATAATTTCCATTTTCTCTGACATCTATCAGTTGGTGCAAACTAATCATAAGGTATTGAATACACACACCACACATACACACACACACACACACGCACACACACACACACACAAATGGGCTCCAAACACACCAAATTCCATCAATTGTAAGATTTTTAAAGAGATAAGAAAAATTCAACTTCTAAATTTTTCAATTGTGCGTGTATAAGGGGTTTTAGAGGTGACACACATCATTTTTGGTCACAAAAGCTTATTTTAAAAATTCTTCCCAATCACAGTGGCTTCATATTATCATTAGCTAATATCTCCAAGACACAATATACACTTAAGGTGAGGTTCCTCATTGATGAGAGTGAATATAATTCCACACTCTAAATGATCTTGTAATTTCACATATTTTTGTCTGATGTCAGCTATTATCATATCATCATTGTCTTTACCTTCTACTGTGTCTGATGAAGAGATTATACTAGGGGTGGGAGAAATGTCAGCTATGTATGCAGTTTTTTGGCTATTTGGTTGTGCTTAAAATACTACTATTATTTTCTATCTGTGGTTTCCTTGCAGGGACAATTTTGAAGCTATTTGTCCAGTTTGTGAAGATTCATTTAGTGAAAACTAGATAATAGAAATTCACTTAGCTGGACTCATGTAAACTGCAATAAAATATATATAATAATGTTAGTATAATAATAATAGTAACAACAAAAATAAATAGTTTTGCAAGACACTTTCCATATGTTATTGCATAAGACCTTCTCAACAACCCTGTGAAGTAGGTGCTATAATTATCTCCTATTTTACTGATGAAGAAACTAAGGTGGCAAAAGAGTCAGTGACATATCCAGAGTCACACAGCTAGCTTGTAACTGAGGTAGGATTCAAACATAGATTTTCTCAGTTCTAATTCTAGCACCCTATCCGCTATGCCATCTGGCTTACTCTAGTAAGTCACAATATGATGAAAATGCATGACTGAATAAAGGCATTACTGTTGACTCTTTCTTCCCTTGGAACACCTCACATACTATATGTGGTATTTGACCCTCTGACATATGGGCTCAGTGAAGTTCCCAGTATTAATCAGTATGCCACATATTATAAAGAAGTCCCAAGTGGCACTGGAGTTAAGCATCGAGGGAAGTGATCAATGCATTGAACAAAGAGAGGTGAAGAAAGAGGCATTCCAGGAAGAGAGGCTGTGGAAAGCAAGAAGATTGGAGGTACAATATTATGTGTAACTAGAAGCTTGACCACTGAGTGTACCATGGAGAGTAGTATGTAGTAAGCCTGGAAAGGCAGAATGGAGGCAGATTGTGAAGGATTTTAAATGGCAAAGAGAGGATTTTGGAGTAGCTCCTAATAGCAATAAGGAGCCATTGAAGTTTATTAAGCAGGAGAGTGACGCGGGCTTTAGGAAGAGCACTTTGGTGACTGCATAGATAGAGGATGGATTGGTGTCTGGGTTGCCTCTGTGAATGGATCTCTTCAAAACCTGTCTCTGGAGCTCCTTCCTCAGTGTCTGACACTGCTTTTGGCTGGGTGTATGAGCATTGGATACCCTGGCCAGGCCTTGCAGCTCATCTACTGGTCTGGACAGAATTGTCCCATCTTGCCCTGATAAAGCTTGATTCCCTGGTGACCTCCTCACAAGGAAGCTTACCTCAGTGTCAACACTGAGCACAAGTAGGTCAGCAATCACGATGTCCTAATGAGGCTAACACAGATGGTTGGTGATTGTAAGATTCTGCCAATTGTTTTACTCAAGCAACTGACTGGCCAATAATAAGTCACCTGCAGCATCATTGTAGGAAGGAACAGTGGCTGAGAGAGAAGGAGAGATGGGCTGGCATAGTGTGAAAAGCACTGGATCTGATGTCAGGAAGGCCTGGGTTCGAGCCCTGCCTCAGATGCTTACTAGATGTGTGATGTCAGGCGAATGGACTTCAGATCCTTTATGTAAAATGAAACCAATAATGGAAATTACATCATGGGGTTGTTGTGAAGATCCAATGAGATAATGTATATAAAGTGCTCTGTAAACCTTAAAACCTACACAAATGCATTATGGTCGTAATTATTATTAAAGGGAGACAACACAGAGACTTAAGAAGTTAGAGAGCTGGAAGAAGAGGTTGGATTGAAGGGAGAGGTGCTACACACAAAAAACACGGGCTTGATTCCCTAGAGGAAGTTGAACAAGGACCTTTCCAGGGGACCACATACCCACAGACCTCAGGCAAGGAAGAACAGATATCAAATAGGGATAGAGAATGATAGAGGAGTTTCTAGGTCAATCTAAGGATCTGGTTCATGCCAAAGAACTGAGTGAGCCAGAACTGAGGAATAACAAGGAACAAAGCCATGTGAAAAGAAAGAAACCTGGGCCATGCTCTTCACTGCTCTCATGAGTTGTGTGAATTGGGTAGGTCCAGAGGAGGCGGAATGATACTTCAAGTTCTTTCCATTTGGGGATTTCAAACTCAAGATAGATTTATAAGTATGGAGTGACTATATAGGCTCCCTTTGAAGGTAGAGCTCAGCTCGTCAGAGCAATGAGTTGCTTGGGTATAACCCTGAATACTTCCCTCTAGCAATGAAGAACCCCCACTCAGAGTAGCATTATAAATCTGGAAAACTTATTGTTGCTCTTGTTCATCCTTCCTACTTAAAGAGGACCAATGACATCATGGAGGGTGATATCTTGACTTGCAAGAGAATTGGTTTTAAGTGAGACAGAGCTGAGCAAAATCATCAGCTTCACTTTCTCCTCCGGGTCATTGGGGTCCAGCAGCAAGACATAGGTCGGGACAACTGGCAATGGCCCCTGATGCAGTGGGAGACCTTGGCCTTTATAAACTAAGGTCTTTCCCAGGTCTCAGTTTGCCCGGGGCAACATCCATTCAGTAGTTAGAGGATAAGTAAGAATTGAGGCAAAAGATGGTCTAATTTGCCCTCACAGAAGAATCAGTCTGGGAGAGGAAGACCTTCACAGTTTCTGGTCAGAACATTTACACTCACTATTTACATTCACTCTGAGTCATTCAAACCCAATAAGCAAGTAAAGCTTGGGCAAAGACTTATTATTAACCAATCAGTGAGAGCCACAGTGATGAAGAGAATTGTATGGATTCTTACAGAAAGTTGAGGCCCACCAGAAAAGGAAGAAGAATTGGCTTGGGCTCAGAGTTCGTGGGCAAAAGAACAAGTCTTTTGTATTGATTCTCAAGTTAATCAAGTTAAATAAAATCCACCCTATGGTTGATGTTCTGCTAGCCTGAATACTTGAAAGGGAACTGAGGACCTTTTTCACTTGGAAGGTGAAGAGATGGAAGAGGAGTGACCTGGACATGAGCCTAATTGTTATGTTCCTAAGATGAAAAGCCTGGGTAAAGTCACAAGTGAAATAAATTTAGAGAAAAGTCCCCAAGATTGTGCTTGGTGTATATAATCACAGTTAGATGATTTGGGACTGTATGTTACTGATAAAATTGGGAGTCATACAATCTAGGGCTTCTACGAGGAAAATGTTTTGTAAACCCTAAAAGGTTATGTAAATTTAAGTGATATATAAAACCACAAATAGCCTACATGGTAACTGGTTTTGCCAGTGTCTTATCTCCCTAAGAAAACTGTAGACTCCATGAGGGCACCATGCAGTATCCATACTATCCTGAGTCATAAGGTTTCTTAGGGAAAATGATCTCAAAAAGGGGAGTATCTGTTACCATCATCATCATCATCATTATTTTTATTATTTTATTATTATAATTCTTCATGATGAATGATGTGACTGTCATCTGAAGACTGTCTTGGCTCAATTGGGGCAGCATTATCACCAGAGTGGGCTCTGAGTTATGAATTTTGGGATTACAATCACTTTGTTGTTGTTGTTCAGTGATTTTCAGTCATGATCGACTCTTTCTGGCCTCTGTAAGTTTTTCTTGGTAAAGATACTGGAGTGGGTCACTATTTCATTCTTCAGCTTATTTTACAGATGAGGAGACTGAGGTAACCAGGGTAAAGTGACTTACCCAGGGTCACTCAGCTAGTAAAGTGTCTGAGGTAAGATTTGAATTTAGAAAGACTCATTTTCATGACTCCAGGCCCATCGACCTATCCACTATGCCACTAATTGCAGTCTAACAGAGGGACCACTAACAATGAGGACATCCCAGAGTCTTACATTTGTATGACACTAAACAAAGCCTTTTCTAATGCAGCGTCTCTTTTGATCCTCAGAAATCCTATGGGGGTATTTATAGTGAAAGTATTATTATCACCACTTTACAAATACAACTTGCAGCTCAGAGTGATTTGGGACTCACTGGTAAGTCAAGAAGCTAAAAAGTGATGAAGCCAGGTCTCAAACATAGGTCAATTGAATCCAAATTCAGTGTTCTTTCCACTGTAACACTATGCATGCCTCTCTTTGAGCCCTCCACAGCAGCTAACTCAGAGCCTTGCACATCATGGGTGCACAATAAAGGCTTGCTGAATGCACACACAAAATAGAAAAATCCAGATACGTTGATTTTCTTTTTCTTCTTCCACACCCCAGCTTGGAACAAAAATATCCTCTCTTCTCTGAATACCGTGCGCTATCCTTTCCATCACTTGTCATCAAAAAAGCACTTATTAAGTGCCAGATTTCACATGGGGTTACCGTGCTAGGCACTGTCAAAGAGAAGTGTTCAGACATCATGCCTGCCCATTAAGTGCTGACAAGGGAAAACAGATGACATAGACGGGGACTGTACCTGCATAGATCATAGAATGTTAGTGCTGAAAGGGCCCTTAGACCAAAGACTAGAGAATTTCAGAGCTAACAGGGATCTACCTCAACGTCATCCAGACCAATCCCTTCATTTAGGTGGAGATAGCAAGGCCAGAGACCTGCCTGAGGTCACCCTGTAGCAGAGCTGGAATTAGAACAAAGGTCTCTTAACTCCCAACCCAGTGTGCTTTCCAATTCTCTGTAATGCCTGTGGGCCACAGAATAAAAGAATGAAACCAAAACCAAAATCAATAGTAGAATAGGCTAGAATTTCATATAGTGTAGATCTATGAGTCTATATTAGGGAGTCAACTTAGAAGGGAATATTCTTTGTCAGGAAGTCCTTCTGACTATTCAGTAACTAAATACCCCTGGGTAGCATTCAAGATATTCATATTGCGGTTGTTATTTAGTCATTTTCGGTCATGTCTGACTTTTTGTGACCCCTTTTGGGAGATTTTTTGGCAGAGATACAGGAGTGGTTTGTCATTTCTTCTCTGGCTCATTTTACAGATGAAGAAACTGAGGCAAATAGGATTAAGTGACTTGTCCAGGGTCACACAGCTACATGTCTGAGGCTGGATTTGAACTCAAGATTTCCTGACTCCAGGCCAAATGCTCTATCCCCTGCACTGTGTAGCTGCCCAGGATATTCATGTACCAAAAGGAATATGGTTATAATGAGGTCAAGTATATTAGCAGCATCTATATGTCAAGGGTAAGTTCATTTTAGGGAAGAATAAAAGTACCATATAATTTGGGGTACCCTAAAAGGAGGTCACAAAGATGTTGAAAGAAGAATGAGTAAATGAGTAAATCTCACCAGTTCTTGGATACATCACGATTATTATTATTAAAGGAACAGTCATAGAAAACTAGATTTAGGATTGAAGGGACAATGGAAGCCATCTATTCTAGCCCTCTCATTTAATAAATCAGGAAATTCCAGAGATGTTGTGACTTACTCAAGACATAAAGATAAACGGAACTAGACATAAGATTTGAATACAAGTCCTCCAATACCAAAGCGCCATGCCACGCTGTCTCTTTTATAGAGATAGGTTTTATAATGTTGTACAAAAGTGAAAAAAGTCTCAGCAGTAGAAGCAAGAGTCCTACAATCAATGTCTAATTCTGCAATTAAAGTATTATATGACCTTGGTTAAATCCTTTAATTCTCTGGGTCTGCATTCACTCATCCACAATATGGGCATAATAATACTTAAGAAAGGCAACACTGGAGATGCTGTGGATTCAGTTCTAGAACACTGCAATAAAGTATCACAATAAAGTGAGTCACACAAATATTTTTTGTTTCCTAGTGCCTATAAAAGTTATGTTTGCATTATACTTTAGCGACTATTAATTGTGCAATAGAAACTTGTCTTTCAAAAAATGTACATATCAGTTTTAAAATATTTTACTGTTAAAAAATGCTAACCATCATGAGGGCCCTCAGCTCAGATCTTTTTGCTGATGGAGGGTCTTGCCTCATTGTTGATGGCTGTTGACCGATCAGCAGGTTGGTGGTTGCTGGAGGCTGGGGAGGCTGTGGCAATTTTTAAAAATAAGACAATGGTGTTTGTGCATCAATTGACTCTTCTTTTGACTTGAACACTTAGAGGCCAGTGTAGGGTTATTAATTGACCCAATGTCAATATTGTTGTGTCCGCAGGAAATAGGGAAGCCTGAGGAAGGGGAGGCAGGGAGGAGAAAGAGACAGACAGACAGACGGGACAGCTGGTTGGTGAAGCATTAAGAAAGCATATCACATTTATCAATTAAATTCACAGTCTTATGTGGGCTTGGTTTGTGGTGCCTCAAAACAATTAAAATAGTAATTTCAAAGATCACTGATCAAAGATCACCATAACAGACATAACAATGAAAAAGTCTGAAATATTATGAGGATTAACAGAATGTGACATGATGTGAGCACATGCTTTTGGGGAAAATGGCAGCGATAGACCTGCTTGACGCAGGGTCACCACAAATCTTCAATTTGTAAAAAAAAAAAAATGTAATATCTTCAAAGCACAATAAAACAAGGGATACCTATATCATGAATAGCATCTGTGAATAGACTCTGGAAGCCCTGAGTCCGTGCTTCTGATGCACATTAACTGTCTGACACTGGGCAAACGGCTTAATCTCTCAATTCCTCAGGTATCTTTCTAAGTCTAGACTATATAGATGAGTTGTTGATCTGCATTAATGAAGGAAATTTCCACTTAGGGATTTACCTTCACTCAAAGAACCCTAAGTCTGGACCAAAAATTAAAATTAAAAAAAGATAAACAAACAAAGCCAACTCCCTTGCCTTTCCAATGGAGCTCATGTATGGATGAAATGAGGTGGTTAATGTGAAATCATTGGAGAAGGAGGTTTAACACAGTATAAAACTGTAAGTTCCTTGGTTCAGATCTTGATGTCCATGGGAGAGTGAAAAGAGCACAGCCAAAAGCTAGTTGAAAGAAAGGGGAGGTGCAGTTGCAGGAACAGGAGCAAAAAGGCTGTTTTTCAGTTTTAAAGATGCAGCCAATCCAGAAGCCACCCACACTTACCTTAGGCAAACTGTGCATGCTCAAAAAGTGTGGGCTGCACTGATAACTGTGGAGGGTTCAACTCTAATAGCTTGCATTTCTATGAGGTTTTCAGAGCATAAAGCACTTTTTCACTACAACTCTGTGAAGCAGAATAAATATTATTATACTTGCTATATTATATTATTATACTATACTAGGCAACTAATGGCACAGTGCATAGAGCATTGGATCTGGAGTCAGGAAGACCTGAATTTAAATCTGACCTCAGACATTTTGTCATCCTCAGCAAGGTGCTTAATTGCTCTGTGCCTCAGTTTCTCCATCCATAAAATGGGACTAATAATAACACCTATGTCCCAAGGTCACTGGGACATAGTGAGATTATATTTGTTAAGCTCTCTGCACGCTTTAAAGAGCTACATAAATGCTGGCTGTTATTCTTATCATCTCTAATTTACTCTCATTCTGTTTCAAGGATGAGGAAACTGAAACTTTTGAGACGTGAAATAACTTTCCCAGGGTCATATAAATCCTTGTCTCTAAATCCAACATTCCTTTACCTCTCCCAGGATGCCTTCCCATCTACCCCATTGACCCCAACCCAGCATCCTGGGTCTGGGTTAAGAAAGAACCACTCTGGTACATCTGTCGTGCTTCCACATGGGCGTATATATGTCTGTGTACAGATGCAGAAGCAGCAGATGACTTGCTACTGCAGCCTCCCCACGAGCCCTCCTACTCCAGATAACATGGGGCTCTTATTGATTTGTAAACGGGATAAAAACCCCAAAGCTGCCATGACTCTTGGTGGTGATTTAATGCTGGGAGATCCGGCTTGCCACAAGATGGTGACAGGGCTGTATTTTTTTCTGTCAGGGTTAGGTGCTCAGTGGTGCAGCAGCATTTAAGATGGGGAATGAAGGGGGGGGGAGGGGAGGGAAAATGGACATTAATCATTTATGAAGCTGCAGAGCGTGGTCTGGACTGCAAGTGGTGTTAAAGGGACAGGGAGGAGAGGAGGCTTGTGGGAGCCCTGGGCACACCAAATAGGTGGATTGGCCCTCCAAAGTGGGGAGGAGGGGTCAGACCTGTGCCTGGGTAAACACTTGTTTTGCCCATTTTTATGACTGGTTGCTACCTCATCACAGCATCCTGGAGTCCTCCCCAGGCAAGGCTTTTAGAGAGATAATTGAGTTTCTCAGGTGGTTGAAGTCTATCAGCCTCAGCGTGTGTAGAACCATCACATAAATTCTTTAAAATGCCCACATCCCCAGGGTTTCCCCATTTAATGGGCATTTTCATCTTTCCACACATCTACATGATTTTTCAATTCATACCTACTTAGCCTCTAATTCTAGCAATGGTCATGACACCCCTATCTCTAAGCAGGCCTCAGTATTCTTCTCCCCTCTCCAGTGACTTCTCCTTGCTCCCTTCCCTGATTTCACCCCAGCCAACTTCCCCTCCCTCATCCAAAGATCTAGAGCCTGAGAATACTTCCTACTTTGGCAGGCAATAGAAAAGAGAGCAGGGAAGGCAAAGACCAATGAATTAATGCAGAGTAAAGCAGAATCAGGAAAACAATATGCAAAAAGATTAGAGCAATGTAGGTGAAAAAGAAGAAGAAGAAATGGGACACTGTGTAATCATAATGACGGAGAAGCTTGGCCCTGGAAAGAAACTGAGTAAATTTAACTCCCTACCTTCTTTTCAGAAGTGAGAGACTACAAAAAACATTGTCAGACTTAGTCGACAAAACCAAAGTTTTCTCTTTCTTTTTTCATTCTTCCTTACGAGAGATAACCCTCCCATGCAGGGAAGGGGAAATGATGTATTTGAAAATGTAAGTGTTGTAAAAACAAGAGGTTACTTTTTAAAAATTAAAGAGGAACAGCTTGTTTTAGTCCATAAATTAAAAACAAAATTAATTTTTAAAAACGAGAGAGATAAATAGGGGGCAACAACCTGTTTCTAGAATCAGGCTTACTTTATCATTTGGCATTCTAGCGCTATACCTTCAAACAACTTTAATTGCCACCGTGACTTCTCATATGTGGTTAATTCCACCTGATGTTGCTGACCTCCTGTATCCAAGACCTCCAGCTTGCTCCTGGCCACAGGAAATCATGCCTTGATCTCCCAGCACAAATTTATATTGGATCTTCAGATGCCTGGTTCTCTCTCAATTCAGGATGCTCTTCTGACTGCCCTTATTCTGGTAGGCACAGCCTGATGCAGGAATTCAGAAACAATTCTTTTTTGTTAAAAAATGAATGAACACAATGCAATCCCTTGTAGGGTTCTCAAGAAATGGAGTACTATGGTATAATAGAAAGACAGCAAACACATGGCCCTTCGGCATATGCAGTACCAGATTAAAACGTAATTGGGAAATGTTTAATAAAACAAATAAAAATACAGTAAAACACAGATAACATTTCATTTTAAGTCTAAGGCAATTTGTGGCCCCCAGGGATCTTTATGTACAGATTAGTGCACCGTCCTCTCTCCGTTTCTATCTGAGTCTGCGGCCACTTGTAGGTACGGTGTTTAAGTACAAGAATGCTAGATTTGGAGTCAGGAGACTCCCTGACAGGCTTGCTGTTCCCAAGGCAGGACATCATCTCCCATCTTTGCCCCTATGCACAAGCTTTCTCACATGCGGGGAATATTCTCTGCCCTCACCCACACCTCCAGGAATCCCTTGCTGCAGTCAACGCTCAATTCCACATGTTGTCACTTAGGCATTTTTCATTCATGTCCAACTCTCTATGACCCCTTTTTGGGGTTTTCTCAGCAAAGATACTGGAGTGGTTTGCTATTTCCTTCTCCAGCTCATTTTACAGATGAGGAAACTGAGGTTAAGTGACTTGCCCAGGGTCACACAGTCAGTATCTGAGGCCAGATGTGAGCTCAGGTCTGCCTGATTTCAGGTTGGGTACTGCTATCCACTGCCGCCCAGCTGCCCTAACTCCAAATGAGACCTTTCCTTCACTTATGCTCCATCCTTCACTTGTTCCTCCTTCCTTCCATTCTCCAAATGACTGTATATGTTCCTTTTTTCAGGGGGAGGGATATCCATTTGGCACTTACTTATCTTTGTATATGTTACTTCTCTCCTATAGCATACAAGCCACTTAGAGGGCGAGGATCTTTTTAATTTTTCTTCCCTTTGGATCCCCAGCATCTAGTACCGCACTTGGCACCGTCGTCTCCTTTTTGTTGTACTTGTACCATTGTCATAAGTCAGTCCCAGAAAGAAGACTCCCTCCGCTAATGCTCGTCAGCCACCGCTGTCCAACGTGGAGTTTTAGAGAGTTTTCCTGGGACTTGGAGAGAATTAATTGCCCAGGGACATGCAGTCAGTATAAGAAGCAGTCTAGAACCCCAGGTCTTCCTCATTCTAGATGGTCATCTCTCTCTCTCCCTCTCTTTCTCTCTTTCTTTCTCTCTCTCTCTTTTTCTGTCTCTCTGTCTTTCTGTCTCTCTCCCTCTGACCATCAGAAAACACATATTTTCAATGATCTTAGGAATCGAGACACTGCTCCTCTATCCGTCTCCAGGCGAGTTTGCCCACATGCAGATACACCCACATACGAGTATTAAAGGCTCATGGCATTAGGAAGATTGAGAACCACTGCTCTAGGCAGTCAGGGTTAAATGACTTGCCCAGGGTCACACAGCTGATAAATGTCTGAGGCCAGATTTTAACCTAGGTCCTCCTGACTCCAGGGCCAGTGTTCTATGCACTGCATCACCGAGCTGCCCTCCATTTTTTAAGGTCAGCTCTCTATGCTATCTATGCCATGATGTCCTGTAGACATATCAAGCACTTCAAGCAATGCTGAATTCAATCAAACCTGTCACCTTGGTTCTAACACTTAGTGTCTGTGGATATTGTATTAGGATTTGTCCCTTACCATCCCTAAATCTCAGTTTCCTTATCTGTAAAATAGGGGAAATAACATTACAACTACTTCCTTCACAAGATTATTGTAATTAAAGTACTTTGTAAATGTTAAATACAAGTTATTATTTTTGGTACCCTACATTCAGCTTTTTTTTTTCCACACCCTTCTGTTTATTGGAAAGCTGTGTCAGGCAGACAAACTGAAATCTAAGGGGGTCATGCACTCTGCTGCAAGCCCAATCATAAACCCAGGAATAGACTAGACCAGAGACCCCCTCCTTCCTTCTTTTCATCTAAGCCCCTATCCACTCTGCTGGCTCCTTCAAAGGACTTGACCTGGAAAAAGGTCTTTAGTTCTAGAGGACTATTCCTATGAAAAGCCCCAGTCTGTCCAGCTGCCTTGTAGCTCAAGTGGTCAACCCTTTGACTAGGGAGGAAGAAGAGCAGCTGGTGAAATTAATCAGTGTTCAGTAATTTGCATTTTTTTTATTGTCTCCCTTGGTACTCTGAGATTGGCTCTCTGTCTGGAGGGGACCACGAGCAGCAGCTGCCATGGCATTGTCACAGGGAATAGTAAAGGAGAGAGATCGTGGAACAGAATTCATCTACTAAATATCCCCACAGGTTAACCATTTCTGGAGCCAGGCAGTCACAGACCTTGCTCTTGAAGGCATTTTGTATTGAGTGCAAATGATCCTGTGTAACTGAGAATTGGAAGCCTCTCTTCGAACTTGCTCCCTCTGTATGCTCTGTTCAGCAAGATACAGCTTTTGTTTGAGAGTTTGGTTTTCCTTCCAGAACCACCCTCTGCAGGGCTACTGACTAGAAGTAGCTATGGAAATAAAGACTGAAGTAGGGTCAGCTACAGTTATAGATATACGTATATAGGGTAGTATATACAAGATGTGTCTACATGTATGGTATCTATGCATGCATAGATATGTGTCTATATGGATACATCTATAAAGATGTATATAATATAGATATAGATGATATATAGACATGGATATAGATACAGGTA
>CM053585.1:285819140-285846640 GCA_028646515.1 Pseudochirops corinnae
TATTTTCTTCAGTCAGGTTGCTGACTCTCTTTTCATGATTTTCTTGCATCATTCTCATTTCTCTCCCCAATTTTTCTTCCACTTCTCTTATTTGGTTTTCAAAATCCTTCTTAAGCTGATCTATGGCTTGTTACTGTCTACATTTTTCTTGGAAGCTTTTGATGCAGGAGTGCTGATGGGGTTGTCTTCCTCCTGTTCCATGCTTTGATCCTTTTTGTCTCCAAAAAAGAAATCTAAAGTTGGGTTGCTGTCTTTACTTTGTTTCCTTTGCCTGCTCATGTTGCCAGTCAATTACTTGACTTTTTAGCTCTGTGGAACTCTGCTTCCAGAGGGGAAAGCTCTGTCCAAAATCGCTGGGATTTTCACAGATGCTGGAGCTATTAGAAGGCCACTGCAGCCCTCACCAGCTTCGGCTCACTGAAAACGCACCTCAGGACCACCACCCAAGAGCATGATCCTGATCCAGGCCAGTTAAGGCAAGAGCACTTAGCCCGTGAATGATTGTTTGGTCCCCCAGCAATCTGCAGGCCATGAGCTCTGAAGCAGCCACATGGAGGTGGCTGCAGGGCCATCACTTCTGCTGCTTCCTTGCTCTGGGGGCAGTTTGGCTGGACCCTCTCCCCCGAATTTAGCTGAGTTCCACTAACCTTTCACTTAGTCCTTATTTATGGGAGAATCGTTGGGGTCTTGGATGGTGAGAATCAGTGATGAAGGGGCCAGAGGAGTATGAGTAGATAATGTGGACTGCTTGAAATTTATAGATATTTGTCAGAATCCTTTTGTCCAGCAAACTTGAGAGATTTTCACATGGCAAGAGATAACAATATGACCAGTCTGTTAGCTTTTGCTGCCTATGGATGCAATAAAATGTATCCCACTGATTCTATGTGACCTAGTGGAGAGAGACCCTGGTACTCCCTTACAGATTACATGAGAAAGTTGAAAGAAGAAGTAATGAAAACTACTGTCATAGTTGCAGATGCAAATGCAGTTCCTCATACAAATATCAGGGTAAAGATGGCTCTTCTTGCTTATAAGAACCTATTTCTGACTCTACCAATTGGTGAAATAGGGCACCCTCTTTCAGAGGTGCTGAATAAAATTTAATAGCTAAGTGACTTGGGAGAATGGGAAAAAGATAAATTTCCTTGAGAGAGAAAAGAAAATGACCAATGGATTCAAATTCAGAATAGATTGACAAAAAAGAATTGTTCATTGCTCTATTGAGAGCAGGGGTTGATTTTGGAAGAATTGATGGTATTCCAACTATTGAACTATTATAAAATGTACCAAGATAAGGGATTTAACATTAGACAGAACAGGCAGTGAAAGCTGTCCCTATATATGCTCCTGAACCATTGTATCCAAGTTTGTCACACCTTCAGGGAGAATAGGAAATTGGCCAAGCCCCAGCTCAGATTAAAGAAATACACAGACAAGATTACAGATCCCATATCAATCTGACTATATATTGGAAAAATGGATCAAATACTGTAAGTAGGGCATTAATTGATACTGAAGTAGAGAACTCCCTTATATATGGGAACCCTGATAAGTTCAAGTATGGAACTCCTATTACCATCACAGGGCTGAGAGGGGCTGAAATATCAGCCAGACAAGTCAAACTAACAATGAAAATTAGACAATTACCAAAGAAAGAACATACTATGGTTATTGTACCCATTCCTGAATACATCATTGGAAGAGATATATTGAGAGGTATGACCCTGAACTGACCCTCCTGAAATAACTATCAGAGGAACTGAAGGTTTGGTTCTACTAATATAAAATTGGGAGCTAAATTATGGGTAAAACAGAAGCCAGATGATGTTTCAAAGGCTGTGGAGATTATAGCACATGGGAAAGACAATATCACAGCTGTTATTTATTCAGGAGAAAATGATTACCAAATTGTGCCTTTAACTCATATATTCTACTGTGAATGAGGCTATAACAGTGAGTTCATGGACTCCAGAAGCATGGCCGACCCTATATTTGTTTCTCTTTGGCTTTTTGTCTGTTAAACTTGTTTGTGAGATTTATTTCCTGCAAGCTTAGTACCTTCTACTTACAGATGCCTGATTGCTTTAGCTAGATGCCACTCCCTGTCCATGATTGTGATGTGCCACTCCTGGACCTGGTGTTGTCCAAGCTGTGAACACCAGCTAAAGAACTCTTTAATGGGACCCCTTGGGGCAGGGACAGTTCTATGTCCAATTTCAGCTGGAAGTAGCCATGGAGAAGAGATCTTCACTCCTTACCCCAAGATTTTGAGCCCCATTTGTTCAAAGAGGGAAAGATGGGGAGCTTGTGCCCAAGCCCCCACCCTAATATATTGTTTTATATGGTTATTTTCTATTATCCCTGTTACATTGTTGCAAAATTCTGTTGACACCAGTTATCCCTAAACTCTCATTATTCTATGTAATGGAATGTACTGTTAATATATTTTTGCTATGTTAGGGACATGAAAGATCTTGGAGCTGAATATAATGGTAATGGGAATTTGAAGACCTTCCCTGCTTTGAAAATATACTCTTCCCCCTAATAGGCTGAATGTAATCACATGGAGGCTGTGGTGGGAGGAGTTTGCTGAAGGGTGGACCAGAGCCCACAGGAAACTGGGTGTCAGAGCAACTAAACATGGGAGAGGACATATCTGAGAGAGACAGTTACACTTGTGAGTAAATGTTGGTTTTTGAGAAGGCTAAAAGATGCTGTGACCCTCTCTGCTGTTATGGCTTATTAACTTCTTTGCTACTATGATGGAATCAGCTTACTGGTTTTTGGATTTGGGTTTGTGTCTGAAAAAATGTTTTGCTTCTGTCTTCTATATGGAGAGTCTATTATATTTTGTGCTCGAGCACTATGCTGGCCTATTTATAGTGATTGTTGTCATTGTGAATATTGAATTGGTATTACACTTGTCAGCATATGGGGCTGTATCTCTTGGCTAAGGCATTGCTAGGCGATACCTCTTTAATTCACAGGGCTTGTTCAGATAACACTCTGGTATTCCTCAGATCTATGCTCCACTCAATATGCTTGACTTAATTCCAAGCAATTCCATTAAAGGCACTATCTCAATGAATATTTTATGCAGCTATGACATAGCGACTCCCATTTAGGGGAGGGCTGACTAGGAGCTGAGACAATGAACTAGTAAAATAGCCAACTAATCATCGATGCCAATAGAAATCCAGTCAGGAGACCCAATGGTTTTCTACAAGAAAAATCCAAGTCCTATGTACTCTCTGATAGTAAAAGGATTATTCTTTTAAACTCTTTTAAATCATATTCAGATACCATCAGCCATTAGGAAAATTTGTTTGATAATTTATAAATAATTTATTTTTATAAATTATAAATTTGTATATAATTTATACATAAATTATATATAAATTTATATTTATATATATTTACTTATAAATATATATGGACCCATTTATATATAAATTTATGTGAATAAAATAATTTATAATAATAATAATACAACCTTGTTTGATAATTAATTTGATTTCTCTTTATCTCTTCATTAAATATGGCTTCTGGAGAAATATATTTATGTTACATTATTGTCAAAACCATCCTCTTCCTTTATACTGGATATGCCAACAGAATATAAGAAGAAAAAGGAAAAAAGAAGAGCTCTTCCTCCATTCCAAAATTACGTGTTTTGCCCCAGCCCTGGCAGGCTGACTAGGTATGGCTGCAGAAGCATGAGGCCTAGATGAAGGGTTCTTCACCTTGGATCCATGGATAGAGTGGAGTGGGTTCATAAATTTATATGGAAAAAAACCTCACATCTTTATTATTTTCACTAACCTCTAGCTGAAATTAAACATTCCTTTCAATTATTTAAAAACATTCCTTTCAGAAGTGGTCTGACAAAGGGGTCCTTAGTATACACAAAAATAAGAACTCCTGACTTGAGATCATTTTACTTGAATGTGCATATTTGTTTCAAAGGTTTTGCTTTTCTTTTCCTTTTTCTTCCCTGGGGGGGAGGGGTGGGGGAGGTGAGGGAAAAAAAATGTTTTTGTTCATTTAAATTTATTTAAATTTTAAATTTATTTAAGAAAAAAAGAATCCCTACCCCAGAGAGACAAATATGGGGTTTCCCATTAAACATTCCTAACTCCTTGTCAGTAAATCAGCCTCCCTTGCCAAATGACTGTAGAGGCTTGTGATTTGAGAGAAAGGAGAGAGAACAATAGAGGAACAGTCCATTGAAAAGCTCTGCGGGACATTCAAAATCAGCACCAATCCTCAACCAAATCCGAAAATAAATCTAATTGATCTTTGGTAACCATTTCTGACTTTAATAGGTACTTGAGACCTTGATGATATCAGAGGATCTTATTTCAACATTCTATGCTGCCAGCGAGCCCAGTTTCAAAAACCTAGGGAACACCCAAATCTGGATACCATGTGGAAGAACCCATTTTTTCCTATCAACTTCTGATTTTTTAAAAATTTCTTTTGGAGGTAAACAGGGTTAAATGATTTGCCCAGGGTCACAAAACTAGGAAGTGTCTAAGGTTAGATTGGAACTCAGATCCTCCTTACTCTAGGGCCAGTGCTCTATCCATTGTACCATCTAGCTGCGCCCCCCTTTTTTTAACTTCTCCTTTCTGCTAGCTGCCAAGCTAGAACTAATACTGTTAAAGGAATTTTCCCTAAGCTATGAATGACATAAGGGTTTAAGCTGTGACCCCACTACATTTGTTTGCATTTTAACCGTGGATAATAAAC
This sequence comes from Pseudochirops corinnae, assembly GCA_028646515.1. Classification (NCBI taxonomy): domain Eukaryota; kingdom Metazoa; phylum Chordata; class Mammalia; order Diprotodontia; family Pseudocheiridae; genus Pseudochirops; species Pseudochirops corinnae. The sequence goes on from CM053585.1 coordinate 285,823,896, forward strand.
CTCCCTGTCTTTGGTGAGGGTTGTACTGCCATCCTCCCAGTTGCCCAGGTTCCAGACCTCTTTCCTCCTTTTTCCTTCCCTCTCAGCCCCAAATATGATATCAGTTGGTAAGCCTGTCAGTTCTACCTCTCCAACATATCCTGTGCTTTTCCCCTTCTTTCTACTCAGGGGACCACCATCCTCCTGATTCAGGCTCCAATCAGCTCTCATCTATTATAATAGTCTCTTAATTTCTCTCACTGTTTCTAGATTCACCCTTCTCCAATTCCTCCTCTATGCAGCTTCCAAAATATTTGTCTGAAAGCATAGGTTTCTCCATGTCATCCCCTGCTAATTAACTTTCCATAGCTCCCTATTGAGCCTAAGCTCAAATACAAATTCCCCAGGATGGCATTTAAGACCCTCCCCATTTTGCTTCCAGTCTACCCTTCCAGTCTCATTTTTTCTTTTTTTTTCTTTTTGGAGGGGGGAAAAGCAGGACAGTTTGGGTTAAGTAACTTGCCCAAGGTCACATGGCTAGTAAATGTTCAATGTCTAAGGCTGAATTTCAACTCAGGTCCTCCTGTCTCCAGGTCTGATGCTCTATTCACTGCACCCTCTAGCCACCCCCTCATTTTTATTTTTTCTATAGGCAAAATGAAATGCTAGCTCTTTCACAGATTCATTGTTCTACCACCTGCCTCTATGGTTTTTGCTTTTTGTTCTTTCCACAGGCTTTCGTGCCTGGAATGTTGTCCCTCCTCATTTTTGTCTCTCAGAATCTTACCCTTTCTTCAAGACTCAGCTCAGATGTCCCTTCCTCTTACTGGCTTTCCTGTTCCCCATCATCTGACAATTCTCTTTTCCTTCTCAACTCACCTTGAATTTCCCTGTTTGTGTACACACAGAGGTTCTTAAACATTTGTATGTGCCCTGGACCCATCAGGCAGTCTGATGATGCCTATAGACAGAGACTCCTTCTCAAAATCATGTTTTTAAATAATTAAAGGAAATGCTAAACTACAGTTCAAAATTAGTGAAAATAAAAACACCTTCCGCAGCGCCCACTCTGGTTCGAATTTATAACCCACCCCATCTCCCATTCCCTCTGTGATCTATCCCTAGAGCCAGATTAAGAAGCCCTGGTATACAACTATATTACCTCACCCCTCACTTTAGCAGAAATACAAACTCCTTGAGCTAGGCCCTTTTATGTTTGATTTTAATCTTTTCTTCCCTGTTGCCTATACAGGGCCTGAAGACATATAGTAGGCACATTTAAAAATATTTGTTGAGTTAGTATTGAATCGACAATGATTTGATTCAATTTTTAACAATAGGATTTCTATCACGTTCGTCAAAGGGGGAGCCCTTTCTGGGCAGAAAGGAACGTCCTGCCCACCTTCAAAACATATTGGTTTTACTCTAGCCACATAGAAAGCTGGTATTAAATGAACAGTGACCCATCACTGACAAAGTAACTCCCACCACAAGGGACCACAAGCAGCTAGCATTGCCACTTGTCTTTCCTGAGGGCTGACTTTCTGTGTGGATGATGGTGCCCCCACATTTAGCCTAGGAAGACTATTCCAGGAACATGGAAGCTATAAGATAACTAGGCCAAGCCTGGTAGAAAGAAAATGCTAGGGAAAATGTGGGGCCCTATTTTTTCAGTGGCACAGTTGAAGAGATACCCCAGCCCCCTAAGGGCCCAGGAACTCAACGTACCTTCAATAGGAAACTAAGTGAACCCTGCTGAGTTGGAAATGTGTGGTTCCAGCAAGTCTGGCTATTATCAACCTGAGACTGAGGTCACCCTGGCTGCTCCAGGCTCCTACAAGCTCGTTCATTTCATTCAGACTCATACTCGAGATTTATTTTTATGGACAGTGAATTTTTTTGGTACCATTCCCTCATTTAACCTTCATTATCAAAGGCTCTGCCCAAAGCCCATTGATGCACTGCTATTGCCCGCGTACCATTTCCCAACATAAACCATTTAAAGTATTTATTTTATTTTATTTTTCCTTCTGTTACATTTCATTTCAAATGTGCATTTGGGAGAATATGTCTTGTTTTTATGTTGTCTCTTACAGACTATAAGCCCTAATAGTAGGGGTTACCTATTTTGAAGGCTAATAACCAACAAGAACATTTATTATATAAAACAAAAAAAAAACCTGCAATGTGCTGGTCCTTTTGGGAAAGTTTTTTTTTTTAAATTTATGTGTAACTAGGCAAATGAAAAAGAAAAAGAACTATACTACTTTGACAGTTCTACAGGCCAAGCAAAAGAGGAAATATGGCAGAACCCATAAGAAAAGACAAGGAAGGTAAGGGCACAGAGCTCTTACATCAGTGGTTCTCAACCTTCCTAATGCTGTGACCCTTTAATACTCGTATGTGGGCATATCTGCATGTGGGCAGACCCACCTGGAGACAGATAGAGGAGCGGTTTCTCGATTCCTAAGACCATCAGAAATGTGTTTTCCAATGATCTTAGGCAACCCCTGTGACCCCTGTTAAAGGGTCATTTGACCCCCAAAAGGGTCGCAACCCACAGGTTGAGAACCGCTGTCTTACATTAATGCCCATTACAATGAGGCAATGTGGTCTAATGGGAAGAATACTTGGACTTCTTAGACAATTTCAAGTCCTGTTTCTTTTACTAGTTGTGGGACCTTAGGCAAGTCACAAATTCTTTGATCCTCATCTTTATCATGGGTATAATAACATCTCCCCTACTTGGGTCACAAGAGTATTTAATTTCTAATGACAAAAGCAAAGGTGCTTTATGAACAGGAAAACATTATAGAAATTTCAAATGTTGCTATGGTTGGGGAAACAAAGGGAGAATATAATAAGGGACCAGCCAACAGGAGCACAGTCCTCAGGAGTCGTTTGCTCAGCCTGATATAACCCTCCCTGTTGGAGAGTATGCAGACATTATATGCCATTCCACTTACTTGACTGTCTTCTCAGTCAGAACCAAGAGTACATACAAAAGATTCCCACACAGGTGACTCAGTCTAGTTTAGCTGGTGGTGATCAAAGGAAGACAAAGTATAAGCATCTGTGACCTTGTACCATTATCTCTCTACCCAGTGGAGTTCTGTGAGCATGACTGTTCCTTTTGCCCTTGTTGGGTCTACCTTTCCCTGTGTCAGGTAAAGGAGTTCTGGACACAGAACAGACCAGGCTGCACCTTTGTGAACTTTCAAAACTCAGGAGAGTACCAAGAGTCAAGGAACTAGAGTTTATGCTGAAATCTACTTGTAACCGAGATATGTGAGATAGCTTTGAGGCCCTAAGAGTGATTTGCTTGACCTAGGATAGCAGTAGATTGGCCACACCCAAGAAAGAGCAACTCCAGGTATGGCATTTGAAAGTGAACTCGGGAGGGCAAATGCTATGTAGTCATCTTTTTAAGTTTGAGCCCACTCTCCCCAGGGTCAAGATAATATAAGGGAGAGGGTTTGCTAGGGTGTGGGGAATATACACCACTGTTCTTACTCTATTTTCTTAGTACAAAACCCTTTGAAAAAGGTAATTAATGTTAACTAGTTAAATGATAGTGGAGTATTAATCAATATTGAGGAGATATTAACTGGCACCTGTCAGATGATACTGAAGAGATAACTGGCTGACTGGTATTAGAGTGAACACATGGGGATATAAAGGATTAAGCCAACAGCATCAGAAAAGACTTCTGCAACCCTTTAGGATTGCTCCTTGAATCCTGAAAGAGAGATATGGCCAACCTCAAGTTCTGAGGATCTAACTTGCTAATGTGTGTGAGAACTGAGACAGGGATCCCCTCCCCCCAGTTTAAACCAGTCAATTAGAGATAGTTTCATTTTTTTTCTGTGCCCCCAGTGTCCAACACAGTGCCTGACACAAGAATAATAAATGCTTGTCTATTGAGTGATTCTTTAATACTTCAATTAGCCCATTGATCTGTTAGAAAGGAAGTTTCTTGCTGCTTCTTTGCTTTTGTCTTGATATCTCTGGCACCTCCCATAATGCCTAGCACGTAGCAAGTGATTAATAAATGCTTAGTTACTTGCTTGGTCAATTGATGTGGACTCTCCTTCCACTGGTGTATAAGGTGATCCATCTAGACTTACTCTGCCCAATTCTAGTCTAGGTTCTTCCATAAATTATCTGTAAGAGATGATCTACCCAATACACTAGAGACCTTTCCCTTGTTATTTTAATATTTCATGGACACCAATGCAATAATATCCAAGCTGTCCCTCTGTTATTCTTGGCTTTCACTATAAGACTGGCCTAATTCCTTTTCCAGTTAATCTATGCACTTGATGATGTCTCTTACACCACAATACCAGAAAGTCATCATTAATAATGATCTGCAAGCCTGCTTAGAAGCACCATGTATCTTTTCACTATTTTGTGAGTCTCCTGCCATTTTCATTATTCTAATGTATTATGTCTTTAGGAATCTCTAATCACTGGAAGAATTTTTTAAAAGCTTGGTTTTTGCACCAGGGAACAGTTCTTCTACTTTTGCACCTGCATCTTTCAATAATTAGAGGCAGCTAAGGGTAGGGTGTTGAGAGTTAACCTCTGCTCACAAAGCCCAGGGTACAAAGCCTACCACCATCACATATTAACTATGTGACCCTGGCAAAGTCATTTAACCTTTCAGTGTCTTGGATAACTCCCCAAGATTATAAATTGCAGAGCAGCTGCAGATTTGTTATGGTAGAGGGAATTTTCTCACTGGGAGTTCCCTTTACTGCCAAAATCACAGGTATGGTAGAATTTCAATGTTTAAACAATAATCCAGAAACATCTGGGGAGAGAAAAAATTATTGCAGTTAGTGATTTTAAAAAATGTTTAACACATTTGTGGATGTGCATGCATGTGTGTGTGCGTGCATGTGTGTATGTGTGTGTGTGTGTGTGTGTGTGTGTGTGTGTGTGTTAAAAATAGAGAATTTGGGCATTTGAAAAGTGAGACAGTTTGCAAAGGACAGAATAGAGTTCTGGATTTAGAGTCAGGAAAATCTAAGTTCAAATCCTAAGAGACTAGCTATGTGACCTTGGGAAAGTCACTTAATATCTTTGTCCCTTAGTTTCCTCATCTATAAATGAGGATTGTATGTACCAGAACTCATCTATCCATTCTTTGATTGATAGGCACCTGGGTGGTCCAGTGGAGAAAATGCTGAACTTCAAATGAAAAATACCTCAGTTCAGATTCTGTCTTAGGTACTTACTGGCTATGTGACCCTGGACAAGTCACTTTACACCCCACCCCATAGCAACTCTTAGTTGGCATTGGGGCATGCAAGTTTTACTTTACAAAGAAAATTGATTAACTTGTTTAAACCTGAGTATCTTTAATTGTTTAACCTTAAATGTCCCTAAACTCAAGGACTTAGCCAGAAGCCAGAGAGAAATCATCACCAATTGCAATTTTTTTCAGCATTTTTATAGTGGAAAATATTTTTATTGCTGTCTTATAGATGGGTCCTCCCCACCAAAACATCTTGTTGACAGGAATTCACTGGTCAGTGTTTCCCTATAGACATGGCCTCCAATTCATGCTCAGTCTTTCCAATAAATATCCCTTTTTCCCAGAAATGCGCCTGCAAACACAATAACTCTATGAGCCCACACTAGGTTCTGTGCCATAGCATGTATTTCTGGGGACAGATTTATCTTCTTCCAGTTTCTTAAGTTGTGTTCTAGTAAATTAGATCTCTCCTCTATATTTTCTTCCTTTTCTTTTTCCATTCCACAAAACTGCTATTGTTACTCCTAAATGAAGCTCGAGAATCGTATTTGATTACAAAGGATGGAGTGTTTAAAGTGGTAAGGTTAGGGATGGAAAAAATGAAAATCATGTAATTTAATAATGAGCCTCGACAATAGGGGGGAGGCAGGGAACTCTTCCTGCAGCATTGTTGACAATGATCAGCTCCGGATGCCTGTACTCTTGCCTATTAGAAGGATTCAGGATTCTCCCTTTGCCAACACAGCACTGAACTGTTCATAATTAAGGTCTTTGGTATGCACGTGAAATTGGCCAATCTGCAGTTGCTTTCCTGCACTCCAGTGAATTTTCAATGAAAAAAAAGGACTTAATTTAGCAGATTATCAGTTGAATATTTGGGGAGGAATTTGAATATCTTTGTGGCACATTGTCTGTTTTCCATTTAATGGAAATGGAGAAAGGGATATCCCTTTTGAGGGCTAAATTCCATTCAGAGAAAAACAATGGATTCTTACAGGCTTCCGCTAACATTCAGCAGAATTTGGATAAGAGGTATCACCCTAACTTCTTCCTATCAGAGGTGTGTACTCCAGCAGACAGTGAGCCTTGGATTGTCCTTCAGCCTAGGATAACCATTAGCCCATGTACTTTGGCAATCAGCAAAAGCAAAGAAGGTCTCCTGCATGTTGGGTAGGCTCTTTGCAGTGAACTTTATGGAGAACACAGATAAGAATCCCACAAGATAAGCAGGCATAGGTGTGTTATAATCAGCAACAGTGGGGGAGGCGGCATTCTTGAATCAATAAAATCATATTTCTATTAGCTTATCTACTATACTATTTCATAAAATCTTATTTTTTTTTCCAGTTCTCCCACTGATTTCTGAGGCTCGTTTGGTAGACAATCCTTATAATGCCTTAGCTTTTCTACCCAATAAAATGTGAATAATAAGGATCCAGAATGAGGGAGGGGAAAAAAGGAAGAACAGGAACAGAATTGAAGGGTCTCCTGCCAGCATCAAGGCCAACCAGTATCAAAAGGTTGCCTCTAAGTAATTTCCTATGTGCATGTCTCTTGTAGTCCTAACTATGGAGACCCGCAGATCACCATCTAACTCTATGGGCATAGGCAAGACCCAGAGTTGACTACTTCTTAGGAATATTGAAGAGGGGATTCTTTTTCAGGAATAGAAAGGACTAAATGGCCTCTGTGATCTTACTTAGTTCTGACATTCCCAATCTGAACTGCACACCACCCAAACACAGAGAAGTAACAGAATTTAGTGGAAAGAATTTTATATTTGGAGTCAAAAGACCTGAGTTCAAATCCTAGTTTGTCACTGTGTGACCTTGAGTTAATTACATGACTTCTCTGGGCATCATCTATAAAATGAAGGAGATGGACTAGAAAAATTCTCAAGTCCCTTTTAGCTTTAACTCAATGACCCTATAAGGCCCAGAGGAAGAAAGACTACGTAAATAACCTCAGGAGGCTATTGCAAAGTTCACTTGAGATAATTTCTATAAACCACTTCGCAGACTTCAACGGTTATATAGATAAGCATTAGCTATTATTATAATTGTTACCTTACAGGGCTGTGCTAAAGACGAAATGAGAGCATGGATAGGAAACATTTTGTAACCTATGAAGCTTTATAAAAAATGTAAGGAATTATTACTGTCAGCTATGCCCAGGAAAAGAAGCCAAAACTAGTAAAATAAATTAAATTGCCATTCTTCACCATTCACTTGGCCCTACCCGATCCTTACCCTGGACGGGTGAGTACTCCAGAGAGTAATGGAAAGACTGATGCCCAGACCAAGAGAGTACTATTTACAAAATCTTTAAAGATCCTCATAGTCTCAATTGCCCACAGATATTAAGCGTTCCTGTTCATGGATCCCCTTTTGAAAGAAAAGCTTTCTTTCTAAAGCATACAATAATGAACCTGTATTTCTATTTCTTCTTTACTTCCTGCCAATTAACAGTAGGTGCTAATTTAGGGAAATTGCTCCTGCAGGTTGCAAATGAGGTACGAAATGGGGAAAGCACACACACACACACACACACACACACACACACACACACACAGGCTCACACACATTTTCCAGTCCTTAAAGACAAAGCCCCACAGTGCAGACCACACTCTCCTGTTCTGCTTGCTGAATATTAAAGAGATAACATATCACAGTATACATCCTATACCTTATGGTACTGCTAGGCTCACTAAGATTCTACCAAATAACCCAGGCAGTTCCCATTCAGGCCATCAAATTCCTCTTCGTTTTGTTGCCTTTGTTCTCTATCCTCTGGAAAGAGTTGCCTGGTAGTTCCTCTTTCTCCTCTCATTCTAAACTTCCTTATTTTCCCATCAACCGTCTTACAAATATTCAGGCCAAGATGACTTCACATCTATGCAAAAATAAAAGAGAAATAAATTTCCATGACTAAGTCCAGGTAGAAAATACTGTGTTCTCAGTCTTTTGTGGACATCTGAATGCCTTGTGAGATCTGATAAATTAGCCCAAAAGTGCTTTCACTTTTGTTTGTTTGCATTCTGGAGGAGACTGTGTCTCTCTGTCAGGCTACAAGTGCAAAGGCCACTCACAGGTCTGATACCCAAAGAGATGATCACAGAAGCTTTAACCTGTTCTGTTTTTCTGACCTGAGTCAGTTTGTTCTCCTTAGGCAGGCCCTTCACTTCTGCAGCCTCACCATATTGGTGCAGGACTTAGTGGGTACAGCTCCACTAAGCAGGTTTAGCCCTACTGCAGCTCAGGACTCCTGAATTCAAGCAATTCACCAGCTTTAGCCTCTCCAGCCACAGGAAATACAAGCATGTAACTGGCATACACTGTGTGAGTACTTAAGATTAAGCATTTAGTATTTGATTCCTACATAGTTACCAATTTCCTAGAGCCATCCAACTTGGTTTTGATGGTTTCAACTGGTTCTAGTCCCTTGCCAGTAAGGTAGCAAAGATGGAATTCTAAACAAAGTCTCACACACACACACACACACACACACACACACACAGAGTCAGATCAGTTTAGCTATCTTAGTCCAATGGATCACTGATCTCACTGAGAATTCTTGATAATGATACATATCACAACTCTTCTAAGCCTGCTCATGCTGTATGACTCTGCCAATGACTTCCCATAAGCGCAGCAGAAGGGATCTGCCCAAAGCTTTCCTTGTGTGCTCTTGATATCCAGATGCTATCAACTGGACATGTGGCATGTCCATCTCTTGCTTTCACTCCACAACTGTCTCACTTTCTTTCCCAATCATGTTTCTTTGATTCATTGTTGTTGAGCTGTTTCAATCATGTCTGACTCTTCATGACCCCATTTGAGGTTTTCTTGGCAAAGATACTGAAGTGGTTTGTCATTCCTTCTCCAGTTCATTTTACAGATGAGGAACAAACAGGATTAAGTGACTTGCCCAGAGTCACACAGCTAATACCTGTCTTAGGCAGGATTTGAACTCATAAATATAAGTCTTCTGGTTTCCAAGCCACTCCACTGAACCACCTAGCTTTCCTTGTTTCTTCAATTTCTTCCTTTATAACATTTCTCCTGCATAATTCTTCTGCTACCTTAATGTCTCTAATTTCTCAATTTTAAACAAAAAATAGGAATTTTTGCCATTGAAAGACCTACTTTATCTTCCTTACCCCTTTTTTGTAAAAGGGGAGGAAGGATGAGAAAGAAGAAGAATACACTCTTACCTTAGACAGTCTCTCAGACAACAGATAAAACTTTTTCAATTCACAAATGAAAATATGGGAAAATAAATGCTTAAAATATTTTTTAAATAGGATCTGAGACATTCCTTTAAAAAAGTAGATGAACTAATAATTACTTATTTTCCTAAAAAACTTGTCATTTGGTTATTTTCATGTTGATTCGGGTCTTCACCCAGTTAGAAGAGCTAAATAAAATTCTTTATTTCTATTTGGGCAGCAGAACCCTCGTTTGAACCTGTATTTCAACCCAATAAGGGACAAGTAATTCAAAAGTAAAGATATCCATGGAGCCTAGGATAAGAAGAGGAAATTAACTTTTTTTCCTTTGAAAAAGTCATCCAAATAGCAAGATGTTTCATTTTAGTACAATGTCTCCACAGATCTATACCACTCTGGTATATGTACACATAACATACCCTGCCCCCACATTATTCTGCAATAGTATCATTAATATATGGATGACCAAACCCCACCATACCATCATGAAAATCTGCTGTGACATTCTTGGGCCAGAATATATGACAACATATATGATACTGTTCTGCCAGCCACCTGAGACAAATCAATCATAGGGTCATTGATTTAGAGATTGAAGAAATCTTAGAGATCATCTAGGCCAACCTCTTTATTTTATGGATGAGGAACCTGAGGCCCAGGGTGGCAAAGTACCTTGCTCAAGGTCACACAGGTAGTGAGCTACAGAGCCAAGATTTAACTGGTATTCTGTCTGCCAATCAGCTGATCCTTAGTATTCTGAGTCAGCTCTTGGGCAGCAAGGACATTAACTCCCTTGAGCACATGTTGACTTGCCCTTGCCACATGGCTTGCCTCATGTACATGAACACTTCTCCTAGAGAGTTAACAATCTGGTATAATATTGATTCATTTCACATCATTTTTTTCTCAAAATGAGCTAATGATGACGTATCCCTGCCCTTCCTTTTTGCACAGTCAGGTGTTCCTTCATTGAGAGGGGGGAAAATCTGTTCTCTATGCAGGAGTTTCACAGAAGCTCTGTCACACAGGGGAGACAATAAATCCATCCACAAGCATTTGTTAAGCACTTACTATGGTTCAAGAACTGTGCTAAATGCTGGAGATGTAAAGACAAAAATACAGTAGTCCTTACATTCAAGAACCTTATATTCTATCAGGCAGACAACCTGGATTTGAATTCAAAATTGCTACTTATGTGGTCTTGAACTAGTCAATTAATCTGTCTAAGTCTCAGTTTCCTTATCTATAGAATGAGAGAGGTTAAATTAGATGATCTCCAAGCTCTCTTCTGGGTCCAGTCCTATGATCCTAGGATGCAGGCTTTAGCTAGGAACAGAAGAGATTTACAGGGTAATAAAGCAAAGGTAGGCAATATGGCATGTGTGCTAAGACAGGCTGATCACTGCTGCCATTCCCCCTATTTGCACAGCTCCTGAGACCTGGTATTCTTACATATTCTTCCTCTTTACCCACTTCCCAGCATTTGAAGAATAGGGGTCACGACAATGGCACTCGTGCTATAGAGGATTTGTGAATGCTATCTAATGCCATAATAGAATGCCCTAGTAGCGATCTGGTACTGTGCCCAGAAATAGGTACTCATTCTGCTGAGAAGGTGCTGTGTTTCTCATCAGGATGAATTTCTTTTCTTTTAATCTATTGCTCTGTTTAATTGAGAGTAGTATCTAAAGATTTTTAGTGAGGGCAAAGGGTACCTTCTGTGCTCTCTCTCCTTGTCTCCAAGAAGCCCCAGTGGGCTCTACCAAGATGTTTATGGTAGGTTGGACAGGATCCAGAAGGCTTTCTCTGCTCCCTCCTTAGAGAATACTAATCAAACTAAACCAACAGGAAAAATTCTCTGTAAACACATGAAGATAGAGGTGGAGGGGCAGTATCATTGTAGACTTGACATACACCATGGGGAGGTGGGAGATCCTGGCACACAGCAGAGTAGCTCCCTAGTTCAGGTCACAGGTACTTGTCAGGCTGAGCTTCATCATTTGTCCAAGTAACAGAGAACTCATCATATGGCTTCTAACAGATGACTATAGAAGGGTGTTTAGGGGTAGCCAGGGCCATGTGGCACTTTCTGGGCATGCGACTCAACTTCAGAATTGGGCCCAAGGGAGTAAAGCAATGATAGCTACTGCATTTAGGGAATATACAAAGACCTAGAAAGACAAAGCTTACAAAGCAAGAGGAGAGGTAGTCTTTATTTTATGTCTTTGAATCACTGGTACCTAACATTATGCCTAAGTATGATAGGCTCCTAAACATTTATTGAATTTCTGAATACTGGGGAAGTTGGAAGAATAGAGGAACACTGTTTAAAATCATGTCTTTCTCCCTCATTTCCTGAGGCTTTTAAGGATTCAATACCATCATTGGGCTAACTTTCCCAAAGACAAATATTCAAAAGGGAAGCTAATATTCAAGTCTATTTGGGATGAGAAATAATTTGCAAGGTTTCTAATTAGCTCTTTTACATAGCATCTTGGCTAAGCACAATAGAGTCCAATACTAAGTGGGATTTACTTTCTGGTGGCCTCTCACTTTCTGATACAGAATCTTTCCTTGCTACCAGTCTACTTCTACTGCTGCTACCACAGAAATCACATCACTGCAGTCTTTTTGGTGGGAGTTACCCCCATTTCAGTGGCCTTTTGAGATGGCACAAGGCACAAGGAAAGAAAACACAAAAAATGAAGAGGCCACATTCCAAGCAGAGGTTTATCTAGGCAGGACACCTTTTGGGGGATAGAGGGGTTGAGGAACCCCCACATACATAATCCTACAGATAATTTGGAAAGTTATCTTTATACTTTGAAGCCAGAAGGAAGACGGATGGGAAGTGGGTGGCCCCATTAGTATATTCATGTAGTTTAGGTTCAACAGCCAATTAAGGAACCCAAGCCATAATGCATGACCATAAGCCTGTCTCGACATCTCCCAAGCTTCCATGTGGTAGCCAGAAATGCTTACTTACATATGTCAAATGAGGAGAGGATGGCAACCAAAAGGCAGCTGCTACATATACATTCACACGTGTGCATACACATACGGACATATGTGCATAATACATAACAGAGTTATTAGAAAGCTGATTTTAAAGGAGCCAGGAAGAGCTGAGATCGAGTCCTGTCTCTGATATGTACTGGCTGTGTGACCCAGGATAAGTCACTTAACATGTCAGTGGCCTGAGCAAGGCTCTAAAACTATAAATTAAAGAGAAGGTACTGGCCTGCATTTGCAGAAGGATTTCTCTCATTCAAGAATACTCTCTATCAATGAAATCACAGATCTGCTTCCAGTCCCTATCTTTATCTCCATGGTATATAATATAGAATTTTATGTATTACTTATATACTATGTAACTATATTTATGAGAAGAGATATGATATAATGGATGCAACAGAGTCGAAGGATCTGTGATTAAATCCTAGCCCTGCTATTTTCTTCCTATGTGACCTGGGGCTCACTTTCCTAATCTGTAGAATAATGACATTTGGATTTTGATTATTTTAAAAATCTTCTCCTGTTCTAAATCTATGATCCTGTGCTCCTTCTCTATCAAATTATAGCTGGGCCATCTCTGGTCATCCTGATCTATATCTCACCACTGGACCCCGATAGCTCTGGAGGAGAGAGTGAGGCTGGTGACTTTGCACAGCCCTGTCTCACTTAAATCGAACTCATTTGTATGTCATAGCATCACCTCCCATCACCATGACATCATCATGGTCCTCTTAGAGAGTGAAAGACAAACCACAACCACACCCTTAAATTATAAGCTTCTTGAGGGCAAGAACTATAGTTTATATTACCTGGTTATATCCTCCTGAAACCATTACAATACCTGATGTTTAGTAGGTGCTATAGGTTGTAGAGATGAGTGAATAAGAACATGAGCTTCAGGGAAGAGAAAACTGAGTAATTTGAGGGGAAAGTGTGTGCATGAGACATATCACTGAAAGAGGGTAGAAATGGAGCAAAAGAAAAAAGTGGAGGATACCAAAGTTTTACCTGTATCATAATATTGCTAGAACCAGCCCAAACTATCACAAACACTTAATTCAACAAAGTTCCCCTGCCACCATAAGGGCTTAGGATAGGTGGATATAAACTCTAGGGTGGGGATTCTTAGCTTTTTGGGGGTTTTGTTTTCTTCTGTTTTATTATCAAGTACTCCCTTTTAAAATGCTTAAAATCAAATACGTAGGATTACAAATGAAATCAAAGATACTAAAATAGTTATCAAAATACCAAACAAAAAATACAACCCTAAGTTCATAGAACTCAAGTTAAGAACTCCTACTCTAAGACATTCATGATATTCTAGGGAGAGAGCAATATGGTGTAAGGAGAATGGGAGTTGCCTCCAAGAACAGGCTCTTTCTCTCTCCACTGCCCAGGTCTCTTGGACTGAGATTAGTGTGTCTTTTCAGTGGGGCCACTCAGTAATCATGGCAAAAAAACACTAGGCAATTTATTAGTGCACATTAATGCACATCAGTACTTTTCCACTGAGGTCATTCCTTCTGATCATGGCTCCTTCTGTGTAGGCGACACTATCCCGCAAAATTCCAGAATTTTGAAAAATGGGAGATAGGAGGAGGAGGATAGAGATGAGAATGGAATTCCCTCCAAAATCCAGTCTTTTGCCAGACTTAGAAAGCAGGCCTTCTCTAGTCCCCTCTGAGGGCTGTCACCTTCATGATTCATCTGTCCCAGACTCCCCAGTGTTCAGAACCTAAGATCTTCTTATCAAAAGAAAATCTGTAGAGTACTTATTCTCCTCAAACAATAGGCTTTCCTCACCACCACCCTCTATCAGCCTCCATATGGAAGAAAAAAAAGAGCCAAACAGACTGAAAGAGAGAAAGAAAGGAAAGGAAAGAAGGAAGGAAGGAAGGAAGGAAGAAAGGAAGGAAGGGAGGGAGAGAGGGATGGAGGGAGAGAAAAGAGTTCCCCTACACTGATCTCATCCACACAACTGGGCTAACCACTTGTCATTCTGGAGCACAGTTTTTCTTCTGGGCTGCCTGGGCTGTATCTTTGTTTATGAAATCCAGGAAAGTAAAAGGTGATGAGCCCAAGGGGAGCCTCTTCTCAGAAGGATTGAAAACAGAATGGAGAGAGCTTCAAAGGGAGAGAAAGATGCTATCAGCTGGGTCGAAGAAAGCCAATTAGTCACACAGGTTCCAGAAGCTCCTGGACCATGAGATTTGTTTTTTGTATGGTAACCCTGGCCTGTTGAGACCCATGAATCTCACTCTGATTAAATATGGTTCGCTCTCTCTGGGTTTCTGGAGCTACTTTGATATCCATGATCGATGCAGCTGCTGTGCTTGGACCTTTTTCAAATCCCTATTCATTGTTGCAGTCTCCCAGTGCCAGCAAAGAAAGGTTTGAGGGAATTGGGGAGGGAGCCTCACACTGTTTCCTCAATGAGTTTCAAGGAGAGCAGCTTCAGCCAGAGCATTAAAACTGGGAAGCAAGGGCCAGGTATTCCATGATTCATTCAGTCTTTCCTTCTATAATGTCTACACCAATTAACATTAGGGAAGAATAGAACTTGGGGAAAGATGGAAAGAAAGCTGTAGAAATAAGGAGTAAAATATTTTGTAAGCCTTTCTAGAGAGCCAGCGTGATGAAGCAAGATGAGCCTGAGAGTTAGAAGAATGGGTTCAAGGAGTGCTCTGCCTCTGCGTGTATAATAGACAAGTTGCCTCAACAACAAACATTCATTCTTGAACTCATCGATGGTACTGTTCTGGGAGGCAGTGTGATGTCGTGGATAGAGAGAGGGACTCAGCATCAGGAACTTCTGTGTTCAAGACCTGGTTTTGATCCAGCTCTTCAACACTAACTTTTAAAGCAAATATAGTCAGTTTAGCTATAATGTTCATTTTGAAATCAAGAATTTATTCCAACTCAGCTGACATATTAGGGAACAGTTTAAGCATACCATGAATCTCGAGTTTGTTTAAGCACAATTTCTCTTGTAAGAAACAGCAAGAATGCAGAAAACTGCAACGCTTCACAAAAACTCACAAGCTATAACCCTTCTAATGCCTATATTCATATATTCACTAGCAAACGAGTTTTTGTTTCTTTTTTTTCCCCCAAGGTAAAGTGCCATATTTATTGTATATCTTCTGATTCAGTAAGAGGGGGAGATGGGAGAAAAAAATATGGGGGATCCATATCCCTTCCCCCACCTTTCCCATGACACTCCCAAGGCCTAGTATAGTGGCCTGCCCAATTTGTCGGAGACTTTGCCAGCCAGGCCCTGTGAGAATCAGGGTAAAGGCCCAAGGCCTTTGACATTGCCACTATTGACTGTAGTATTTGCATATTTTTTAAATATGTATTTATTTTGCTTTTTGGAGGGGGAGGTCAGGGCAATAGGGGTTAAGTGACTTGCCCAAGGTCACACGGCTAGTAAGTGTTAAGTATCTGAGGTTGGATTTGAACTCAGGTCCTCCTGACTTCAAGGCTGGTGCTCTATTCACTGTGCCACCTAGCCGTCCCACATTTGTATATTTCTTAACCATTTAACCTGTATGAAACTATGTCATTATTTTTATTATGTTCCTTTTTTACATAACACTGATGAAGTCTGTGAGCATTATATTACTAATCCCATTTTTCTCATGAGTTCTGTGGTTTTTGTTATATGATTTTGCATAGCATAGTACTTATGGGAAACACATATATCACATTATAGCAGAACTGTACAGATAGAATTTCCTCATGTTGAGCTCCCTATCCCAGGGAAGTTACATATTTGGTCCTCCTCCACATTCCCCCCCAAACTCCCAAAACAAAACCAAACCCATATATATATCGTTGTGCTAGTTTTGGAGGAAATCTCTAACCTCTCTAAGCCACCATTTTCTTATTTGTAAAATGGAGAGAATATTATTTACACTCTTGGCAGTATGGCATAAGGGACCCATCTCAGAGTCAGGAGGACCTGAACTCAAGCATCACCCCTTACACATCCTAGCTATATGATTCTGATCAAGTCTGATTTCAGAGCTACCAGGAACCATCTAAGACCACACATTACAAAGGATTCCCCATCTCAGTCAGAGAAAAGAGCTCCTCTCGCTAATGATAACACTGTTCTGAAGGTCAACAGATAATACTTGCACTGCCTGCATTATCAGGATTGTTGTGAGGATCAAATACAACAATGTATGTAGATTATTTTGTAACAAAAAGGTACTATATAAGATAGCGTTATGGGCAACTAGGTTGTGCGCTAGGTAGAATGCTGGGTCCATAGCCAGGAAGACTCATCTTCGGAGTTCAAATCTGGCCTCAGACACTTATTAGCCATGTGACCCTGGGCAAGTCATTTAACCCTGTTTGCCTCAGTTCCTCATCTGTAAAATGAACTGGAGAAGGAGATGGCAAAGCACTCAAGTATCATTTGACCCAAATGGGGTCACAAAGATTGGACACCATTGAAATGACTGAACAACAAATGTCACTGTTATTCACCTTCCTCTCTTCCCATCTGCCAAATGAGGATGGTAATAGAGCTGTATTTTGTTAGGCTATTGTGATTGTCCAAGAACATAATGAGTATTAAAAGGCTTTGAAAGTTTTAATGCACTATACAAAAATAAAGTATTTTTGTTCTTATAATTGTAATTGCTATTTGCTCCCAACCAATTCAGATTCTCCCTTATTTTGTATCTTATCAATACAAATTCTTTGATGGAGAGGCAGGGTAGAAGGGAGAAAGATAAATTCTAGAGATTCACTTGCCAAGAGATCAACGAATGCATGCATGAGAGACCCTAGGCTCATTTGGATCATGGGCTACTAATTCTCAAAGCCACTGGAGAAGTGAATACTTTGCTCAGAACCAAGTTTGGAACCAAGTATTAAGCACATTCATGAATACACAGTAATGAAATCTGCTGTCAATTCAACAAGCATTTATAAAGCATCTACTATGAGTCAAGCACTGTATTAGGCTCAGGGAATACAAAGATGAAGAAAAAATAGTCCTTGCCCTCAAGGAGCTTACAGTCTAACTAGAGGAGAAAATATGTTATATAATATAATATATAATAATATAATATAACATATAATAACATATAGTTACATGCAAAAGAGATACAAGGAGGCTTCCAACAAGTTTTGTCAATATTTGCTTATGGACCCCATGAGAGAGCTACTGTATCATCCAAGAGTGCAGGCCTAGGTGAGACCTCTGCCTTCAGTCCAATTCAACATTAGTTAAGCACCTGAGTGTAGGTATACCTGAGTACCTATATATACTAGGTACAGAGGGAGATAAAAAAAAATTTAGATAACATACAGTCCCTGCCTCCAGGGAGCTTACAGTCTAATAGGGAGATAGTTCTTTTTCAAACACATACAACAAATAACCACAATATAAAAGACTGCACGAGTTCATAAGAGAAATATTAGTCTTTCACCCATCAAAGCCCATCTGCCAGGCTGTCCACCCTTCTAGTGCTGCCAAACTTCAGCCTGTGTCCATCAAAAACTCAAGTTTGGGAGGCTCGCTGGAATCCTTGACTGCACCGTTTAGTTTCTTAATTCAATTAGGTTGCTCCTCACTCCTCTATGGATTCTCTTTTTTCTTCATTTGCTTCCAATAAAGAGGCATAATTTGCTTGGGAGCTTTCCAGGGGAACAGGAATCCATCTTTTGGAAACTATTCCCTGCATCTGGAAAATTTAATGATGGCTGGTGTTTGTTTAGCAGGAGAGTTGGCCTGTGGAAACTGCATTGTTATTTTATTGTCCTTAATTCTTTTAAAGCATATTAAGCAAATTTAATTTCCAAAGACGTCTTTTGTCACCCTGGATCATCTCACCCTCACCCGCGCTCTTTTCTTTTCTCTGCTTTTCAGTGTACAAATCAGTGTGTACTTTCACACACCGGGTGGATGCCTTCCTCCATTCAGGCCTTTGACCACTCAGCTGAATTAGCCACCCAGCCCTGCTATACTACTCTGCCCTTCCTGGGCAAAACAGGTGCATTGTTTAACATAATTAGAAGACTTCCCCTTATCCCAAAGCTCCTTGTCATATGATTAAACCAGCATAGCACTTTCCAATCCCCTCAAAAGAAGAAAAGGACCCTATTTCTCCACCCATGCAGAGAGATGTTCTCTTTGCCTAAAGGAAAAGGTCTCTGACAGCTCCCAAATACAGGAACTTGAGATGCTTTTGATCCAGCTTCCCTCTCCTCACAATGTCTTTTATTCTGTGCATCAATGAAGGCTCTTACTGGGGGGTGCTTAGTGTTCCTGGGTGGAACATCTTTTATAATCACCTGAGCTAGAGAGTGCCCTGTTTCCTTATCCCTAGGTAAGATTCTAAACCTCAAGAAGGGTGGGAACAGCTGGTTTCTTGTTATTCTGCTGTTCTCTGTCCCTGAATAAAGGGAATGAAAACCCACAGGAAAAAGACTATTTTTAAAAAGGAGAGAGGAAGGGAGAGAGAGAAAGAGAGAGACAGACAGACTTTAGCTAGATACAGAAAAAAATTAAAAACTAAGAAGAGAGGAGAGGGAAGGAGAGGAAAGGAGAGGGGGGAGAGATGTATTTATCTTTAGCTTCCCTGTATTTGCCAAGAGTATTCCCCAGTGGTAAAAGAATATTAATGATAAACTTTCAAGAAATAGCAACAGTGTATGTACCTGGTATCAGACACTTTGCTTGTAATAATAGCCCACATTTATACAGTGATTTCTGAATGATTATTAAGTCTCATGCTAGGTGGTAAGGGAGATGCAAAGACATCTTACACATGGACCCTGCCCACAAGGATCCTCAGAGGCAAGTTATTTACCTGCAAAAGAGAGAAATACCAATCAATACAAGATAATAGGCTGAGACAAAGGAGAGGTCAAGATAAATGAGTGGATGCTAAATGATGAAAATGAAGCTTCAGGATTATTAATCCAGGAACTGGACATAGTCTGGGTTGGAGGTTGTGGCAGGTATAATTTAAAGGAAGCCTAGACAAGCAAAGGCTACTTTTATGAACAGACTAATCTCTAGCACAGTCGCTCTCATGAAGGGTGCCGTAATAAATGTTTCTCTAATTTAATTGAGTTTCACTCTTCAATGTCACATGTAGATTATGCACCAAATAGAAAACATTCCACGTATATTTATACATTATAATGTAATTATTAAATATGTATAATGTCATATATTATATACGCAGGTATATTTTCCTTTTTTTTTCCCCTCCTACTCACAATCACCAAGGAGTCAAAGACCTAACACTCTTTGAAAGAGTGCTGAACACAAAGTCCACAGGACCTGAACTGGAATTCTGCTTCTTCCACTTACGATTCATCTGACCTTGGGCAGACAACTTAGCCCCTATGAAACTCAATTTACTCATTAAGAAAAAGAGTACTGGGCTAGAGGACCTAGATCAGCAGTTCTCAACCTGTGGGTTATGTTCGATTTGTAACAATGAAAATACATCCTGCATATCAGATATTTATATTACAATGCATAACAGTAGCAAAATTAGTTATAATGTAGCAACGAAAATAATTTTATGGTTGGGGGTGACCACAACATGAGGAACTGTATTAAAGGGTCACGGCATTAGGAAGGTTGAGAACCACTAACCTAGACAGTCGTTTCAAGCTCTTAGATCTAAGATCTATGATATTGGAGCTAATCAGTAGTAGCTGGATTTACTTAAACCCACCTTCCTTAGATATCAAGCGGAATTTCCAAAAAGAGGAGTGTAGTGTGGTATCTGAGCAGAGACAAAACTAAGGCAAGGCAACTAGGACTTTGCCTCAGTGAACCAAAATTTAGAGAGTGCCAAGTATCACCAATACTTTTCAGCAACATAGAAACAACTGAGCTTGACATTAGTTAGTGAAAATAATTAACTAATATGAAAAATGCCACATTAGCCACATCTGAGGCCCTAAGCTACCTCCTGAGCTCCTGAATTCTTTTTAAGGCATTCTTCTCCTCACTGGCTTTGTGGACCTCTTCTGTCATTTGAGTTAGTCTATTTTTTAAGGTGTTATTTTCTTCAGTATTTTGGGGGGTCTCCTTTAGCAAGCTGTTGACTTGTTTTTCATGATTTTCTTGCATCACTCTCATTTCTCTTCCCAATTTTTCCTCTAATTCTCTTAGTTGATTTTCAAGATCCTTCTTGAGCTCCTCTGTGGCCTGTGACCAATTTATATTTTTCTTGGAGATTTTCGATGCAGGAGTTTTGATTTTATTGTCTTCTTCTGGTTCGTGTTTGATCTTTTTTGTCGCCAAAGAATGATTCTATAGTTTTATTTCTCTTCCTCTGTTTGTTCATTTTGCCAGCCAATTACTTGACTTTTGAGCTCTTTACCATGGTAGAACTCTGCTTCCAGAGAGGAAAGTGCTGTGTCCTAAATTTTTTAGGGTTTTGTGCAGCTGTTTGTCAGAGCTTCTTCTAGGCACATGCCTCAGAACTGTGAGGAGGACTGCCTCTCCACAGCCTCAACAAGCTCTGCCATGCCAGTGCTCATCACCCCAGAACCGCCACCCAAGACTGATCCAGATCCAAGCAGGGCAAAGCAAGAGAATTCAGCCTCGGTGCCAGCAAAGATATTCCTACAATTGCCCTCTGGTCAGCTGCTTGGTTCCCCCCTCCCAGTTTGTGGGCCTAGAGCTCCAAAAGCAGCTTACCAGCTACCACAGCAGCCATAACCTCCAACGCCCTGGGGGCAGGGGCGGGACCATGCTCTTCTCTCACCTAGGTCTAACAGAGTTTGCCCACTCACCTTTTACTTTCTCTTTGTCATTTATAGTTGAGAAGTCTGGAAACTGCCACAGCTGCCAGTGATTCAGTCCCCTGAGGTCTACTCCAGCCTGGTCTGTGCTGCTGGCCTATGCTGGCACAGCCCATGTGGGACTGCTCTCCACTCTCAGTCCAGTGGGAGAGACCCTTCCTTTCAGCTTGCTGGGCTGTCCTCAGCCAGGGACATATTTCACTCTGTCATTTTGTAGGTTCTGTAGCTCTAAAATTTGTTTAGAGTAATTTTTTACAGGTATTAGACATAATTGGGGACAAACTCAAGTGAGTTCCTGCTTTTACTCCACCATCTTGGCTCTTCCAAGCCCCTGAATTCTTAGTAATGACCTAAAAGTGTCCCGTTCCTTAACTCCTACCCTCAACTTAATTGAATTTCTCCAATACCAAAATTACAAGTTACATAGTTCTGTATGTTTCTCTGTCTAATAGTCATATTGAAATCCTTCCTATTAAACTTAAACCCAAGATTCTTAAGAAATCATGAATTCTCTTACCTAGAAATTATATCTGAGCTACTGAAGAAGCCTGAAACTAGCTGGCCCAGCCCTGACAGTCATTTAAAATGATTCTTGCAGCAGGAGATATCCTAAAGGCTTATTGCTATGCCTTGATCCCTTCCTGTTGGGGCAGGAAATGGCCTATGTTCACAGGACATGCCAAAAGGCATCTCTCAGTTCTCTTCCGAGCATCATTAATGGGAGAACTGGGCCCAACTCACCATACCCTGTAATCAGATCCTTTCCAATAAAGCCACCTCCATAAAAATGTTCTCAAGCCCCACAGCAGAGCTTTTAAGAAGACCATGGGGCCCCAGTGGCAGCTTTGGTGAGGGGGCCTGGGCCTGGGTGCTGAGTCTGAGGGGTAGCAGGAGACATATATTAAAGTACCAGAAAACCTTAACAAGAAAACTGAGGGATAAGTCTGCATTTTTCATTCAAGCTTAGAGAGACTTGTTTGTAAGGCTTTAGATCCCTGGTGAGCAGTTTTCTGTGGCTTCAGTTACAGCACAATTGCAAAGTATTATTGCAATCAGACTTCCATGTAACTACATTATAGAAGGTAAAAAAAATTAACTTTGTGGTTTCTCTGAAAGGCATCCATAACTGCTAATAATAAATCTATCTCAATAAGGGAGTTATTGTCAATAAGTATCCCTTAAACCCTATGCCATGCTATAGATACAGCAAATAGAAGGAATGCAGGCATCTGACTTCATCCTCTTTCTAGCTGCTTGGGTACAAGGACAATAGAAGCTTTCACTCAAACAGGCCTTTCTTTTGTGATTTAATAACCGAAGAGACTTAAACTCCTATATGTCCTTGGGAATATGATTTCCACTCATTGTTTTACTGCTCTAAAAGAATGACAAACAAGTACAAATAACCCAGATGTGAAATAATCCAGTTCTTGTTAACTATTCAAAGCTTACAAGACAGAATTCACATGC
>CM053585.1:285851640-285859861 GCA_028646515.1 Pseudochirops corinnae
AAGCAAGATTTCCACCCCATGGTACCCCCCATCTCTATCCTCCAACACACCCCTGTCTCCCTTAATAATAAGCAAGCTAGAGTGCTGTCATTTAATACATACACACACACACACACACACACACACACACACACACACATAACTCCCTAGAGCTTGGTAACTCTCTTGCAACTGTCTCCTTGATAGGCATCTAAGAAACAAATGAGGAGAAAGGATGTCTAAAGGCTCCATTAACATTGTTAGGTTAGAAACGTTGACAATAAGTCGATTCTTTTTGACATGACTGTCCTGGTAATGAAGGGACATTTCTACATGACTCTTCTTAATGTAAGATAAGATATGGATGGTCTCTGCTTTTTTGACATATGTCCAGTAAATCAAAGGGGTGGGGGTGAGAGGGAGTGTAAGAAAATAGGTTGTTTCAATGACACATTATGAAAAGGACGAGTTGGAAGATTAACGATGATGCTACCAAGGCTGCCTGTTTTGGTAGATCACCTGAGCGGGAAAGAATTGGAATTCCCTGAATATAAGAAAGCTGAACACTATATAGACAAGGCCCATGTTTAGGGTCACTTCATTTGTCCAGAAACCTAGAAAATCAGAGGAATGAGATCAGTGTACTTGAATATTATATTTCATCAGCTTCTGGATGGGCTTTGGGAGGTGGAGGAGACTTTTTAGGGCTAGCAATGAATGATCAAAAAAACCAAACCTAAAAGAGTTACTAGTGGTCAATAAAGTGTTGAGTTTCTGAACTTATTATGGTGGGAGGAAAAATTGGAAAGGCAGATATCATGGAAGATGAGCCAAAAATATGAGTTAATCCTTAGTCTCTAAAAAGAAAGTCAATACTATAATTGATCAAGGTTGGCATGTAAGATTCAATTTTAGGGGAGAACCATGGAGCAGTTACTAAGTGGATACAGATGGATATTAAAATATTAGGGACTGAGTGTAAAGGAAGAAAGGCAGCCCAGTGCTAGCCTCTATGTTCACAATAAGGGAAGGAATCTTGTACTGTAGGTACAAGGGGGAGTGGGTTCAAGAATAGAACAAAGGACCTGCTTATATATATAGCTGGTTGGAGAAGTTATGCAACCCTGTATCTTAGTGCTGATTTCCCTGCAGAGCAAGAGTAATTTCTGGACACTCTGATGAGGGACTCCTGTTGTCTGCTAAAGTTCTAAACTCCCAGTCTCAAAGGCAATTTAGAGAATTGTCTCTACAAAGTAAAAGAGAGTACCCAGGGAGAAGCCAAAAACCCAGCATGTGGATCTGATCATAATCTTTGGTCAGCAAAGAAGTGCTTCAGAGTTTGTGAAAATAGGTGTGTATCTTGTCAGGCTATACATGAGAAATCATGGGCAAAGGATGCCTTCTTAGTTATGAAAGGAAAGATGTGTTGGATTTAATAAGAGAAACTTCTGTGTGTTACTGGGAACAGGATAGAACTGGGCACCAGGGCACCAGGAGATCTAGGGTCAAGTTCCAACCCTTTTATAGCTCAAGGGCAAATGTTCACAATGGCATTTCCCTACCTACTTCAAGGAGTCCTTATAAAGGTCAAATCAGGCAGCCAGAAGAGAATTGTTAACAGTCAATACCTTTTTCTTAACAACAACAACAACAAAAAAAAAAAAAAAAAAAACCTAAAAGGAATCAGAATAAACAAGAGTGGTGAAAGCTCTTTGAAAAGTTTAAAGTTAAGAACACCACGTTCGTATTAGGGCTTTATTTTATTAGAGGTATTCTGGTAGAGTGGAAACAGGATGAAGACGGAGTTAAGAGACCTAACTTTAAATCCTAGCATTTACAATTTAATAGCCTTGTGACAATGGGCAAGTTCCTACAACTAGCTGAATGATGAAGCTTTACTGAATGATGAAGCTTTACTGAATGATGAAGGTTTACTCATCTGTAAAATTGGGTCAAGATTTCTCTAATACCCTTTCTAGATCTAACTTTCTTATATAAATCTTATTTTTATTTCTTTATATCTTTTGGTTTTTTATATTACTTTCATTTCCAAATATATTCTTTTTCTCATTCCATATCCAGTAAACTATCCCTTATAATAAAGTTTTTTTTCCTTCAAAAAGGTGGCAAAGCAGTTCTACAAAAGTGACCAACCTATCACCCATGTCTGACAGTATATGCAATATTCCATACTCGTTACCCCCCCCCACCTCTGCAAAGAACAGAGGGAGATCTAACTCTTAACTTGCTAAAATTTACATCTAGTCTGAGTAGAATGCTTGGATTAGTGTGAATCTTTATTTTTCTATGCTCAGAACCCTATTTTGTTAATTTTTTCATGATTGTTTCTTCTTCATTTACATTTGGTATTCATTGTTGGGGGGGAGAGGGTGGGGCACAGCATAATGTTGTGGGAAAAAACCCTAGTTTTTCAAGCAAAGGACCCTGGCTCAAATCCCTTGCATTGTGAGATTATAGGTGAGTTTCTTGGTACCTTAGGCAACTCACTTCATCCCCTCCAGACCTGTTCCCTCATCTGAAAGAAGCTTTCCCCAGTCCTCTTTAATGTGAATGTCTTCCCTCCAAAATTATTTCTGTTTTATCTTGTATATGTAAACCTTGTCTGTCCATTCATTGTCTTCTGTGTGTTGTCCCCCACATTCGATTGTCAGCTTTTTGAGGGCAGGAACTATTTCTGTCTTTTTGGGGGGGGGGGGAGGAGCAGAGTGTTAGTGCCTTGCAATAGTATTTAAAAATGCTTGTTGACTTGTTTGAAAAAAAAAATGAGGAGTTCAGGAATGTGGAGACTGGGTCCTTTCTAATTCTAAATTCTATTATAGAATCCCAGGATCTGAAAGTTGAAAGGACCTTGGCAGTCAACCCAAAAACTATAAAAATCTCCACTCAACATACCTAAGACTAAGAGGGTGTCCTGACTCTGCCTGAAGACAGGGGTTCTTTGCTTCTGACTAACTTTGGAAAGAACATCACAGCCCCACCCCCCACAGTTCTAAGATTCTATGTTCCAAGGTCCCTTCTAGGCCTAATATTCCATGTTCTATCAATGAGTCAATAAGCATTTATCAAGCTATATGCCATACTCTGTGTTAGGCACCGAGAATATAAAAACTAAAAGGAAACAGTCCCTACTCTCGAGGAATATATATTCAATTGAAGGAGCTAACAGATACGTATATAAATATATCCAAAGTAAATGCAATGTAATGGCAGGACTCTTCCCACTTGATCATTCCATTCTCTGTGTCCTAAGGTATGTTCTATCTCTGACATTCTCTTCTAAGATCTCTTTCAGGTATGACATTTTATATTCTTTGTCACCAAGTCTTTTCCAGCTTTAAAATTCTATGACTATATACCCCCTGAAGAAAATGCACGGGCATTTGCCTCTTTTGAAGGACACCCTCTAACACCATTTTTTCTCTGGGGAAATGTGAAACATCTCAAAGCATATCATTTCCAAAGGCCTGAATTATCACTCCTCCTCAAGTATGATGCCTTCTGAGGCACCCTGAGCTAGTCTGGAACGTGAGAGTTCAGCTACAAATGGTGTCACTAACACTAACCAGAAGCAACAATATGGCATCATAGACACCTGCACAGTGTACACTAAAGGGCCTCAGGGAAAAAAAAATCAATTAATCAATTTGTTTATTGAAGAAACTTAGCAACAGAGAGCCCAGGTGGAGGATTGGGTGAGTCTGCTAATAAGCAAGTGGGATTGACTACTTAGCTGTATTACCTAATTTCTAATTTTAGCCTGTTGATTTTCATTAGAAAGATTCATCACAAGCACTCCACTTCCTACAGAAATCTTTTCCCTTTTATGACTGAATGGGGACACACTGTGATTCAAAATTATTCAAGTGTTTGTCTCCAAAAGCACTTTTCAACAACACGGGTGAATTATGATCCCTTGCCCAACAGCCCTGTACTATTTTGGGTAAATAATTCACGATGATGTAGCCCGTTACAGGTCTCCAAAGTGGCATCCTCACAATCACCTTTATGATACTGATGTCAATGTTTATATCATTGTCCCTCTTTTAAAAAGAAGGAAATGGAGGTTCAAAGAAATTGAGTGACTTATACATGTGGGGCAGGGATGGGAGGGACACATTTTCACAGCACCTACTATGTGCTAGGCATTGTGCCAAGCGCTTCTCAAATGTTATCTCATTTCAGTCTCACAAAGGCAGATATTATTATCATCCCCATTTTACAGATGAGAAAACTGAAAAAAACAGAGGTCATATGTCTTGCCCAGGGTTACATAGCTAAGTGTCTGAGACTGTATTGGAACACACATCTTCCTAGCTCTAGGCCCACTGTTCTATTTTTTGCCCCACCTAATTTAGTGAGTGGCAAATTTGGGTCTCCAATCCAGGAATCCTGACTCCCATTTCAGTGGTCTTTCTACTCAAAATGTTGCCTTTTGAGCAGTACAAAAATGTATCCAACACCTATGATGTATGGCCGAATTTCACCCTAAACAGCTTCACTGTACCATGAACATGTTTAGACTGAGGGTCAAGTGATATCTCCTGCATAAACAGTTCTATATAAAGCCTAGATTCACAGACTGGAGGAGGTAGAGCTAAGACAGCAGAGTGAAGGGAGGGACTCACCCAAGCTTTCACAAATTCTCCTCCAAACAACCTTAAAATAACACCTCAAAGCACATTCTGGAGTAGCAGAATCAACAAAAGGATGGGGTAAAACAATTTTCCAGTCTCCAAGACAACTTAGAAGGTCAGCAGGAAAGGTCTGTCTCATTGTGGTGACAGTAGAGCACAGTTCAGCATAGTTCACATCCTAGCAAGCAACTGAATCAGCAGTGGCAGCTTCTGGATTTCTCAGTCTACAAATGGCAAGAGAGTCAGACAACAGTTGGTCAGAAGGGGATTAGAGAGGACCCTTTGCTGACACTAGGTATAGGACTTTGTTGTATTGCCCATACACGGTTCTCAGTCACAGTACCAGAGTAAGGAGGAACACTAGCAGGATCAAGGACCCTGGTCTCAATTCCAGCACAGAAAAAAGAGTTTGGGCACTCACAGATCAGAGAATAGGCAAGGAGAGCAGTTACCATGCCTCTCCTTAGATCACATGCAGTTGGAAGAACTGACAACTTACAAAACCCCAGAATACCTGTAAAGTAGCTCTGAAAACAAGAGTACAAAAAATATGAAGCTTGAGATAATGTTCCCTACAACCTGGGAGCAGAGCCCAATTTTAATATCAAGTTAAGACATTTTTATTTATATATTTATTTATATATTATTATATGGAATTTATTTATACATTTTAATATAAAAGTGGAGAAATAGGCCAGAAAAATTAACAAAGAACAACAAAAAACCTAACCATAGAAAGTTATTATGATGATAGGGAAGGTCAAAACACTAACGCAAAAGAAGACAACGAAGTCAAAACATTTATATCCAAAATATCAAAGAAAAATATGAATGGATCTCAGTCCCAAAAATAACTTCTGGAAGAGCTCAAAGTAGATTTTTAAAAAATCAAACAAGAGAAGCTAAAGGGGCAAATGGGAAAAATAAATGAAAGTAATACAAGAAAATTTTGAAAAAAAAGAGTCAACAGCTTAGCAAGGGGTCAAAAACACTGAAGAAAATAATATCTTAAAAAACAAAATAGGCCAAATGGTAAAAGAGTCACAAAAGTCCACTGAAGAGGAGAACTCCTTAAAAAGCAGAATTGGCTACATGGGAAAAGATGTGCAAAAAAAAATCACTGAAGAAAAGAACTCCTTAAAAAGTGGAATTGGATGAGAGGAAGCTAATGATTCCATAACACATCAAGAAACAAAAAAATAAAATAAAAAACAATGAAAATAAGAGAAAATTTGAAATATCTCATCGAAAACAACAACTGACTTTGAAAATAAATCAAGGAAAGATAACTAAAAATTATTGAACTACCCAGAAGCCATGATCAAAAAAAGAGCCTGGATATTACATTTCAAGAAATTGTTGAGAAAAACTTCCCTAATATCTTAGAACAAGAGAGTAAAATAGAAATTGAAAGAATCCTTCAATTGCTACCTGAAAGAGATCCCAAAATGAAAACTCCCAGAAATATAATAGCCCAAATCGAGAACTCTTGGGTGAGGGAGAAAATACTAAATACAGCCAGAAGGAAAACTATTCAAATATCATAGAGCCACAGTCAGGATAACAAAAGATTCTTCATTAAAGAATCAGATAGCTTGAAATATCTATTCTAGAGGGCAAAAAATCTAGAATTACAAGCAAGAATCACCTACCCACCAAAACTAAGTATAATCCTTCAAAGGAAAACATGGACATACAGTGAAATTGAGAATTTTCAAGCATTCCTGATGAAAAGAACAAAATTAAATAGAAAAATTTACTTTCAAATATAAGACTTGAGAGAAGTAGTAAAAGGCAAACAGAAAAAAGTAATCATAAAGGATATAATAAGGATAAACTATTTACATTCCTCCATGGGAAAATGATACCTGTACCTCCTAGGAACTTTCTCATAATTAGGGCAGTTGGAAGGAGTCTACATAAACAGAGGGCATGGGTGTGAGTTGACTATGATGAGATGATATCCAAAAAAATTAAATTAAGGGGTCAGAAAGAGGGATGCACTGGGAGAAGGGGGAAGGGAGAAGTAGAATGGGGTAAACTATCTCACATAAAAGAGGCACAAAAAAGCTTTTACAATGGAAGAAAGATGGAGGGGCACACAATGCTTAAGCCTTACTTTCATCAGAATTGGCACAAAAAGGGAATAACACACATACTCAGTTGGTTATAGAAATCTATCTTATCCTACATATTGTCTTATACTCATGAGGCCAGTGATAGACCATCTGATTAGAAAGTCTTTTTTTTCCTCTCCTGAAACAACAATAATCTGACTCCAAGGCCAACAGATTACTGGTTGTGAAGAGAGCATGACTAGGTATGTTCTGTATACTTTAAGTCCGTGTAGGAAATGGCTCCTATTTAGAAACTCACTTGCTCTATAGAGACACAATCTTCTATGTCCCTACTGATGCTTCTCTCTGCCTAGGCTTTGACAAAAGTACAGAACAAAACTTTTACTAGGTATTCTAAGTTGTAATAAAGTGCAGTCATTCAAAGTACTTAGGTATTCTAAATTGTAATAAAGTAAGGTACCACAAAAGACTACCTCATCATTCTACAGGTGAAGAAACTGAGGACCAGAGAAGTAAAATTATATCTTCAGGGTCACATAGTAACTGATCTATGACTCCAACAAAAAAAAGGAAAAATTATCCTGATTCTTTATCTAGTATTTGGTGGAATGCATCATATTTTGTCTCACATTCCAACACAGAGTGACCCTGCTCCTGGCTGTTCCATGAAGAAGATACTCTGTCTCTCAGTTCTAGGCATTTTCTCTGGCTACCCCTCATGCCTGGTGATGTTCTCTCTCATTAGTTTAGACAACTGATCTCCCTGGCTTCTTTCAAGTCCAAACCAAAACCTCACTTTCTACAGTAAGCTTTCCCTAGCCCTTCTTAATCCCAGTGCTTTCCCTCATTTAATTTTTCCCTATTTGTCTTCTATATAGCTGACTGTTCATATTTGTTTGCATATTTCTCCCTCATTAGATTGTAAGCTCCTTGAAGGTAAGGTCTGTCTTTTGCCTCTTTTTGTATTCCTGGAACTTTAGCATACTGCCTGGCACTATAACAGATGTTTAATAAATGTTTATTCAGTTGAATTGATACTGATACCATCCTTTCCCTCGAACTCTTGCATTATAGTAAATATAGAACAGTGTTAGAAACTTTTTTCATTCTGCTCCAATTCATGTTTGTGGATATCTAAAATGCACATACTCACACAAGTGGTCCGTACATAATACCAGTTTGTATTTATTGTGTTCAGAGAGGTGGCTGTGATGTAGTGAATAGAGAGCCTGCCTCAGACATATTCAGATTGTATCACCTTGGACAAGGTCATTGAATTTCTCAGTGTGCTCAGTCAACCCTCGAAAGCTATACTTTATAAAAGAAAAGGTACTTACACCAAAGTCAAGTCTAAATGGGTGCAGGACCTAGGTATAAAGGCTGATACCGTAAATAATCTGGGGAAGCAAGGAATAGTTTACTTGTCAGATTTATGGAAGAGGAAGGACTTTATGACCAAAGAAGAATTGGAGAGCATTACAAAATGCAAAATAGATAACCTTGAGTACA
>CM053585.1:285860361-285941506 GCA_028646515.1 Pseudochirops corinnae
GTAAATGAGCAAATAAAAAAAAAAAAAGAAAAGAAAAGGTACTGTTCTATCTTCATAGAAAAGATTTCCTCAACTGAGAAGTCCCTCTTCCAGTGCAACCATGTCCTTGTCCCTATCTTGATTCTGTTAAATGGAAAGAATTGCTGTGTTTATCTTGAATCCTGTTTTGTTTTCCAACAAAAAGGCAAACTTGGGAAAACTGGACTGGGAACAAGAAGACCTAGGTTCTAGTTCTCAACCTCTCTTGTTAGTTGAGTGATCTTCACAAGTCATTTGATTTCTTTAAATTTCATCTTTACCTATTTTCTATCAAATGGAAATGAAGATACTTGCAATACCTACTGACTGATATGAACAGTTCATTATAGCATGGAGGTGACTAGGCATTCAAAGGCAAGACTAGGCATTCACAAGCTGACAGAATCACAGGATTGGAGAATTGAAAGGAACTACAATCTACTCCAAGTTCAGCCCACATCCCAAAGAAATTCCCATTCTAATATGATTAAGTCTTTTTTTTGAGGCAATCAGGGATAAGTGACTTGCCCAGCGTCACGTAGCTGGTAAGTATCTGAGGCAAGATTTGAACTGAGGTCCTTTTTATTGACTTCAGGATCAGTGCTTTATCCACCATGTCACATAGATGCCCCTTCATCTAATCTCTGCTCCTAGGCCTTTGTGTTTGTCCTTTATGTTCAAAGAAGACAATGACATCAGGGAAATGATGATATGATTTATAGTTGACTTTGATTTGAGTGAGGGAGGGCTGTGCAAGGTCTCACTTTCTCCTCCAGAGTCATTTGGATCCAGTGACCAGATATTCATCAGGATGACTAGAGATGGCCCAGAATGCAATGGGAGACCCTGGCCTTTTTAGGGTACAACCTTTTTAGGTACTCACTTAGAGTAAGGTAATGCTCATTCAGTGAAAAGACCTCTTTGAGAAGTGAGGCAACAGATGGCCCCTTTAATTAGAAAAAAATTTTTAAAAATCAAACTGGGAGGAGAAGACCCTCAGGGTTGCTGTTCCCAAGAGAAACAGTTACCATTGACATTCATTGTAAGCCAGGAGGGCCCAAAATATGGTCATTAAGTGGAGTTTGGTCAGGGACCTATTGTGGTCCAATCTATGAACTTCAGAATGAACTAGGTTTAAGGTTTTGTGAAAGAAGGGAAGGAAGGACAGGAGGGAGAAAGGAAGAAAGGAAGGAAGGAAGGGAGGAAGGAAGGAGGAATCTAACCAGTAAGGGGGCAGCTTCTAACCCTTTGGAGTATAGTGGAAAGATTACATGGTTTCAAACCTTCCTCTGCCATTTATTGTCTGTCTGATCTTAGGCAGGTCACTTAACCTCCCTTTGCCTCAGTTTCTTCATCTAAATGAGAAGGTTGCATTATATTTCCTCTGAGGTTCCTTCCAGCTTTAGTGTTATAACCCTATAATGATCTCCAAGAAGATGGAAAGAGCTACCTCTACCTCCTGAGATAGCCCATACCACATAGGGATGGTTCTAATTCATAAGCAAGTTTTTCCTGATATCAAACCTGTTTGCCTCTGTAGTTTCTAACCATTGTTCCTGATGATACCCTCCAGGGGAAAAAAAACAAATCCACTCCCACATGACAACCTTTTCAAAAAAATTCAGAGATAATCAGCAGGTGCTTTGTGGGTCTTCTTGTCTCACAGGTAAATGTCCCTTGTCCCTGCATCCAATCCTCCTATGACTTGGATTCAAGACCCTTTGCATCATGACTTCCCTCCTCTGGATATACTCCAGTTTCTTAATGTCATTCTTAAAATGTGGCACCTAGAACTATAGACAGTGCTCCATATGCTGCCTGAACAAGGCAGAGAACAGAGGGCTCAGCACCTACTTATTCCTGGGAGCTATGCACATTATTTCATTCTTAATATAACCTAAGACCGCCTTGGGTTCTTTTTTTGGCTGTGACATCACACTACTGACTCATCCTGAGTTTACAATCCACTAAAACCCCTATCCAGATCCTCTTTAGACAAAATTGCATCTAACCATGCCTCCAATATCCTGTACATATGAAATTGACTTTGCAAACCCGATAGTAAGACTTTACATTTATCTCTATTGAATTTTACTTATTATAATCAGTCTCATGTTCTAGCCTGCCAGTATCACCTTGGATCCTGACTTTCTCATCCAGTGTGTTAGCTATTTTGTGACTTCTGTAAAAATTGGATGATGTTCCATCTATACTTTTATCCAACTCATTGGTGGAATCATTAAGTAGCATAGAGCCAGCCATAGATTCCTGTGGCACTCCAGTGGAGACCTTTTTTTTTTTTCTGAGTTGATATTGGACCTTTTATGATTACTCTTTGAGTCCTCACATTCAACCACTTATGTCAGGCTCTCGAAAGCTGCAAAAGCTGTGAGTATGACAGTGGCCCTAGACGATGCCTGCTGACTAAGCATTAGCATGAACAAAAGAGGAAAGTTGGCCTCTAGATGATAGAATTTTTGCCAGGTTGCCAATAAAATAGATGACCAAGGGTGTGCTGGGAAAATTTTGTAACCAGTTGCCTGGGGAAATTTTTCTGTATTATTAACATTTTTTTTTCATCACTATAAGTCTAGATAATCAACAAAACAATCAATGAAGCCCTGATTTGTAGGGTTTGCTAATTTTGGAGGCAAAAATGTTCGTACTTAAAATTTAACAATTGGCTCTTATGAGCAGGTTCAAGCTGGTTCTACCACAGTTTTGGGTAGAATACCTCAAGACTCCTTAGTTCTATGTGTCCCATTTCTGTTTCTGCAGAAGCCTCAGAAAATATGTCAAAGGGTGCCAAAAACAAATCATAGTTTCTAGACCATTTGCAACCATTAATTTAACTCTCAGCATTTTGAATATGATTGAAAAAAAAAACTCAGGATGAAAACAGATGCATGGGCTGCGCTATGGATACCTGCAATGATGGAGATCTTGAGGGCATTAACATAAAGAAACAATTCTGCTTCACAGAGTTGTTGTGAGTACGCAATGAGATAAGGGATAGGAAACCCTTGACCATGAGGAAGTATTCCATCAGTGTACATGAGAGATCTCACCTGGGAAACATATGAACAGAAAAGGAAGTAAGCTGGTCATGTAGGGACAAGGAAGGATAACAGACAGTGGCAGATGCTCCTCCAGTAGCCATAGACTGATTACAATAACTAAGCTTTACAAAGTGCTTTGCTTATATAACAGTGTCTACTCTGGCCCTTTATAGCCTGAAGGCAAAGTGGGTTATATTTCCACCCCTCCACAAGGGTTCTTTGACACCCTTCAAGGGTTGCAAAGTGTCTAGCCTCTGCCATTGGTTCAAGCCTCACTAATTATGTTTCTCCAATTTGGGGGCTCTGAATATCCCAAATTCTTAGCAATTTAATAGATTAGCTTTTAAAATAAACAATAAATATACACACATCCCCTTCTAGTCATAATGCTCCTGAACTTCCCTCAGTCTCTGCAGAGAGGAGGGCAGTTAGGTTCAGTTTAGCCTAGTCCCTGTAGTTCTCAACCTTCCTAATGCCGCAACCCTTTAATACTTGTATGTGGGTGTGTCTGCATGTGGTCCTAAAACCATCAGAAATATGTGTTTTCCGATGGTCTTAGGTGACCTCTGTGACCCCTGTGAAAGGATTGTTCCACCCCAAAGGGGTCGCACCCCACAGGTTGAGAATTGCTGCTGTATAGTATCAGTCCCACTAATGTTACAAGTCCAAAGATCCCCTGGGCTTGTGTCCAGGTATCCTGGCTTCTCAGGGCCTCCCTCCTTGTCACATCCAGCCTGGGACCCTGGCTCACCAAGGCTCAAGCCCTAGGTCTGGAGACTCCATTCCATGTGCTTCAAACTGAAATGGACAATTGAAATGAGACCAAAAACCCAAGCGCATTTCTCAGGTGAAGGGAGACCTTCACCCCTGGACATGAGCAAGAAGAGTATAACCATGCTTCAGACAGTAGATTTAAAGAGGTAGTCAGTGCTAGCTATCCAGTCAGTGGAAAGAAGCTGCTCCCACAACTGATGTGTCAGGAGATTGCAGAATGTCTTCTCCTAGAAGCAGATCCCTGGCATCTCCCATGTGGGTGATTCCATCTTAGGTGATCTGGGCATAACCCCAGGATCTGAAATATTTGGACAAATTAATAGTCAAAGTTCTGTTACACTGATGGTTGATGGTTTTCACTGGGCATGGTGGTATGTATATTGAATATGCATTATACCTAGTATTCTATAAATGTTTGGTGAGTGAATAAATGGATGTTGATGCACACCTGAATGAGGAAGGGAAAGCTGGATCTTAGAGGCATCTAGTCCACCCCCTCATTTTTTCAGGCAAAGGATCTGAGACAAAGAGAAATAGAGAGGTCTGCCTAAGATCACACAAGTAACCTTTGAGTTTAGGACCTCTAAGATAGCATGGGATGAATTCTCCGGCAAGGGATCAAGCAAGGAGCAAGGGAGAGAGGCAAAGATCCAGGTAAAAAGGCAAAAGCATCACTTCCAAACGCTTTGTCTACGCTGGTCTCAGGAAGCTGCTTCAATTCTCCATTTCACTCAGCCAGAGGAGAATGGTATATGTGAGTGTCCCTGCTGCCTGCAAGTTTTCAGAAGAAGATGACTTCAGAAGTGTGATATTCAAGAACAGGAGGAAGAATCAGCTCGGGATGAATGTTACAGTCTCTATTTATTCATCTCCGTATGCCAGGCTCAGAGGTTTCTCAGATGATTCCCATTAGTCTTTCTCCTGTGGAATATTACAGATTTATAGTGCCATCTGTTGAGGGGGTACAGGCCCAGGACTTCGCAGTTCTATATTGGCCCACCGGCTTTTGCAAAGGTGAGGAGATTGCAACTGAACCCTGGGTACAAATTCTATGACTCTCCTGCTCACTCAGAGCTCCATTTGTCCTTCCTCCTACTTCTGCATCAAGACTGGTAACCAGGGTGGTATTTCTGGTCTTTCTCTGTACCTTTCATCTCTCTCACATCAATGAAATTGATCTCATGGTCTACTAGGCTCATAGATTCAGAATTGGAAGGGATCACATTTAGTCTAGCTTCACCATTTTACAGGTGAGGAAACTGAGGCCCAGAAAGAAATGATTCACCCAAGTCCACCACAACTAAATACACAGAGAAGCAGCAATGGGACCTAGACAGTTGGTCTTTTAACTCCTATAAAGTCTTCTTTGTACTGCTTCCTGATGTTCAGACTTCTGTATTTTTTTTTCCTAGACCTTTATAGTAGATGGT
This sequence comes from Pseudochirops corinnae, assembly GCA_028646515.1. Taxonomy (NCBI): domain Eukaryota; kingdom Metazoa; phylum Chordata; class Mammalia; order Diprotodontia; family Pseudocheiridae; genus Pseudochirops; species Pseudochirops corinnae. The sequence continues at coordinate 285,865,643 of CM053585.1, forward strand.
CTTAGAGTAAGAGGACCTGGATTCAAATCCTTCCTTTGACACATGCTGGTTTTATTACACTGGGCAAGTCACATCACCTCTCAGTGCCCCAGGCCACTCTCAAAAACTGTAAGTCACATGGCAACTGTGTACTGTTATTGTGCATAGGTAGAGGCAAGTCCCTCCTAAGCAGTTCCTAAACCAAAGAATGCAAAGGTTTAGTCAAAACTAAACAATTATTGCAACCATTATCATGTATCACCCTTTCACTTGTTCCTTTTCTGGCATTTTTTCAATCACTGGTCATGTCAATGCTTAGGGGTGATTGCGAACTAAGAAACTTAGTAGGAAAAAGAATAGCCCGCTTTAGGGTATACAAAGTACTTTCAGTGAAAAATCTCATTTGAATCTCAAAAAAAAAATTTGAGTAAGGTACCACAGGCATTTTTAAAGCACATTTTTACATATAAGGAGTCTCAGGTTAAGGGGTTAAATGACTAGCTCATAGCTAGTCAAAGGCAATATCTGAACCCAGGTCTCCATATCAGCATTCTGATACCAGAATTCTATTCACTTGGCTAAGCCTGTCCTGGAACAGCTAAAGTATCACTTGGATTGTAAAAGAGTTGCTGTTTGGAACATTTGGGAAGGAGTGGGAAAAAATTGTTGCTTTTTATTTTCTGGATTTATTACTAAGAAAATTACTTTTGAGCGCCTACAAGGAGTAAAAGTCAGCAAATGGGCTCTTTCTAGGGCAAGACTATCTATCTGCTTATATCTGATCTTAATGTACAGAATACCTCCTTCTTGGAAATTATTGATACTGCTACATGGAGTTCATATATGGAATTGTGTGTGTGGCTTGTCCTTTGTTCTTGGAAGAGGACCATCACAGGGAGATAACGATGTGACTTGCAGTTGACTTTGATTTGAGTGAGGGCTGTGCAAGGTCACCAGCCTCACTTTCTCTTCCAGAGCCATCTGAGTCCAGTGGCCAGATGTTCATCAGGACCACTGGAGACGGCCCAGGATGCAATGGGCCCTTTTTAAGCTAAGGTCTTTTCAGGCTCTTCCTCCGAGTGAGGCAATGCTCTCTTTAAGAAGTGCCATCATCTCCCTGTTGTCATGATCCTCTTCCAGAATGAAGGACAGAGCACACAACCTGTGAGTTGTCAGAACTGCCTGAATGGGGATCCATCTGGCCAGTCCCAGTTGGACAAGTCAGCTCATTCTCTCTTCCCTCTCTTCTTCTCCTCTCTCCTTTCTTCTCCTCTCCCCTTATCTGAGGGGTATTCTGCCCAAAGGAAGGTAAATTGTGATGGCTAAAAGCTACCTAGTTAACTTGGAAGTTACTGGCTAGATTTCTTTTGCAAAGAACAATTCACTCTGGATCTCATGGATTGGACAACTCACATCTCTGCCCAAGTACCCCTCAATGGTTATTTCTGAGGTCCTCCTGGATTGGAGTGAATGTAAATAGTAACTGTTTCTCTTTTGGCCAGCAGCCCTGAAGGTCTTCCCCTCCCAGTTTGTTGTTGTTTTATTTTTTTAATCAAAGGGGACATCCCTAGACTCTCATGAATCTGGAATAGACTCTTGGAAAGGTGCAAAAGCATTCCTAGCACACACGTACAACATGAGAGTTAAAAGGCCAGCAGACCTGGAGTTTAAGACTGATAAAGCTTTCCTCACTAGCTCGATTTCAAAATGACAAACGTGCCACCTCAGCAACCACAGATACTGCTAATGTAGTATTGGCTAGCTTACTGAAACCCTTTTCTCACAATTTTCTAAATTAGGAAGTTTAAGCGTTGTTACACAACAGCTACATGGAGCAGTGGATAGTGTACTGGGCCTGGCGGCAGAAGACTCATCTTCATGTGGCCACATGACACTAGCTGTGTGACCTTAAGCAAGTCACTTAATTCTATTTGCCTCAGTTTCCTCATCTGTAAAATGAGCTGGAGAAATAAATGACAAACCACTCCAGTATCTTTGCCAAGAAAATCCTAAATTGTGTCACGAAGAGTCAGCCATGCTTGAATACAACTGAACAAAAAGTATTATTATACCTATATGACAGAGGAGGAAACTGAAGGGTTAAATGTTTTGTCTAATAATATACAACTAGAAAATAAATGGGAGCTCTATAACCAAAACCCAAATCTTCTAACGCCTAAGTCTAGTGCTTGTGCTTAGTTTCCCGCCATCCCATGCATCCTCTCAACTGTCAGGCAATTTTTGTAGAGGCCACTGGAAAAGACTGAGCTACTGAATTTAGAACTGATTTCAGGATTTCACAGACCCTTTCCCTTTTATCTTTTTTTTTTTTGAAAGCAGAAAGAATAAAGAAAGACAAATAAAACTATAGATAAGAAGGAAACAAGAGGAAGTTAAACTGGATAACTGTTATTTAGTAGTTTGTCATGTACGTATACGTGTGTATATTTGACCATTAAGTCCCTCGTCGAGATTATTCACTGCTGCTTTGCAGTGTTTTTAATGAAGCCCCCTACTCAGTAGACTCCATCGATTCTCTATTGCCTTCAGGATCAAATACCAAATGTCCTCTTCTGAACCTCGTCCCTTCCTGCCTTCCCAGCCTTTTTACACCTTACTGCCCAACATGAACTCTTTGATCCAGTGACACCAGACTCCCAGCTTTTCCACAAATAAGACTTGCCATCTCTGCTTGTCCCCTGTACCTGGAATGCTCTTCCCCCTCCACTCCACCGAAGGTCTCCCTAGCTTACTTTAAGACCCAGCTAAAATCCCTTCTTTTACTGAAAGCCTTCCCCAATCCCTCTTCATTCTAGCGCCTTCTCTGTGTATCATTTCATATTTACTGTTGTCTTCCACATTAGACTGTAAGTTCCTTGAGGGCAAGGGCTGTCTTTTGCCTCTTTTTATTTTTTATTTTTGGCCTTTTTTTTTTGGAGGGAGGAGGGTAGGGCAATTGGGGTTAAATGAGTTGCCCAAGGTCACATGGCTGGTAAGTGTTATGGGACTGAGGCCAGATTTGCAGGGCCAGTGTTCTATTCACTGCACCGCCCAGCCACCCCTTTTGCCTCTTTTTATAGCTTTAGCACAGTGTCTGGCATGGTGTATCACAGGTGTTTAACAAATGTTTATTGATTGATTTGACTCTAAACTTCTCACAGAAACAAAATCCCACATTTTGATCATCAATTTTTTTCTTTCATAAAATATTTCTGATGCCTTTAGGCATCAAATCATAATAATTTCCCAAGAACACACTCCTCCCTCAGTCACACACATACGTACACACACACACACACACACACACACACACACACACACACATGCACATGCGCATGCATCAATTGGGGAATGGATAAATAAATTATGGTATATGAATGTGATAAAATACCATTGTGCTGTAAAACGTTATGAAAAAGAGAGTTTCAGAAAAACCTAGAAAGATCTATATGAATTGGTGCAAAGTGAAATGAGTAGAACCAAGACAATAGTCTATACAGTAATAGCAATACTGTAAGAAAATTCACCCTTGAAAGACTTAATAACTCTTGACTCACCACAATTCCAAAGGACTCATAATGCTATTCACCTTCATAGATTCTCAAAGAACAGATCAAACCATGTTTTTTCCTTTGTTTATTTTTCTTACCTTTTTGGAATGTGACTAATGTATAAATATGTTTTACATGAATGTATGTGTATAATAGGTTCATATATCTGACTTTTGGAATGTGTGGGGAGATGCAGCAGGAGGGGCAGAATGTGGAACTGGAAACAAAAATGAAATTAAGAAAAAATAGAATAAACCCCACATTGACTCCTCTTGTACAACAAAGAAAAAAAATAAAGCAAAACCAATCAACAGAGCAACTGTGGCTGACATTAAATAAATTATCATGCTTCCGTAGTCCCCCAACTTTCCAACCAAGATGTGGGAAATGAGTTTCATCATCTATTCTCTGGGAAAAAGACCAGTCACTGCAATTGACCTGAGGGAAGCTACCTTTTGAAGTTTCTTTTGTTCACATTATTGCAATGCCTATATAACATTGTTTTTTTGGTTCTGTTTTCTTTGCCTAGCATCAATTCATGTAAGTCTTCCTGTGTTTCTCTGAATTTATCATATCTGTGATTTTTTGTAGTATACTCATATTATACCATGTTTATACACCACAATGTGTTCAGACATTCCCCAGTTTGGGTTTTAACTTTTTTTCTAACACACACACACACACACACAAATCTGCAAATATTTTGGTGGATACAGGGCCTCTCTTTCTGTCTTTGACCTTCTCAGGGTTATATGCCTAGTCATGGGATTGTTGGGTGAAGGGCTATAAACAGTTTAGTGACTTTTAACATCAACATTTCTCTAATGATGCTCTATGGCTATGAGTCATGGAACACCATGGTCTCTGAGGAATTAAAGTCACCGAAAGGGCAGGGAAAAGGCATATGGTGGGTGTGAGCAGCCTGCAATACTTTAGCAATGAAGAATTGTGCAGGAAAAGTAGCATAAAGATATCATGAGAGAAAATGTATGAAAGGAAAATTAGAAAGTGGGATGGCTATGTAGTGAAAACTAAGCATGACTGAAGGAAAGCTGGAATCAGGCAGTTGGTCAATGAATTTAATAAATGCCTACTGTATGCCAACACTGAGCTAATTGCTAAAGCTAATCGCTACAATGAAAGGCAAAAGAGCACCCCTCCTCTTAAAGAGTTCACAGACTAATAGAGGAGAAAATAGTCAAATGTCTATGTATAAACAAGCTAAATGGAAATAATCAACAAAGGAAAGGTACTAGAATTAGTACCTAATTAGGTTAAAAGAGTATCAAGAAAGACTTTACATAGAAGGCAGAATTTTAGTTGGGACTTGAAAAAGCCAAGGTACCCAGAAGGTAATGATGGCACTCATATAACACAAAGAAATCTAAGGAGCAGTCCCCAGTACCCTGTGGAGGCTCTATAGGAGGATGTGGACCAGAGTCACATAGGATGGAAAGTTTGGATGAGTTGTATTCTGCATTGAGATAAAACAGCCATCAAAGTACCAAAGAAAGCTTTTGGAATTGGGCTGAACCAAGACTAACTGGACACAATGGGAAGTCTGAGGATACTGAGACAGGGCCATTCTCTTCTGAAAGGCGAAAAAAACAGAGGGAACCCGAGGACAGAGTCTTGAGAAACCTTGAGAATCTGAGCTCCAAAAACAACAAAAACCTCTGAGATTTGAGGTTAAATACATTGGGCAGTTCCAACTTCCTATTTGTAAAGGAAAGGAGATTTAAAAGGCTTAGGGTGCCCCTTAAAAAAAATCTCATTTTGTTAGGATAAGTGTAGATGGCCCAGCAATCTGTGCATTTTAATTACCTTTAACATATACCTGGATTTTGAAATGCAAGAGGAAGTCCAAGGTTTAAAAAAATGAGTTTTGAATTTCCTAGTCCCTAAATCCTGGGAGGAAATATCTTGAGACATTTAAACAGCAAAATATATAGTCAATATTCATCCACCCCTATAGAACCTGCTCTTGCCAATACCTGAAAGCTAAATAGGGAGATTTGGGGAGGAGAAGAGGGAAAAAATAAAGCAAAAAGAAGCCTTAAAATCCTACCATGGGTTAGAAAAACCAGTGACACCTATCAAAGTGCAGTAGTTTACTTAGTAATCAATATGGACTCCTGTTTGAAACTTAAGACCAGCACATTGTTTCCAGCGATTAACATTAGCAAGTCATGTGTCTATGGAGACACTGAAACTTTCCCCAAGTTAAATCTCCAACAATTTGGTCATAAGGAACAATAATAATTTCCAAAGCTTGATGACTTTTCATGGTGTGGTTTCCTGCTTCACATATGTTTAGTTCAAACAAGACATTTACATTTTGTGTGTCTTTAGCAAATTTCCCTATGAAATTAGTAAAAGTCATTGTATCGATATCTATATATGAGATCCTATAGACATCTTCAAGTTCTTCTTTTCTCACCTGAAATTCAAAAAGTTTTCCAAATCCAGAAAGAAAAATAAAGAAGTGGAGATGGAGAGGAGGAATTGTTGAATATTGAGTCTTTCAAGAAAATATGGCAAAAATGGAGAGATTTTTTCTTCTTTAAAAAAAAAAACATAAAAGTTCTGGACAGAGTCCCTTTACAGATCATTATAGCACATAAAGTATTATCTTTCTCTTTACAGAGCCTGGCTCATTTTTTATTCTCTCCCATAGATAGTTTGGCTTTTATGTTCCAGAAGTCAAGTCCAGTTTCACAGCTTCCTTGGCTCGGCAGGGCGGATGGGCTATAATTCTTTGTTGCTTTCCCTATCGGCAGACCTGGGAGTGCTTTCTGCTTTCTCCAACAGATGGGAGGTTTGCCCCCTCCAGAGATGCAGCCCTGAATCTCCCGGGCATTGCCATTACCACTCACTGCTGTGTGCAGGCTGTCCTAGCCATCAGAGGACACTCATCCCATTCTTTTCTGGGACCTGGCCTGGTGTGGTGGGAATTCCAGGTCAGAGGGAAAAGTGAATGTTTCTTGAGGCAGGATGGAAGAGAGGGAGAACGGGGGAGTGGAGGGGGCAGCTCATCGCAGCCCTGTCTGATTTAGAGTCCAGGGGTAAGTGGCACTATAATGAGGCTCCAACCAACAAGAGGATGAGATAAGCGCTTCCATTTCTAACCCAGTTACCCACCACAACCCAAAGCATTCTGAAGCTCATGATATATAAATTTAATTTCTCTTTTATGGCTGGAACTGGGTTTTCCATGATTTATAAATCATTTGGTCGGTGATTTCTTTGAAATCTTTGCCTCATTTATGCTCTTGACCTCTTGACCCCAGATACTTTTATTTACACCAGAGATCTTTCCCGTGGTGGCACCATTTAACGTCATGAGCCCAAGACCCGGCTGGGTGACGGAGAGGCAAAGAAACAAAGGCGAACATGGGAGAAGGATTCGATGCAAAAATATGTGTTTGAAAAGAAGAATAAACAAAGGGAAATGTGAACGCTTAAAACATATTGCTCTAACGGTATTGATTTATGGCAGGAACTCCTTATTTATTGAATCCTTTATGAGTATCTGAATACATGGCACTTGATGAGGCAACTGGAGGATACTGATCCTCACAGCAAAAATATTTGCTGTAAATGTCATGACATGCCTTGTCCATAATATGATTCTTTCCAGATGGTTATTTTTTTTTCAACTTTCAGCATAGAAAAATATGCCTTAGGACAAGTACACATAAAAATGATGCCTTTTCCCCCTATTCCCTTCCTCCAGTTGGTTAATACCCCTACTGTTTACTATGAAGTGTTATGCTGAAAAGGGGGGGGAGGGGGGAACCCAGGCATAACGACATCTGATTAATCGGGCAGGGCACATCCAACATAGATCTTCACAGATAATCCAGCTGTCCAGGAACAATTTCATTGTAAGAAATGCAGAGGCAGGCAACAGTCACAAAACCATCAGGAAGCAGGGTCTGTTGTAACAGATTGGTGCAATTTGTACCTCCCGTAGGGAGACCCTAAAGGGTGTCACCAGGGAGGGGCAAAGGACAGGCTTAGCCAGAGAACCGCATATTACTCTTTGCCATTCATGTTCATCAAAGGTTTGTGGGGCTACTCCCCAGTGCTCTCTACCTTTCTCCCTGCCCTCTCACGGAATGATTAAGTGAGGAAACCTCCTCTTGTCTTAACAGTAGCTACGATGTACCTTTCAAAACACATTTACACATAATACCTACATGTTTTCTCACAACAACCCTGTGAGGCAGGTAGGACAGGTATTTGAAAACTGCTATTTCTAGAACCCAACTATTCCACACTGATTAACTGTGTGACCTTGGCCTGTTCCTTATCTGCAAAATGGGGTGGGGGTGGGGGTGGGAGGAGATGGGTGGACTGATCCCTCCTGATTCCAAATCTATACTATTACCCAATAATACTATGACCTCCCATGTTCTTGCAGGCCACACTCCCGAGTCTGAAATATATTCCCTCCTTATCTTTCCCCTTTCAGAATTTTTCTCATTATTCAAGGTTTAGCTCAGATGTGAACTTCTCATGAGGTCTTCTGTCATCTTCTCAATACTCTCTCTTCAAATTACTCGAGATTTTATTATCTGTGTGCATGCTATGCTTCTTCCCTGAGCAGGTTCCCCTGCTCTAAAGAATGTAAGTTCCTTAGAGGACAGAAAGTAGGTTGGATTGTTTTGAGGGCTTTTGCCTTTATATTACCAGCATTTGTTACATTATGTTGTGGCTGTATAAATCCAGAGTGGGGCCACAGGTTCCCCACCCCTGGTATAGATAATTTGGTAAAGAAGGGAAAGCATTCCAGGCATGGGTGACAGCCAGAGAAAATGTCTAGAACCAAGAGATGGAGCGTCTCATTCACTGAACATCTTGAGAAGGCCATTGTCACTGGATCCAAAAGTACATGGGGGGAGTAATATGTAAAAAGATTGGAAAGGTAAGAAGAAAAGTAGGTTATGAAAGACTTTGGATGCCAAATGGAGCATTTGTATTGGATTTTGCAGGGGAAAGATAGGGGGTCAGTGGGGTTTGTTGAGTAGGAGGGTGACATGGTTGAACCTGTGCTTTAGGAAAATCACTTTAGTGACTGAATGGAGAATGGAGGGGAGTGGGGAGAGACTTGAGGCAGGCAGACCCCCAACAGCAGCCTCTACAATAAGCCAGGTGTGAACTGATGAGAGGAATTACACCAGAGTGGTGGCTGCATCAGAGGAGAGAAGAGACCACATTGGAGAGATGTTGCAAGGGTTACGTTGACAGGCGTTGGCGACAGCTTGGATAGGGGCGGGAGTGGGGGTGAGAGAGAATGAGGAGTCAAGGATGATACCTAGGTTCCTAAACCTGAGGGCTGGGAGGAGAGTATTGCCCTCTATGCTCATTCCTAAGTGGTCAGCCTCAGGAACCAGCCAGGGTACTTATTGCTAATTAGTTGAACTGATTAGATACACTAATTTGTCCTAATATAAACAAGCAGGGCCCCTGGAAGGAACCTGGTTCTCTCAAAGCATATTGACAAGGAAACTACCCCATCCAGTGGTAACCTAAGGCTCTAGGCCCAAATAAGAATGAACAGAGAATCTCATAGCAGAAGAAGATGCAGCTAGATGCACCATAAGACAGGTTGCTGGACTTGGAATCAGGAAGACGTGAATTCAGACCTAGTCTCAGACGCTTACTGTGTCTGTGCCCTTGATATTGTCACATGTCACCTGTTTGCCTCATCTATAAAACAGGGATAACAATAGTGCCTTCCTCTCAAGGTTGTTGTGAGGATCAAATAAGAGAATATTTGTAAAGTGCTTAGGATGGTCCTTGGCACATAGTGGGTGCTTTATAAAGGTGGTTTCCTTCCTTTCTATGAACTTACTGCTAAGGTAGACCACAATCTGGAAGGAAATTTAGATGCCTGTGAAGTAAACTAAAAGACCAGTGTCATTGTTACTAAGTCACTGGAGAAAATGAGACTGGCTATTCACATTGCCTCTGCTGTGGGCAAAGTGCGGATACAGGCAGACCCTGGAGATACTGCAGATTCAGTTCCAGACCACCACAGTAAAGTGAATACTGCAATAAAGCCAGGCACATGAATTTTTTGGTTTCCCAATGCATATAAAAGTTATGTTTACACAATACTGTAGTCTATTAAATGTACAATAGTATTCTGTTTTAAAAAATGAACATACTTTAATGAAAAATATTTATTGCTAAAAGATGATAACCATCATTTGAACCTTCAGAGGGTCATGATATTTTTTGCTGATGGAAGGTCTTGTCTTGATGCTGATGGCTGATCAGGGAGGTGATTGCTGAAGGCTGACAATTTCTTAAAATAAGATTATGAAATTTGCATCGTAGCTTGAATCTTCCTTTCTCTTGAGCCCTCATAGGCCACTATGGGGTTATTAACTGGCCTAATTTCAATATTGTTGTGTCTCAGAGAATAGGGAAGTCCAAGGAGAGACAGAGAGAGACAGAGACAGGGAGAGAGACACAGAGAGAGAGAGAGAGAGAGAGAGAGAGAGAGAGAGAGAGAGAGAGAGAGAGAGAGAGAGAGAGAGAGAGAAAGAGACAGAGAGAGAGACAGAGAGAGAGAGACAGAGAGAGATAGAGAAAGAGACAGAGAAACAGAGAGACAGAGAGAGAGAATGGAACAGTTGTTAACACATATTTATTCATTAATTTCACCACATTATGTGGGAGCAGGTCATGGCACCCCCAAACAATTACAACAGTAATACCAAAGATCACAATAAAAAATATGAAAAAGTGGGAAGTATTAAGAAAATTACCAAAATGTGACACCGAGACACAACGTGAGCACATGCTGTTGGAAAAATGGTGCCAATAGACTCACTCAATGCAGGATTGTTACAAACTTTCTATTTGTAAAAAAATAAACAAACAAACAAACCAACCAACCTCAATATCTGTGAAACACAAAAAAGCAAAGCACCATAAAATAAAGTATGGCTTGTATAGGATTTCCAGCCAGGCATAACCTAACAAGTGCAGCTATTTCTGTAACATTAACAGCTGGGTTTAAAAAGGTTAACAGAGCAGACCAGATGAATTAGAAGAGCAGTAAATACTCAGCAATCCTGGGTAGTGCCTTCCCATTAGCCTGACCTTCATGCACCCAGACAAAGTTCTCTCTGGGAGAGCCCCTATAAGCTTTATATATAAAAATGTAAGAACTACCTCCCTCCCTTATATAAAGTGTGAATAATTTACCTGGTCAAGGCAAATCACAAAATCGCAAAGTTGGGAAGGGACCTTGAAGGCCATCTGGTCCAAGCTACACCACCAAGGAATAAGAAATCCCCTCTGTGACATGGCTGACTAGCAGTCATCAAGCTAGAGAAGACCAAGGAGGAACTCCTGATTTCCCTTTGTGCCAGTCACTCCCATGGGGTTTCCAGGTTTTCCCACAGCCTCATTTTTCATATTGCATCTCGTTTATATGCTAATTTCTAAACATGCCTTCTCTTCTCTACTACATTGTAAGTTGTCTGCGATCATAGACCATGTCATATTTAACATCTTATCTCCTTCCAGTACCCAGAACAATGTTTTGTACATAGTAGGCACTGAATCACAGAATCTCAGAGTTGTGAGAGGTCCATGCAGTCATCTAGTCTTTTGTACGGCTGATGAGTTGTTAATTTATCCTGGATAACTGGCTGCTTCTAGTTGTAGCTGGGCTATGTCTATTCATCCCATTCAACCCTCAATTCTCTCATTTCTTTTTTTTTCCTTCCCTTTTCCCTAATATACTCTGTTCTCTAGTAGAAAGAGGGTTGGATTTGAAGTTAAAGAAACTGAGTTTAAATCAAATCTTGGCTCTGACATTTCTTTCTGTGATCTTGGCATTGTAAAATGTGAGGGATAGACTATTAGGTGACCTCTAAGCACCCTTCCAGATTTAAATCCATGATCCTGTTTGCTATGGCAATTGTTGTTAATTGACTTTCCAAACTGATGACTGCATGTAATTTAAGTTGCAGGTATTCTATCTGCAAAAACAATTTCAGAACAGAAATATGTGTTTAAGAGGCTTTGGAAGTTTACCCTGTGATTTGAAATGTTTGAAAACCATATTTCAGAGAGGAAGCTCACCTTATGTCACAGTATTCAATGTCTGAGTGTGTGAGAGAAAAAAAAACCCTTAGTCTGACTTTAAAGAAAAAGAGAATAGCACATATCTGTAGTTGAACTCATACTAAACAAGAGGGAAGATTTTTTAAAAAATATATAATATTTTCTTTTTCCCCAATTACATGCTAAAACAATTAGCACTGGGTTTTTTTTTAAGTTTGAGTTCCAAATTCTATCCCTCTCTCTCCTCCCTGAGACAGTAAGCAATCAGATATAGATCATACGTGTGCAATCATGTAAAACATTTACATGTTAGTGATTTTGTACAAGACTAGAATGAAAAAAGGGTGAAAGAAAGTAAAAAATAGCATGCTTCAGTCTTCATTAAGACGATATCACTTCTTTCTCTGGAGGTGGTTATATGCTTTACTGTGATTCTTAGATTGTCGTATTGATGAGAATAACTAAGTCTGTCATAGTTAATCATCATACAATGTTGCAGTTACTGTCTACAATGTTCTCCTGGTTCTGCTCACTTCACTTTGTGCCAGTTCATGTAACTCTGTCAAGGTTTTTCTGAAATAAAATCCTGTTTGTCATTTCTTATAGCACAATAATATTCCATCACAATCATATACCACAGCTTGTTCAGCCATTCCCCAATTGATGGGCATCCTTTCAATTTCCTATCCTTAGCCACCTCAAAAAGAGCTACTATAAACATTTTCATACAAATAGATCCTTTATATATACATATATATGTGTGTATGTATATGTGTGTATACACATATATATATATACACATACACATGTGGGCACACACATATTTGAGTGTGTGTGTGTTTGTATGTATATCTTTGGGATACAGATTAAGCAGTGATAATCCTGGATCAAAAGGTATACACAGTTTTATAGCCCTTTGGGCCTAGTTCCAAATTGCTCCTGAATGGTTGGAACAGTTTACAACTCTACCAATTTTCTTTTTTTGTCATATTAACCAATCTGATAGGTATGAGGTAGTACCTCAGAGTTGTTTTAATTTGCATTTAAGAAGGAAGCTTTTTATTAAGTATTCTGAAATGACTTTGCCCGGTTATGGGGGGATGCCGGGGAGTAGGGAGGTAGAGAAGATTATATTTGTAATTTTGCTCATTGTTGAAATGAGGGTGGGGCATTAATTGCAATTATTATAGTGCTATCTTGTGCTCGGCATGAGAGTGAGAGCAAGTAACATTGATCCTGAGGGAAGTGATTCAATACCTCGCTGAGAATTGGATAAGTAAATGTACCTACTTGTCCCTCCAGATTTGGAAGCCAGGATTACATAGTATTCATTGTATTGTAGGTTTGTCTGTCAGCTTAGTTTGACCAGTCATGGGGAAACAGGGATGGCCCCATGTGAGAGTTCAAGTTTGGGACTAACAGATTGGATGGAGGAGAACAGCTTCAGAGAAAGGATGTAGAAATCTGTGGCTGCAGCCACATGCCACATGTGAAACAAGTAACTAGACCTTTAAGATGAAAGACCCAGCTTGTGACATATGTTTCAAGGGATCAATCAAAATAGCCATGAGACGGCAACAGGGTGAACAGATTCTAATGGAGCCAGAGCACGGAGGCCTCTTGGAAGGACATTAGAAGTGAAGACAAGTGAAGAAGCATTCATTACGTGCTTAATATGTGCCAGGCACTGTGCTAAGTGCTAAGGATATAAATACAAGCCAAAAAATGGACAACCCTGCCCTCAACGAACTTACATCCTAACAGTGGAAGGAAATACATAAAAAAGGAGTTGAAAAGTGATGGGGAGGGCATGATTGGTCTTGGCTCTTCCTCAAAATGGAGATTCTGGGAGAAACTCATCCAGGGAAGAAGAGGACCACAGGGAAAAGGTGGCAAAAAGCTAGAACTTGAAGGAAGCAGGTCTAGCCCCCTTTTGGTAAGTGTTGGATTTTGCTAGTTTTCACAGGTACAGGAAAATTTTTCTGGGCATTGGCCAAAGAGTCCAAGATAATCTCTCCCTACGTGATTAAGTTGACCTTTTTAAGGAAAACCTCTGACTAACCCTAAGCAACCAGAAGCTGAAGAAGCAGATTCTGAGTGGTTACTTAAGCAACCATGGCTAGTTATTTCCACAGAAATTGGAAAATCAAGGCTAAGACTAGGGGGAAAAAGAAGTTAGGCAGGAGGGAACTAAGGAGAATAGGGGATTGTCTTGTACTAGGAACTAGGGGTCAGAATAAACTATTACAACCTTTGAAATATGTGAAACTGCTAACTTTTTCATCTGTTCCATAAATGTAACACTCTTTCTTTATGTGAACAGTCTATATTTTGCAGTAGTATTACTTAGTATGGACAACCAAGTGGTAAAGTGGAGAGAGTGTTGATCCTGGAGTCTGAGACTCATCTTCCTGAATTCAAAGCTGGTCTCAAATACTTACTAGCTGCATGGCCCTGAGCCAGTCACTTAACCTGGTTGACCTGGGTTCCTCAACTATAAAATGGCTATACAATGGGGAAGGAAATGGGTATCTTTGCCAAGAAAACTTCATGGACAAGCCCATGAGGTCACGAAGAGTCCTGAACAACAATAGCAGTAGTTGTATTTTGCAGTATATCTTCAATATAATTTTACAAAATATTTACAAAGTTTCTGGAGCAGGTAGGTGGCACTGGGCCTGGAATCAGGAAGTTAAAATCTAGCCTCAGATACTTAGTAGGTGTGTGACCTTGGTCAAGTCATTTACCCCTCTTTGCCTCAGTCCCTCATCTGTTCAATGAACTGGAGAAGGACATGACAAACCATATCATTGCCAAAAACAACAACAACAACAAAACCTCAAATGGGGTTACAGAGAGTCATAAGTGATCAAAACAATTAAACAACAACAAAGAGCACTTTCATATAGAACCATGGAAATCTACATAAATGAAGTGGCCCCTGAACTGATTCATGAAAGAAGAGGATTCTGAAGAGAATCACTTAAATGCTGAGATTAACATAGCATTTTAAGGTGTACAAAAGCTTTTACATTCATTCTTCCTCATAACAGTCCTATCAGGCAGTTAGCACAATTTTATTTTTATTATTCTTTCTTTCTTTTTTCCTTTCTTTCTTTCTTTCTTTTTTTTTTTACAGATGAGTAAACTGGTCATCAGAAAGGTCAAAAACCTTGTTCAAAGTCATATAGGTCTCGTGTGTCAGTGGCAAGATTCAAATCTAAGTCTTTCTTAACTTCAAGTTGAGTGCTGTTCCATTATACCACTGTGCACAAGGGAGGAAGTACGTGCCAGGCAGCAGGAACAGCCTGCATAAATGCACCAATGCATTTGGTGATGGAAGGTCAAGTTTGGGCAACAACTCGTGGTCCAGTTTGGTCAGAGTATGTGAGGGCTGGAAAGATAGTCTGCATGAATAGAAGGAAAGTCAGAAGGAATCACAGACAAGCAAGACAGCTTTGAAGGCTGAATAGAGTTCTAAAGCTGAGTGGGTTAAGTCCCTCATAGTAGGAGGAGTAGATGGGGCATGTTTTCCAGCTCTCTGATCCAAAAGTTGCAGTTCTAGATACGAGAAAGGGAATACAGCAGTAGTACAAAGGGGAAAGTGTCAGAAGTGGTTATATATGAAGTATGGCCTGGGGAAGTTTAGCTGATTTGACATTCAAGTTACTTACTAATCAGCATAAATGGCAATGGCAAAGGTGTGGTCTTGGGTTTGTATATATTTATTGAATATATAAAACTAATAGTTTGACATCATCAAAAAATTCAATGAGATAAAATTTATAAGATGAGTGAGATAAAGGTTAATATATTTTAGTGGAGTTTTCTGGCTTGGAATGGGGTGATATGTGGAATGTCTATACCCACAACTAATAGCACTTCACTTCATTCACTAGGCTGTATGAATACCTGCTTATTCTTTGAACTGGTTCATTCTCTCCAGCCTACCCTCACATGGCAGGTCCAGAGAAAGATGACAAATTCTTTCAGAATCCTAGAGGCAATCCTGTTACTCACCACCTTAGATATTGAGCCTCTATGAGTGGATTTTCATTTATATAAACCAACCACTTGCAATGATGCTTTTAGATACAAAATATAGGAATTTACTTAAAAATAAGGCAAAAGAAATAATAATAACACACAGGGATAATATCACAGGAAATCATATGTTAAAATACATGAATAATAAAATACATCACAATCCACACATAAACCTGGATCAGACTCTCTTATCAAAGTAATCATGCAGTCAGTATCTGTGCAGGAGATTGGGCACACCAACAGGAACGTGGCAAGGAAATACCTGAGCAAAAAACCAACGTGCTCAGGGTAATTCACAACTTTGTACTGATGACTCTGATGTCACCGTTGCAGGCAGGAACATCTACACCATAGGAAGCCACTCCTCTAATGGGTTGTCTGCTTGTTCTCACCACTCACAAATTTTCATTCACTCAGTAAATGTTTATTAAGCATCTATTATGTGCCAGGCACCATACTAAGCATTTAGGATACAAAGGCAAAAACCAGTTCCTGCCCTCAAGGGGCTTACAATATAACAGGGGATTAACTGGACAAATTCTCTTCTCTTCTTGAAATAACAAGTATTGACATGCTCTTTTCATCTATAATTACATTAAAAGAGAATTTATAAGGTGCTTAATTTGTATAGTAATTCCTTTTAAGTCAAAGAAGTGCAAAGTTCATCAAGGTGGCTGTCCCTGGGTACTGTAGAGCAGTGAGTCCACTATTTACACATCAGGATTCTGTGTTGTCCAATCAGAAGAGGGCTCACAGTAAAATTTCAGACTGATTTTCCCTGCAAGGCAAAGCATTCTAACCAGGTCTTCAGTCATGAGGATTCTGTTCCAATTAAATCTCAGCATCTCTTCCCATACAGCAGCTGCAAAACCTGTCTTTCCCCTTTCTGCTTTTTCCTCTTTGAAAGGGCAGAAAAAGGCACCTCTCTTCAGCTCTGCAGGGAACTGAAGAACAATATCCAGAACTCAAGCTATTTTCTAATGATGTTGAGCCTCTCCCTAACTAGCCAGGAATCACACAGCTAACGCCTTCTGTTAGCAGGGTGCCCCTGCTGATGGTTTCTTCACACATATAACTGCCACAGAGCTACTTTTCCAACCCCTTGCTGTTTCTTTCCTCATCTGTCAAGTTCTTTAATCTCTTTACCACAGCAGCCTCAGCCTCTGCTTCCTCAATGACTTAAATCAGAGCTTCCTGGCACTCAGAGACTCACTAAATTTTATTTGAAAGGTAACAACTCACCAAATTTCTCCCATGGAATCGACAGAGATTCATTTAAAAATCACCCCTCAACTTGTATGTACAAAAATATTTATAGCAGCTCTTTTTGTGGTGGCAAAGAACTGGAAATCAAGGGGATGCCTATCAATTCGGAAATGGCTAAACAAGTTGTGGTGAATGAATGTAATGGAATACTATTGTGCTGTAAGAAATGAGGAGCAGACGGACTTCATAACAACCTGGAGAGACTTAACATAAACTGATGCTGAATGAGGAGAGCAGAACCAGGAGAACTTTGTATATAATTACAGACACATTGTATCTGTGACGACTAACTTTGATAGACTGGGCTCCCCTCAGCAAAGCAAGGTTAGAAGACAATCTCAAAAGACTCATGATGGAAAGGGATACCCACATCCAGAGAAAGAACTACAGAGTCTGAATGCAGATTGAAGCAAACTACCTGCTCTTTCTCTTTTGTGTTTTGTTTTGTTTCATTCCTTCTTTCTCATTCACTCCATTGGCTATAACTCTTCTTTACAACTTGACTAATGTTTAATGTGAAGGTATTTGTAGAACCTATATCGGAGTGCATGCCATTATGGGGGATAGGGGGAGAGAGGAAAGGAAGGGGGAGAAAATTTGGAAACCAAGGGATTGTGGAACTGAATGTTGTAAACTAAAAGTAAATAAGTAAATTTTTAAGAAAGAAAAGAAAAAGAAAAAAATCACTCCTCAGTCTCTAGTCTAAATATATGATTCCTCTCTTTTTAAAGTTTTACTCTCTTAAAGTTTAGAGCAAATTGTATGCTTATTAAGGGACCTAAATGCTCTAAAGGTCTTCTTCAATAGAGTTTACTATCTCATCTTATGTCCTTGAATGATTTTTTTATTCTCACATTTTTCCTATTTTCAATAAACAAAAGTTACTTTTCTGCTCTCTTGAACCATTAAGATCTTCATATACAAATAAGGCATCATTCTACATCTATTCCAAAGAGATTTAGGCCTTTCTATTTATTCTATAGTTCACTCCTTTTTGGGCCAAGCTGCTGAAATTCCATATGAAAACTGTTTCTTTATAAGCATATTTTAGCAGTTTTTATTAAAGCAAATTCTTTTCCTATTCCTTTCTGGCATCAAAATGTTAGTCTATGACAAAAGTAATATCTTACATCCTTCACCAAGAAATATAACTCCTTTTCTTTATGCAAAAGTACTTTCTCTGCCATTTTTGGCAATAACTGCTCCATGCGAAAAGGGCAGAACCTTAAAGGAAAAATAGCTTAAACAAATACACCAAATGATTAGTATGATGTCTTTGTTTGACTCCTTTTTTTAACGTGGAAGCCACTTTTAGGAGAGATGATAATGGATGTAAAGTTACATATAAACATGATGGGTTTAAACCGTTTCCCTGAAAAATGCAACATTTTATATCAATTTTTCTTGACATAATTGTGTTAGTGCCATATTTTAAGTAGAGAACAGTTTTTCCATGAGGATATCAAATACCCTTGTGTTCAATCAATCAACAAAGATTTATTAAGCACTACTATGTGTGCTATGTGTCAGGCACTGAGATAGCAGCTGGGAATACAAACATAAAGAATGAAGCAATCCCTGCTTGTAAAGAACTTACATGCCAGTGGAGGAGACAAGTACCTATAAAAACATATACAGTATAATATAAAGAGATGAAACACAAATCTATACAAAGTAGCTTTTTTTTAAAAGTTGTTTGGGAGGAAAAGTAGAAACAAATGGGGGATCAGGAAAAGTTTCATGCAGAAGATGGTGTGTGAGTTCTGTCATAAAGGAAGAAAGGGACTCAGTGAGGCAAAGGTAAAGAAGGGACTGCATTCCAAGCTTGCATGGTAGCCAATGCAAAGATAAGAAGACAGGAAGGAGGTGAAGTGTCAAGTGTAAAAGGAACAGAGAGAGAGCCAATTTGGTTTGACTATAAAGTGTGAGACAGGGAGCAATGTCCAATGAGGCCAGAAAGAGAGGCTGGGACCAAAATTGTTTAGGGCAAGAAGTGTTCTTGGCCCAGGGTCCGTGAACTAACATGCATGCATGCAAACATATATACATACACATATGTACGTATGTGTATATTGTATTGTATTCGTACATATATGTATATGTATATACATGTGTGTATACATGCACACATATATAGAGAGATGTGTATATACATTCTGATAACTATATTTCAATATAATTGGCTTTCTTTGTATTCCAATATTTTCACTTTATTCATTTAAAAACTTTCTGAGAAGAGGTCTGTAGATTATACACTTGCATATATATATACATTCTTGTATGTATACACATGAATACATGTGTGTATATTTGGATAACTATATTGCAATATAATTGTCTATTTTTTTAATCCAATGTGTTTGATTTTATGAATGTAAAAACACTTTCTGAAGAAAGGGTCCATAAATTTTACCAGCTGGTCAAAGGGACCCAGAAGACAAAATAATCATTATGCTCCCTTTGTGTAGGGTTTTTAAAGCTGAACAGAGAAGTTTATATTTAATTCTAGAGGAAATAGGAAGCCGTGGGAGTTGGTCGAATAGAGGAGTCACATGATCAAATTTATGTTAAAGGAAAATTACTTTGGTAGCTGTGTGTAAAATGGATTGCAATGGCAAGAGTTGAAGCAAGGAGACCAATTAGGTGGCTATTGTCTATTGTAGATAATATACAGTATAATATTGTCAGAGATGATAAGGGTCTGATTTAAGTAAAATGGCATCTTTGTGAGTGGAAAAAGGGGGCTAGGTGCAGAATATGTTATATAGTGTTCCCACTACATTAAAATGTTTTGCATGTTTACAGTACATCAACAAGTATAAAGTGAGTCAAAGGCTAAGTCAATATAGTGCAAGTATCAAAAACACTTTCAAACATTGTATTCTGTAATTATCCAAGCATTAATGCTATTCTTTATACCCCTGGGATTTCAGGCACTCCCTTTTTGTTAACTCGGACAATCTATTGCTTTCTTCTAAAGCAATGTGTTCATGTGTTGTGTACACAAACACATACATTTACACATTTTTGTGATATAGGCTGTGAGTGTTTTGTAAAAAGTACATAAGTATGTAAACGGCATGTTAAAATAAGTTAATGATGTTCTCATCTTTCGATAATACATGTGTGATGCCTTCTGTTAAATAAGATGGGAAGAGGTTTACATTTGAAAGGAAGTTGACTAAATGCTTTGCTAGTAATTCATATACCATCGTGAAATTTTGATTTGATTGAAATTATGGATTATATCCAGCTCTGCTACTGTTCAGCTCTTCAGAAAAGCAAGAATTAAAGTCTCCTGCTTTGATGTAACTGTTCTATCACATCATATTAACAGTGCACAATTTCTGTCTTTTCTTTAAGCCAACTTGTATTTTTATTGTGTTGGATTTCTTGCAATCATTGAGATGACCCCAAAATTTTCACATCCTCTTTCTTCAAAGGTTCTCTCTCTCCTCTAATTTCTTTGTTTCTCAAGTCTCTGTCAATAAGCTTTTGATTCATATTGGATTATTTATTTTGTTCTTTAGCCTGTTTTGACTCCTTGTATTACCTTAATCTTTTGATTTTTGCTTTCTATTTAGGGAATTCTAAGTAAGAAAATACAGAATTTCTAACAGAGTCTGATTTTCCAGATTAGCTTCTATGTGGTTTCTTTTTTTATTAGGCAATGGGATATTCAAGTTTTCTACTGAGTGTACCAGGAAGATGATATTGATATCATCTTCCAATGTCTTCTGCAGACCTTCAATACCGCTCTTAAGTAAGCTCTATCATGGTAGATGATACCTGTCCCTAGGAGCATTCTATACTACCTTCATGTTTCCTCCTATGGCTTTCACCATGACAGCTCCACATACACAGTGGAATATATGTATGCAGATAAAAATTATCTGTATGTATGCAAGATATATGTAAATCCTAAAATATTTTTACACTTTCTATCAAACATTGGGAGACACTGTGTCCATTCATTATGATTGCTGCAAATGGCAACTTTTAAAAATCTTAATGTAGTTTGGTGGTTCTCAAAGTGTGATATGAAGACCCCTGGGTGTTCCTGAGACCTTTTGGGGGTCCTTCAAGTCAAAATTATTTTCATAATCATACAAAAATATTATTTGCCTATTAAAATACTCCTCCCTTTATCTGTGTGGATTTTCTTCATGTGTTTCAAAAAAAAAAAACACATCCCACCAGACTGAATGCAGAAATAGATATGAGAACCAGCTGTCTTCTATTAAGCCAGACATTAAAGAGATTTGCAAAAGTATGTAAAACAATGCCATTCTTCTTACTAATTTTTTGAAAACATAGTTACTATTCATAAAATGTTATTTATCTTGACATGCAATAAATTTACTATTGATATTTTGAAATTAACAAAAATTTTAAATGTATTAGAGTTAATTTCAAATAATATATTGATAGTTACGACTCATATAAGCAAAATGGGGTCCTCAACAATTTTTAAGTATATAAAAGAATCATCCCTGAGACCAAAAAGTTGGAGAACAACTGGTATAATTGTTTGATTACTAGATTCGTTATCACCAAATTTTTTTTTAATTTCCAAACAATTCCAGTATGCATATTTTCTTTTCAAAATCATCTGAGATACTAGCTTTGAACCTGTCATCCATTTCATTTTTACATAGTATTTCTGGAATTCACATTAAGAGAAGATGTTCAAAGACTTCTGTCTTCAAATTTTAGCAATTCTTCCACTCTTCTTCTCATCTGGACTTAAGAATGAATGCCCTGCATTAGCTGACAGTATGTTGTATTAACTTGGAACTAAGGGTGCTTTTGGCAAAAAGTAGTATGAAGCCCTTACCTATAACTAGTAATATCTGTTTCCAATTGCGTTATGATACAGCACTGGTGGACAATGAAATTATTCATTTCTTCAGTCTATTTCATACATATTCATGGTTTGCCGGTTTTCATGGTTAGCATCATCTACACTGAAGCATTCCAAGCACATCATGTACTGGTATTTCTGATTTGCTCCAGTTTGTCTTGCTTTCTTGTGGTACTGGAACATGAAGAATCATCACAATGATTTCAAGTAGGGCTAGTCTGCAATCCTATGGATCTCTATTTGTTTCCTTAATTCTTAGGAACAATTATATCACAATGACAAGAGAGCTAAAAATTGGTGGGATCGTCAGAGCCCAATTCACTAGCGGCTCATGGTTCTTGCCAAGACTTCCTAGCCACCACAGTGTCAGAGCATACAAAAATCTCCATTATATATCACCCTGGCTAGCATTCCCCTACTTTGCTATTCCTTTCCAACTCTCTACACCTACTCCCAAAACACACATAGATGGTGGGTAGGACTTCTTAAAGAATTATCATTATTGTTATTGTTGAAGGATTTCTGTCCAAACTTTGCTTTAACCTGGGGGCCATCTCCAGTTATCCTGATTTTTATTTTGTCGCTGGACCCAGATGGCTCTGGAGGAGAAAGTGAGGTTGGTGGCTTTGCACAGCCCTCCCTTTACAAAGTCCTTCCTGATGCCACGGTCTTCTTCTAGATTAGAACAAAGGACAAACAACAACTTTAGCGCCAAATAACTTCCAAGCTATACCTTGGTATGGATATGTATGTGTATACACACATGTATGCATATACCTATACACATGTAGGTACGCATGTGTATGTATTGTGTCTGTGTCTATAAACACATCTATGTAAATACACATGTGTGCAGTATGTATGCTTGTGTATCTATATTCTATGAGTATTATATTAGTATATATTATTATTTCTACACTTTTATATATTACATTTTATTCATGCAAAGAAAATGGAAAAGTAAAACAATAAGCTGGGGAAATGTATCTTACAGTCAACCAAATTGATTCTTTAGGGGCTTTACATTATCTTTTCTCTGTGACCTGAGTATTCTAATAACTAATACGAAAATATCCTGCTTTTATGTCTCCTTCAGTAGAATATGAACTCCTTGCAGACAGGGATTGTCTTTTGGCCTTTCTTGATATCCCCATCCCATGATTAGCACAATGCTTTGTATATAATAAGCACTTAATAAATGCTTGTTGACTTCATTTAACTAAATCAGACACTGCCCTTGTAAATGAAATGCAACTCAACAGTGGGACAGGAACTCTTGAAAAGAGGGCACATGACCATGTCTTTGTCAGTCTTCTCTCCCCTCCCCTTTCCCTGTTCCTGGGCTTTTATTGAGGCTAATATGGAAAGTGGCAACATTTGGACTTTCTATCTCAAATTATGTCATTTCATTGACAGCAACAGTGGGGACTGTGGATTGTTGCTGCTTATGCCAAGCTAAGGTCCTACTTCTTTCTAACTTTCTAGCTTCCTGAGTCAGACCATAAGCAAAGTCTAAACCTTCAATTATTTTTAAATCTTCTCCTATTATTTCTTCACCCCATTTGGGTCTTGGGGGAGGGATGTAAATAGAAGATAAGCATAAAGTTCAAATCAGTTTCTGATTCTTAAAGTTAACAGTAGTCTTTCACAAACCCTTGCATATTTCTTCAGAAACAGGTGAAAGACATCTGGGCCTCAGAGGTTGGGATGAGAACCCCGTGTGCCTCTGGGTTGGAGCTTTTGCATGTTCTGTTCTTACAAGAGAGATAAAATTTAAACATTTCCAGACAATACTCCATTTAGTTTCCAGTGTTCTAAGGTCAGTCCTAAGTGAACCATATAACAAGCATTCTGAATATGAAATTAGGAGAACTTTGCCTGCTTTGATGAATGCAATCCTATGCTTTAGTGACACCAGTAACAGGCCTTTTAATCCCAAATGGGTCAAGAAATTATGCTCTATCTCCTTCTTTATCCCATGCACAGATCCTAGAAGACTACATTGTCATCAACTGAAAGGCAATGAATAATCCTCAAAGCCTCCTGGGGAGCAGGAAGGTAGAATAGCAATGGGAAGGGGGAGAGAAGAGTGTTTGCAGGTCTGCCTCTCTAATTACAGAAACACTAGGCTCATGGTTACATGGGGCCTGCAGCACCAACTTCCCAAATTAGCCAGGGTTCACTACACTTTCCATCTGACAGCCCCTGAGGTCCTGCCAAAGGGTGTGTGTTTATTATAAAAGAAAATATGTGTCAGGGTACTGGGAGGTCAGCTTTCTACTTAGTATCTCTAGGGAGTGGGGGGGGAGGGATGCTGAAACCTAACCTTTCAAACCGCCTATACCACAGCTTAGGGCTGACCCCACTGAAGAGTAGAGCTCAATGCAAATCATAATTCTCTCTCCATTGTCCTGGTCCTGCACATATATCTCTGAACACGGTGGTAGGGGTAAAGGGGAGACTTTATTATCAACTGTGTTTTGTAAAGAAAGTGGGAAGGTACTCTTCTGATGAGAAGGTCATTATAGAAAGCCTGGGCAAAAGAAATGCTATTCTGTGCTGGGATGAATCAGGTAAATTAGCCCTGAGGTTCAGTGAGTTCATCTGGAAAATTCATTGCTGAGGCCAGAGTGTGGTATGGTGGAAGAAACATCCCACTGGGGCAGCCAAAGACCTTCATTCTTGTTAGCTTTGCTACTAACTACCTATGTGACATTAACCAATTCACCTTATATCTCTGCTCTTGTTTCTTCATCTGTTGAATGAAGTGGTTACACTATATGGGATCTACAATCCTTTCCAGTTCTGATATTTTCTATTCTAACCTTCAAGAGGTAATTTTATAACCAAAAGCCTGAAATTCAAGTACTGGATCTGGTACTTCCTAACCTCTTTCAGCCTCAGTTTCCTCATCTACAAAACGGAGAAAATAATATCTGTATTACCTACCTCATGGAGCTGTGGGTTCGGCACTTACAGTGTTACACAAATGTGAACTGTTACTCACAATGTTAACAATGACCCTTCCATATTGAACATTCTAGGATCTTAAAAGGGGGGGTGAGCAAAACAGCAAAAGTTTTAGGACAATAGAGCTGAGAACATGGTGGAGATTTTCTTTGTGATGCCTTTCATTCTCATAGGACATTCCAAAGCACATAAGGGCAGCTTCCCTTTGAAAAACCAGACACTTCCAAGTGGAAGAGCCACATTGTAGTCAAAACTTACTACATCTGTATCACAGATTATGGGATCATATGATTTAGAAATAAAAGGGTCTCCTGATCTTCAATTACTCCACTGCTTCAGGAGGAAAGGTCTCCTGGTCTTTGGCTTGGTAGCTCAGGAAACCATCCTTAGCTCTTTTATGATGAAAATCAATTCCCACCCAGTCACACCCAGTCTGCTGGCACTTTGAACTATATTTCATCAGTTTTGCCTCACTTATTTCTGTTTCCCATATGAACTGGGTTATTAAATCCCTGTAAACCTCAGTTATACTGCTAATTGTTTATCTGAATTCTTTTTTTTCCTTTGTTCCCTTATTTTTATTTTTCAAGCAGTGAGTTTTCTTTTAAATTAATATGTCCCTCCCTCTACCTCTTTTACCACTGAGCAAATTAAGAAAAAATAAACAAAATCCCTCCCTCAATATCTATGTAATGTAGCAAAGCAATCCCACAATAACCATGCCCAAAGATGTGTCTCTTCCTGAATCTTAAGTTCATCACCTGGGTGTCAGGAGGTATGTGTCATATTTCAACTTCATTCTTTTGGACCCATTGTTTATCAGGGTGCTAACCATTGTCAATCAGAGTTCTAAAGTTTTCAAAGTTATTTTTCTCTATAGTATTACCATTGCATAAATTGTTCTAGTTCTGCTCTTTTCACTTTGTATCAGTTCATAAAGGTCTTTCCAGTTTTCTTTGAAAATTGTTGATTTTTATTATTTCTTATTATTATTATTTCTAATAATATTCTATTATATCCACATACCACATTTTGTTTAGCCATCCCCTAGGGAGGGTACCCTCTGAGTTTCCAATTTTTGGCTACCATGAAAAGAGCTGCTATAAAATATTTTTGTGCATAGAGATCTTTCTCTTTTATTTCTTTGGGAAACAAGCCTAGTAGTGGGAGGATTAGGTTGAAGGATGTACACAGTTTGGGAACTTTCTGGGCACAGTTCCAAATTGCTTTCCAAAATGACTGGACCGATTCACAATTCCACCCACAGCGCACTACCTGCTTTACCACAGTCTCTCCAACATCTTTCATTCTCCTCTTTTGTCTGACTACTTTCCAAATATCCCAGAGGTTTACTCCATTTAGCAAAACTGAAAAGAAATTATGTGGAACTGGGAGGACAAGGGTCTTTTCAGCCCCATTATGCCCCTCATTGCATAAAAATCAGCTTAGAGCAAGACCAAAGGCCCAAGTGAATCTGGCAACTTTTATCCGACCTTCATAATACAGTCTTGCATCAAATAAATCATTCTTCTTCCTACATAATGAAGAAGAAAGTGTCAGCCCCAGGGCCAGGAGATTCTGTGGGGCCAGCAGCAGCTGATAATGGTCTACATTAGAAGTGGAGCACAGCTGAGCTTCATTTGTACCAGCATCTCTGCTGTGGGGGAGGGAGGTAAGTGTGACCTCAAGCTGGGAGATTTAGGCAAGAGTAATCCTTGTGTCTAATGTCAATGCCTAATTACACTGACTGCAACCATAATGCCCTTTGGCAGAATGGGTGGCTTATGGATTGAGTCAGACCCAGGTAAGCCCCAGGGCTCACAGGAAACTAGGGATAAATCATCTAGGCATTCCAGGAAAACTTCCCTAGCAATTTATTGAATAAGCACCTACTATGTTCCAAACACTATGCAAGAAGTTGTGGATAGAAAGGTAGAGAATAAAACAATTCATACTTTCAATGAGCTTGCATTCTAATGAGGGAGACAAGTATGTACAAAATACATAAAGAATATACGTAAAGTTAATACAAACATACAATATAGCTAAGTATAAGGCAGTTTTGAAGGTAGGGTATTAATAATTGGGAGGAGATCAAGAAAGGGTTCATTCAGATGTGATTGAGCTATATTTTAAAGGAAGAGAGACTGAGGCAGAGAGGTAAGGAGGGAATGAAATCCAAACATGTGGGATGACTAGGACAAACAAAAGTAAATGGGAAATGGAGTGTGAGAGAAAAGAGAATGCCAGTTGGGTGGAATAACAGAATGTAGGAGAATTGATATCCAATTAAGGTCGTGGCCAGTTTATATAATGCATTAAAAACTTAATAGTAGAGCTTATATCTTATCCTAGAAACATCAAAAAGGGACTGGGGTTCACTGACCAGAAGAGTCACTTACTCAGATCTTCATTTAAGGAAAATCACTTTTGAAGTAGTGTGTAGAATGGACTGGAGTGGGGAGACAGGAGGCAGGGAAACCAATGAGGAGGCTGCTGCAATAATCTCCAGATGGGAGATGATGAGGGCCTAACTAAGGAGGGCATTGTGGGAGTTTGGTTCATCTATCCCAGTACTATGACCCATGGGAAGACAACCAGGTGAGTAATAATATATTGTGTCAGTGTCTTTTTATCCCTTCCAGTATGTGCCTCTCCAGGTGCCACTCCTCACTTTCCAACCTTTTTCTACCATGCCCCTCCCTGGGGGCTTCTCTTATGGCGCCCCTCTCAGCTTCCTTTTTATGTGTTGTCTTCCCCCATAAAAATGTGTCCTTTAGGACACAGGCTGCCTTTCTTTCTGCTTATGTTAGCATTCCCAGCACAGGGCCTGACACATAATAAGTGTTTAACACTTAGTAACTTGACTTTTGTACTGTACTTGGTAAGTCACCCAGTGGTTGGTAGTTAGTTTCCCAATATCACTGGGTGAACTTGTAATAATAAATACTTCTTAACTTGACTTGCATACTGTACTTGATATTACCTAGTTGTTGGGAGTCAGTTCCCTAATATAGGTGAATTTGTCATAATAAATCCATGCTAAGATGGCCTACACTGTATTTTAGGTGAAGGAAATTGTCTGACTCTGCCTTACAAGCCCTTGTGCATGTATGAATTTCCCAGATGTAATAGTGAAGATTAGCAATGTGTCGTGGCTTGACAAGGTCACTCAAGCTGATCAATGGCAGAGCCAAGATCGAACCTAGGACTTCAGGCTCTTCTCTTTGTACTATAAAGCTTCCTGGAAATAAATTGCCTGCTTTCTAAAAAATTAATACAAAACAGTAAAAAAAATTCCAAATGCAATATTTTTTAACTTACAAAGAAAACATTTTGGCATGGAAGGAATGCATTTTAAAAAAACTATGAAGAATACCATATAGGAATTTAAATACAATGTTGGTAGACATCTCATTAGGTGGTTTTATATCTAGTGGCATCTGGAAAAAATCATCCCTCTAAATAGAAAAACATGTCCTATGCATTATGAGGAGTGTTGGGGAAACTACATAAAATTATTTTGGTTCTCCAATCACCACACAGATTCCAACTTGCTAAAAAAAATTCTTCTAAGTCTTTCCTCTCAGAAAAGAATAGGTGATGTGAATACGGTCTCAAAATTTAGGACAACGGACTTGAGACAAACTGATGAATTATTTCCTTGGTTGTGTGCTCTCACAACCAATATATTTTGTTTTGTTTCTTGGGAGACAGTTAAGGTTAAGTGATTTGCCCAGGGTCTCACAGCTAGTAAATATCTGAGGTCAAATTTGAATTCAAGTCCTCCTAATTCCAGGGCCAGCGCTCTACCTTAAACATGTAATTTCAAAGCACAAATTGGTCAGCGGGCTAGAAAGGGATTAGCCAGCATGTTCTGAGCACAATGGGCCAACTGTAGAGAGTGGAATCTAATTCATTATATAGCTTGTACTTCTTTGATGTGACTAACTAATTCTTTACAACATATTTCATGGTTGGTTTATGACAATCAACCAGTATGGGGAGGGATATTGTTTAGGGAATAAAGGGGCCAAACTAGTTTTATTAGACCAGTGACTAAGTGAATAAAGTGCTGGAGACTTTAAAGTCAGAAAGACCTGAGTTCAAATCCTGACTCAGACATTTACTACCTGTGAAACCCTGGACAAGTCACTTGACCTTTTTAAGCTAAGGATCTGTAAACTCCTGCTGGATGGGTTGAATGTAGTCGGCCTGTTTTTGCAAAGCCACACCAGCTAAGAATGATTTCTAAATTTTAAAATAAAGTGTTATTTAAAAATCTAACCATAAAAACAGGCAGTTGGCTGGATTTGGCCCTTGGGTAGTAGTTTGTCGACCCCTGCCACAATTTCCTCATCTGTGAAATGGGGATGGTAATAGCATCTACCTCACGACATTCTTGCAAAGGGCAAGTGAGATAATATGTGTAAAGCATTTTGCAAACTTTAGAGTACTAGTTATCATCATCATCAATTTGTTGTGCTGTGATTCAGGTATTACAATTGACTGACAAAAAAAGAGGGGAAAAAAAAACAGAAAAAGGGAAAAAATGACCAGGGAGTGCAAATTACATATTAGCCCCTTTCATAGAGTATATTTATCTTCCAGTTATCTACATTACTGCCTCCAACTTCTGTTCTGAAGCCACAAAGGGGGTTGGAATATTTGGGTCTATGTCTCAAAAAGGCAGAAAATATTTCCACTCACCCTTTCTACCTTATGCTAGATAAGATCCCAGAATATGTTCTAGTCGGTCAGATTACTGCTGACTTGCACTAAAAAAAAAAATGCTACCATTTTTATTTAAAGATTATTTTCTTAACTTCCTGTAGTGAACCTGTGAATTCATTGATATGAGTCCTTCTCTCTCCAGCAATGCAAATCACAATTCAATCATACCTCCTCATTCTATGTGGCACCTAGTCATGGTTTTTTGTAACTTCTTCACAGGAGGTTCACATAACCAGCTGAATCCTTCTTGCAGATCTCTTAACATTGTATGGGTATCATGGGTGCATATTAGCTTTCTATCCGTTATACCTTGCTCTTTCTACATAGTAACCCATCTTCCTGGCCAATCATACATCTCATCAGTGACATTCTTGACACTATTCTTATAAAATTATTTCTTGATGGTATATTGTAGCCTAATCATGCTCTCCATGGGCCTCTCTAATGTCTTTTGAGTAACCCGCAAGTTTGACTCTTCGGAGACTGTGGCATTCCCTGACTTGCACCCATACATTTCATTCATTCTCTGACATACATTCATTCATTCCAGTATTACTAGAAAAAATCATTGTCCTAAAAAATGAGTCTTTGTTTCAATGAGAAATTTAGGGTCATTAAAAGTGCTGAGTAATTTCCCAAAGACAAGTCAACCATGCCCCCTCATCTTGTTCAAGTCAGGCCAATTTCATTATCTCTCTGCAATGTTTGTCTAAGATATATATGCTGATGGACCAGCTCTATGGGTTATCCTTCCAGCTGCATAGCCTAGTGTGAACAAGTCATTCTTCATTCACTGTTTTTTTTCCTCCTATATGTGATTAGACCAAATTCTTTTGAATGATTATGGATCTCACTTATCATACTCTGTAATGTATGCTGACTTGATACATTCAGCACAATATTACCTGCAAACTGGAACATCTGGAGGAGTTGCCATCTATTAAGGAATCTTCCATATTTTACTGAAACTCCTTTAACTGGAGGGAGGGATGGAGGGACAGATGGAGGGGGGGGGGATGAATCAGCTAATATTATTGTTACTGGAGTTAACACAATGGCTTAAGCATTAAGTACCTTAATAGGTACATAAAAATTGAATGAAAAGAGCAACCTAAGGCTGTGGAAAACAGCAAAACTGGCCAGCCCACACAAGGAAAAACCATGTGTGCTGTGTGATAAAGGGAGCACTGTTCTGAGAGTCAAGTGACCTAAGATTTATTTTGACATTAACTGACCGAGTGACCTTAGATAAGTTGCTTGCCCCAACCCCTCCATTTCCTCAATTTTAAAATGAAGAGAGTGTGTTAAATGATCTCTAAGGTCCCTTTCAGTTCTAACATTCTGTGATTTTAAATTGCTTGCCCTACCATAGTTGGCACTATATTTCACAATATGAATTAATCAGTCACAAACATTCATAAAATCTAATGATTATAGGTTCCGAAAACTGGAAGAGACCTTGGAGGTCATCTTGTTCAACATAGAGCTGATCAGGGACACCTCTACACCTGGTCATCCAGTCTATGTTGAATGACTGTTGGATATAGGGATTCTACTATCTCCCAAGGAAGTCCACTGTTACTTGTAGATAGTCTAATATGAAGTGCTCATTGCATGAAGTCAAAATCTTCCTCTCTAAACTTCTACCCATAACTCCTAGATCTAGCCAGAGAAAATAAGTCAAAGAAATCTTACCCTCAGATATTTGAAGACAAAAATTACAGCCCAAAAAAAGCCTTCTCCCCAGTTAAGCAATTCCTTCTACTGATGGTTAAATGCAAAGTTTTCTCTTTCCTTAATCTTCTCTGGACTAGTTCCAACTTGTCAATGTCCATCATAAAATATGTACTGAATAAGTGAATGTAATATGTCAGGTATATTATAGACATGGGATATCAGTACTATTTCTTCTCTCATTCTGGAGAATTATTTCTGTGTACTAGTGAAGCCTAAGCTCTGTTTGGGGGCTTCTAGGTGGTACAATGGAAAGAGCACTGGGCTTGGAATCACAAAGGCTCATCTTAATGAGTTCAAATCTTTTCTCAGACACTTACTAGCTATGTGACCCTAGGCAAGTCACTTAACTCTGTTTACTTAAATTCCTCATCTGTGAAATGATCTAGAGGGGAAAATGACAAACCACTCCAGTAATTTTGCCAAGAAAATTCCAAAAAGGGGTCAGAGTTAGATTTAGACACAAATGACTCAGCAACAATAACAAAGTCTGTCCTTCACAGGACCCCTGAATTGTCATGGTTATCAGATACATAGAAACTGAAGGAATGGTTTCCATTTTCCTACAAGTCAACAATCTAAATTGGGTTAAATAAAGCCCAAAAAGAGAATTAGTAAGAGAGATCAGCATAATAAATACAAAACAACACTGTATAGCACCAAAAAGAATAGATCTAAAGTTTAAATAAGAGGCCTCTTTAGTGCTAGCCCCACATTTAGGTAGAGTAGAATTGAATTAACATTAATGGAGAAGGAAAGGCCATAGATGTCATATAGTAGGGTGCTTCCCCAAAGTTTTTTGTTGTTCAAACAAACAAAAATATGTTTTGAATCTCCAAGATGGTTTAATGTGCTACTCATTCTTTTCAATGCACTCATTAAATACTTATGATAACAATAGGGAAAATTACTTTTGTCCCCAAAATGCCAAATTGTAATTTATATTTTGTAATTATATAAAATTTTATTGCTTGCATAATTATAAAAATTCTAAATGTAAAATTATAAAACTTTAATTATAAATAAAAACAAATATTTTATGTAGGACATCTAAGAATTAAAAGAAGTCATTTCAGCAAGACCTCATATGCTTATTATTATCTACAGTTCTTCATATTAAATTTCTGTATTTTAAAATTTTTCTTGAACGTAAATAACATTTTAAATAAGTTATATGTTTAACATATTAAAAATCACATATAAACATAATTTCAGCATTGAACTTTTTATTTGAACAAAGGTTTCCAATATTTGATCCAATACTAGACAGAACTTGCTCCTAAATTTGATTCTGCATTGAGTTTATTTCTGTATTTCAATTTAGAACAAAAATAAAATGAGCCTGGTTTATCAAGGGAATTAATGAAAAGAAATGCTAAGGAATGTGGCCTAGCCATACCAGATCTTAAATTGTACTATAAAGCATTAATCATCAAAACTATTTGGTATTGGCTAAGAAATAGAAGGGTAGATCAGTAGAATAGGTACACAAGACACAGTAGTCAATGTTTATATAGCAATCTATAAACACAAAGACCCCAGCTTCTGGGATAAGAACTCACTATTTGACAAAAACTACTGGGAGAACCAGAAAATATTATAGCAGAAATTGGGCATAGATCAATGTCTGACACCACGTACCAGAAGAAAGTTCAAATGGGTACATGATCTAGGCAAAAGGCTGATACCATAAACAAATTAGGGGAGCAAAAAATAGTTTTTCTGTCAGATTTAGGAAAAATGGAGACATTTATGACCAAACAAGAGACAGAGAACATTATGAAATGCAAAATAGATAATTTTCATTACATTTAATTGAAAACCTTTTCCACAAACAAAGCCAATGCAACCAAGATTAGGAGGTAAACAGAAATCTGGGAAAGAATTTTTACAACCAATGTCTCTGATAAAGATCTTATTTCTAAAACATATAGAGAATTGAGTCAAATCTACAAGAATACAAGTCATTCCCCAATTGATAAATGGTCAAAGAATATTAACAGGCAGTTTTCAAAGGAAGAAATTAAAGCTAGCTATAGTCATATAAAAAAAATACTCTAAATCACTATTGATTAGAGAGACGCTAATCAAAACAACTCTGAGGTACCACATCACTCATATCAGATTGGCTAAGATGGCAAAAAAGGAAAATGATAAATGTTAGAGAGAATGTGGGGATGTTGGAACACTAATTCATTGCTGGTGGAGCTGTGAGCTGGTCCAACCATTCTGGAGAGCAATTTGGAACATGCCCAAAGGGCTATAAAAATGTGTATACCCATTGACCCAGGAATACTACTTCTAGGGATGTATCCCAAAGAGATCATAAAAATGGGAAAAGGACCCACATGTACAAAAATATTTATAGCAGCTCTTTTTGTGGTGGCCAGGAACTGGAAATTGAGGGGATGTCCATCAATTGGTGAGTGACTGAACAAGTTGTGGTATATGAATGTAATGGAATACTATTGTGCTATAAGAAATGATGAACAAGTAGACTTTGGAGAAACATGGAAAGACTTATATGAACTGATGCTTAGTAAGGGGAGCAGAACCAAAAGAATGTTGTACAAAGTAATAGCCACAGTGTGCAAGGACTGATTCTGATAGCCTTAACCCTTTTCAGCAATGCAAGGACCTAAAACAATTCTGAAGAACACAGGATGGAAAATGCCAGTCACATCCAGAGAAAGAGCTATGGCATCAGAATGCAGAATGAAGCAGACCACTTTCTTTTTTGTTTTGTTTTATTTTGTTTTTTTCTTTCTTGTGTTTTTTTTTCCCCATTCATTGTAGTTCTTCTATGAAACGTGGCTAATGTGAAAATGTATTTGGTAGGAATGTATGTGTAAAGCCTATTTAGGATTGCAGATTGTCTTGGGGAGGAAGGGCAGAGGGAAGGAGGAGAAAATTTAGAACTTATGGAGGTGACTGCTGAAAACTAAAAATAAACAATTTAATAAAAAATAAATAAAATGGAAATTTGTACTTATATTTGTACTTTAAATGGAAAATTGTAGGAGAATTTTACAAGCTCTTTCACTTTCACATGAAAATTCATTTTTTTAAATTTTTAACTATCTAGCCAATTGACAAAAATGAATAGTTTACTATATAAAATATTTACTTTTCTACTGCCTAATGAGAAGTCCTATATTAAATGATAAATGTACTTAAATTTCAATGGTATAATTTGATCAATTTTTAACAACATTTATGTATAAACTAACCTTTGTAAGGAAAGAGTCTCATCAGGATTCTGACTACATTCTCACAGAAATTCTAGAGAATGATTGACAAGTGATTAGTTAATTTTAAATAGTTGATTTGAAAATCCTATAGATAGAAGAATAGTAATACAAGTAGAAGATAAGTTTAAATCAGAAAACAGCCTTAATACTGCAATGAGAAGCAATATAAGGTTCATTTCTGTGGAACATTTGGGATGGTCTATGATGGTTTCCAGATGGTTTCTAATGCACATGCTCAGTGATCATGATTTTCAATCAGGCTGACATTTGTACTG
Organism: Pseudochirops corinnae; assembly: GCA_028646515.1. Classification (NCBI taxonomy): domain Eukaryota; kingdom Metazoa; phylum Chordata; class Mammalia; order Diprotodontia; family Pseudocheiridae; genus Pseudochirops; species Pseudochirops corinnae. Next base: position 285,900,405 of record CM053585.1, read on the forward strand.
TAAAAATACAAACTTTCAGAACATCATGACCATGTTATTACACAGATGATCAGATATAATTACAGGATAACAGGAATGAAGGAGATACTCTGGTATAGTATGTTGAAGACAAATGAAGGTATGTACATGAGTCTGACCATCTGTTGGGAATTGATTTGAGTTCAAATGTTTAATCCTTGTGTAGGGTTTGGAAACAATTTGATGATACATTGAGAAACCTCAAGAATATTTTATACTTAGAAGCAGTCAAGAGTTTGATTTAACCACTGCATGAATACCAAAATCATTTCATGCTAGATCATGACAATTTTGAATTGTTAGAGAAATATATTTATACTGTTTTGAAATTGCACCTGCTTGTTACAGAGGAAAAATATTTGTAACTTAATTGGGCAAATATTTACTGCTTAAGGTTCCATTAATTTTTTTTAATGCAAAACCCTTGGACGATCATCACATCTCTCTCTCTCTCTCTCTCTCTCTCTCTCTCTCTCTCTCGCTCGCTCTCTCTCTTTCTCTTTCTCTTTCTATTTCTCTGTCTGTCTGTCTGTCTGTCTCTCTCTCTCTCACACACACACACACACACACACACAGAGGATTTATGAACCATCAAATGGGAACCACTCATGTAGTCAAACCTATCCACTTACTCTGCAAATAACAAAACTATGGACAGATTAGGGGAAGGGAATAAGCATTTAAGTGCCTACCATGTGCCAGGCAGTATGTCAAACGCTTTACAAATATTATCTCATTTGGTCCTCACCACAACTCTGTGAGGTAGATGTTGATATCTGTATTTTACAGTTAAGGAAACTGAGGTTAAATCACTTGCCCAAGTTCATATAGCCACTGTGTCTGAGGCTCAATTTAAACTCAGATATTCCTGACTCCAGGTCAGTGTTCTATCTACTGTGTCACCAGTAACCAGCCCCTCACTTGATTTAAGACATTGAAAGGCACTTCTAACCCAATATAGCTTTAACATTGGTCTCCCTTTATGCCTGAAATTCTCACCATTAGAGTTACTTACTTTGACATGGAAGGGCTCCACTAAAATGCAAATATTTTACCCAGTATTTGTCATACATTATTCAGTTCCTTTCAGGCTGTTGATGTCCCTTCCAACTTTAATTTTGTGATTCTATGATCCTTTAAGCAGAGACTAATTTACTTTATTAGCTAGAATTGGGAAATACAAGAAATACAGTACTTAAATCATATCACAAAGGTAACTTCCTGCTTCTATTATTTTTTCTTTCTGGGTCTGAGATGACTTTTAAGCTTAAAGTCTAGATCACCTTAAATTTTCTCTTCAGCTCTAAAATTCTGTGGTTCTATGCCTCTTAAATTATGATCAGAAGAACCAAGAGGTACAATCCTAAAGCGTGGGTACCATTCAAAAGAGGAGGCTCCTATGGAGAACTATACTGGGAGGTCTGAAGATGAACAGCTCAGATACAAGAGATTCCTGGGGATGGGGAGGAGTCACTATAAGAGAGAAGGGTTCTAAAGACAAATTTAGCTTACCATACAGATTCCCTAGGGCCATCTCTGGCCTCCCATTGTCAAATGCCAAACAGATATCTCTCTAGCAAAGATAGACCCCTTACTTTTGTGTCTAGTATGGAGCTTTCTACTGCCCAGGAGAGAGTCCCTAGGTAGCCCCACAGCCCCTACACCAGAAGAGGAAAAACAAGCAAAGAAAACCTAGAAGACAGCAAAGAAAGTGGGGTGTGAGTTATTAGCCAGCCCTTCACCCTCCCAGTGAAGCTTTGCCAAAGCACAGAATTTCACATTGCATATTCCAAGGCAGTTTCCATGCAAAGCTCTGCAGCATATGCGAGACGTGACCCAACGTCCCACTGTACCACATGGTGCTGCAGTTGCTATAGTAAGGCTCAGTTTTATTGAGCAACCTCGCATACAGTCATGTAAAGCTTAAGCTTACAGCTGAGCACACCAAGGGGCAATGGGTAGGCAGTCTTGTCTTTGAACCTTCTCCTTCTGCACTGAAGTTTTTCCTGTGTGTTTTTCTCTTTGTCTCCGAAAATATGCACAGGCTACTAGTGAGAACACACGATGCATCTTTTCAAGGACTTTCTATTTTTCCTCTAATTTGAGACTGCCTATTGCAACTTGGGAGAAACACCAGGGGAAAGTTATTTGATGACTCTTCTTTCCTAGCACAGAACTCTCCATTAGCCAATACATTCTCTCCCTACCCTCCACCCCAGGGACTTTCTGTTATCTTTTTATTCTCATGCTTTCTGGACTCTCAATCACTCTGCCCTTCTTGTTTCTTATTTTTAATGCGCACTAAGTATCCAAACACAGAGTTAAGGAACTGTAAAGAGTCTTAGAGATATTCTCATGCAAGTATTTTTAACTTGGTGTCCATAGACACCCACCATCACCACCAAGGATCCATCTAGAGATTTCAGGGGGTTCATGAATTTGAATAGGAAAAAAGTACACCTTAATTTTTACTAACATCTAACTCAAATTAAGCATTTCTTTTAAGTATTTAAAAACATTATTCTGAGAAGTGATCAATAAGCTTTATCAGCTTGCCAAAGGGATCCATCACACACACACACACACACACACACACACACACATATACCATTAAGAACCTAATCTAGTGCAACCCATTTATTTTACAGATGATAAAACTGAGTCCCAAAAAGAGGAAATGACTATATTAAGGTCATCTAGCTGTTTAGCAGAAGAACCAAGAATAGAATCTGTAGCCTCTGATTTTCTAGTGCCTTTTTTGAAACTACAGAAGCAAATATTTATGAAGATCTAACTATGCACAGTGCTCTGGGCTCAGTACAAGGGAAGATACAAAGTTAATACAGAACATGGTACCTGCATTCATGGAGAAAATAGTTAAGATGAGGGACATGACATCAAAACAAATAACTTTAATACAAAATACTATACTATAAATACATCAGCAATTAGAGCAACATAAGTATTATGTGAGATTTAAAGAAGAAGGTCCTTATCAACTTTAATAATCAGAGAAAACTGCACTGGAGAAAGTGAGTTGCAATTTAAGGGGATAGTGCGGGCACCCTGGACAGAGGAAACAAAAAAGTTGGGTGACTATAACCTATGTGAGGATTGTTGGCAGGCTGTACTATGTAAGCTTATTTATGGTGTACTGTGGGAGATAATGAAAAGGAAGAGGAAGGATGGTTGCTACAGACTGGATATAAATGCGGATTTTTGTGGTAATTATGAGTACTTCAAAACACAAGGCAGATTCAAATGAACTCCAAGGTTTGGAAAGAGTGTTGCCACATTGTCAGGACTCTGGGACACTTCTCCAAAGCATATCACAGTAATTTTACCCCCAGGACACTCACTCCTAGGAAGGTGTGTATTTATGTTTTTCCTCCCCTAAGGAAATTGTGTTCATGTTTCCCCTCTGTCATGGGAATTGATCGGGTGTTGCAGTCACACTTAACACCCCTCATTTGCTGAAGGTCAGTCTTCTTCCAGCAGGTGACTCAAGAACATCTTATTATCTTGAAGTCACTGGCCTTTCCGAATCAATATGAATTAATTTCAAGACTCAGCTTTATACCTTCCTAATAGAACTGGCACAGGTGTTCTTGTGGTAGTGCCCATTCTCAATTGGGCAGTTACTATGATAGAAGAAGGGAACCCTTGTTGGACAAACACAAGCACTCTTAAGGGCAAGTTCTTAGTGGTATTCTCATGGGAAACATGATGGAACAACTATAATGTTAGGATTACAAAGGGTCTTAGCCAGTAGTTTTTTATAGAATCTTAGCAGTTGTTTGTGGCATGAGGCTATCAAGAGACAGTGATGATGGCAAGGATATCTTGAAAGAAGTTAAAGATTTAAAAGCTAAAGGATCAATTATGAGACCTTTGGCACCTATAGAATTGATGAGAAAAAAAGAAATCTTACTGCTCAGCCCAATTGGACGTAGCAGAACATAGCTGATAAACCCATAGAACTAGGAGCTAAAAGGAACTTTTGAGATCACTAATGCAATTTCATCATTTTTATAGATGAACAGATTGAGGTCCATATTCTTGGATCTTGGATCCGTCTTGAAGAACCTATTGGCCACATCCATACATGTATTGCTTCTTAGGATGATGGCTAGTGGCACTAAGCTGGAAACATTGCCCTTCTGAAGGTTCTTGGGTTCAGGGATCCCTTAGTGTCTGAAGGGAGATGTTTGTCAAAGTGGTTTGATCTGCCTGGCATATGCTGCCTGCTCCTGTTTCCCCGACAAGATGCCCTGTTGCTTTAGTTAGGCTGACTTTTCTGCCCTGTGAATGGTGGTTGGTTTGCAGTTGGTGGGGAAAACAGGCCCCTTTCAACAAAAATTGCTTCCTAGGATGATGGCCTAGAGGACTGGGCTGGAAGCACGTCCAATTGTCCAGGAGAGGAGGTTTGGCAAAGTGACACCACTTCTACTTGCGCTTATCTGTTGGAGGTGATCTTTTGCCAAGAGTGAGTCAACCAGCCGGCTCTGCATTGTGAGGGTCTTTTCCCCATCAATCTCCTACCAGAGACATATACTCTGCATGAAAAACTACTTTTCAGATGAATGAGAAATATGTCTTATGGAAATATACTGGTCAATTTCAAAGTGAATTTATTTGTTCTTCATGATGAACAACAGCAACATTTTGGATTATGTTCCCCAAAAGGGAATCTAATTGAGCTCTTATATTGTCTACCAAGGTCTGAATTTTATTCATCATCTACAACCATTACTCTCTTCTATTGATTTCAGACATTTTGAATAAGATTCAGGGAGCAGATATCTGCCTACGCTGTTTTATAACCTTCTTAGATCTAGGGCAAGGGAATAAGTGGAAGGTAGTTTGCTGGGAGGAGTTTATTATAATTGGTTTATTTTTAATTAATTTCTATTTTTAACTAATTGCTAAATTATCACTTTAAATGGTTTTTTTTGTTCAGTTTGGTTTGGTTTTGTTATTGTTGATTTAGGAGTAGGCTATAAGTAAGGATGGTTGCTGGGTTTAGGTGACATTAAAAAAAAAAAAGAAAAACAAGACAAACATGACCCTGAAAGAGCTGTGATAGAAATAGTTTTGGTTCCATAGGATAGGATAGTTTTCCTTAAAGTAGGCCTGCTTTAAGATTTGATTAGAAGAAAACCAGGATCACAAAACCCCCAGATTGTGTGGAGTTCCTGGGGTTTGAGTGAATTCCCAATGTCCTACTATAAATCTTTCTGACCCACCATTGCTGCCCTGGTGAGTATGGAGAGAAAGAGGAAGAGAGGGGCATCTATTTTTAGTCGATTGTATGATTTAGCCATATTGTGAATAAATACATTTTATTGAATTTGGCTGTCTACAAGAATTTCACTTTATTCTAAGCTGGGGCCTGAATCACTAGAATAGCTTGAGCTATAGCTGGCCCAGAACATTAGGGATGGTCAACGGGATTGTAATGGTGAATTTGCGGTTCTGATGATTGAAATGTGGAAAGGGTAATATAGAAAAAAGGGAGCTTTGGTGATTATATGGTTGGATGCATGACTTTGGCAGCCTGTGTATGAAGTTCTTTAAGGTATATATAGGCCATCCTTCTCAATAACGCAAGGAAAGTACCACTGAATGTATAGAATTAGTCCAATGGGTGCTTTAAGGATCTTGACAGAAAGAGCAAAAGTATTGTGAAAGTTAATATTCCCTGGCTCTAATTAATTGTTTTAAGAAAAGCTGGATCCCCAGGAAAAGGAAAGGAAAATAAACTGTCTATGCAAATTCAGCAATTGTAACTACTATTGTGTGTGTTCTGGGTTTTTAAGGCTTATACCTTGAAGACAGAGGGACAGCTTTTGAACTTGGTAAAGCACAAATGAAAAGGGCAATGTTGACAGAAAGAGGCAGAGATGGGAAGGACCACTTCTGACTCTGAGGTGGAGAACATATTGAATCCTGCTGAGATCAGTGCTATAAGGGAAGAGAATGGGAGTGAGAGTGAAGATGAGACCTTGGAACTGCTCGTAGGAGAGCCTTGGAATTATCGCAGTGCTACTGCCTCAGGGTGATGTCCTCTAGGTGCATCAGAGAGGAAGCAAGCTTTCATCACCAAAGAATTTAGGAGGCTACATAAGAAGTTTAAACAACAATGCAGAGCTTTGGTTCAAGGCTATAGGTTACGTATTTAGAGAGAATCATGTGGGCCTCATGAATTCCTAGATATTCCCACTGGAATAGTTAGCCTAACTGTACCTTTATAACATTTAATTAATGAAGTAGCATTAGTGGGCCTTCTCTATTAACACATTAAAGCATACTTAGATTGCATTTTAATTTTTTTTTTCTGGGGTAAACTAAAATACCACCTTAAAATTCATGAAGTAGTAATCCAACTTTTTTCCCATGGCTTATATAATAAAACTGAATGGTGTTGTTTCCACCAGATCCCAGTAATCTGCCTAAGATTTGTGCTGAGGCTAGGCTACAAATGAATATACCTTGAAGACAGAGGGACAGCTTTTGAACTTGGTAAAGCACAAATGAAAAGGGCAATGTACACAGCATGCATATAAACCACAAAAGTTTGGGTTCTGACAATAGCTAAGGTTCTACAGTATTTCTTAGGGATGGTGGCCTTTTACTGGAAGGGCTTCAGTTGATGGCACCCTTCACTCATTTTTCTGGGAATGTCATAGAAGTACTATTATAACTACTACTAATAAACAAAATGACCTCTCAATATGTTCATTTGTATGAATTTCACAGTAATGGAACCCAGAAAAGTTATGTCACAAGACCAACAAAATGGAGGACTACAAATTTCCTGTAGTCCCCACTAATTCTTTAAAAAATCCCCCAAAGCAGTTAGGTGGCACAGTAGCTAGAGCACCAGCTCTGGAGTCAAGAGGACCTGAATACAAATGAGACCTCAAACACTTACTAGCTGTGTGACCCTGAGCAAGTCACTTAATTTCAATTGCTTCCACAAGCAGCCAGAAAGAAACAATTTGAGTATTGTGAAAATACAATCAGGATAACACAAGACCTAGCAACTTCTACATTAAGGGATCAAAGGACTTGGAATATGATATTCTGGAGGTCAGATGAGATAGGATTAAAACCAAGAAACACCTACCCAGCAAAACTGAGTATAATACTTCAGAGGAAAAAATGGATATTCAATGAAATAGAGAACTTTCAAGCATTCTTGCTGAAAAGACCAGAGTTGAATAGAAAATTTGACTTTCAAACATAAGACTCCAGAGAAGCATGAAAAGGTAAACAGGAAAGAGAAATCATAAGGGACTTATTAAAGTTGAACTTTTTATATTCCTATATGGAAAGATCATCATTATAACCCATGAGACCTTTTTCAGTATTAGGAGAAGTATTAGTATTAGATGGAAGAAATAGATAAATAAGTAGGTAGATAGATAGTTTGATAGATTGATAGATGGCTCACAGTGAGTTGAATATGTAAGGATAATATCTAAAAAATAAAATTAAGGGGTGAGAGAGGAATATCTTGGGAGAAGGAGAAAGGTAGACATAGAATGGGGTAAATTATCTCACATAAAAGAGGCAAGAAAAAGGTTTTACAATGGAGGGGAAGAGGGAGGAGGTGAAAGGAAATGAGTGAACCTTATTCTCATCATATTTGGCTTAACAAGGGAATAACATACACACTCAGTTGGATATCTTACCCTACAGTAAAGGGGAAAGGAGATGGGGGGGTGATGACAGAAGGGAGGGCAAATTAGGGGAGGGGGCAGTCAGAAGCAAATACTTTTGGAAAGGGACAGAGTCAAAGGAGAAAATAGATTAAGTGGGAGGTGGGATAGGATGGAGTAAAATATAGTTAGTCTTTCACAACATAACTATTATGGAAGTATTTTGCATATCTACACATGTATAAGTTGTATTGAATTGCTTGCCTTCTCAATGAGGATGGGTGGGGAGGGAAGAAGTGAGAGAATTTGTAACTCAATGTTTTAAAAACAAATGTTAAAAACTGTTTTTATATGAAACTTGGAAATATGATATTCAGGCAATGGGATAGAAAAATCTATTTGTCCTACAAGAAAACAAGGGAGAAGGGGATAAGAGGTGGGGCATGATAGAAGGGGGGATAGTTTGGGGAAAGGGATAATCAGAATGCATGCCATTTTGGGCTCAGGGGAGGGGAGAGATGAGGAGAAAATTTGGAATTCAAAATCTTGTGGAAATGAATGTTAAAAACTAAAAATAAATTAATTAAATTTAAAAAAAATTTTTAAAATAAGTATGCTCATTGGCTGACCAAAAAAAAAAAAAGAGTAGTGTTTTATCTCCATGGACATTTTAACTTAAGATATGGAAAATTGGAGTTCCTGGGGCAATTAGAACCCACAAGGATGGGAGGACATGATTGCAAAGAAAAGGTTGCTTGGCAATTGGGGAAGCAAATGATCATAGGGAGATGTGGGGTTAGAATTGGACCACATGATGTTGGATATAGCAACATATCTACCATGAAGCAATGCTTCTGACTTCATTACATCCTTCATTGATTGGTAATTCTAAGAGTGAGTTACAACAAAAAAAAATGGTCAAGGGAGCAAGATCAACAAAGGGAATAATAACAGAAACATCAGAAGAGGTACCTCAAAGTTGAGTACTTGAGAAGTTTTAATTCCACAAGGAATATAAAGAGGTTAAAGAGTGAATAAATAAATAGATAGATAGATCATGATTCAGCTAGTAAAAGCTACCAACCAGTGCACACAACACCCCACCACACCCCATTTCTAGCTCTTTGTTATTTGTTGTTTTCCTGCAAAAGATTATAAACTTCTTGAGGATTGAAACTAGTTGCTGGCATTTGTGCCTGGAACATAATTAGCACTTAATAAATGCTTTATCTATTTATCACATATCTGTCTCTATTCTATCATTTATCTATCTTTCTAACTTCCTTCACCCACAATAGTCAAGGAGCTATTTCTATTTATTAAACTATGTAAATGGCTATTTCTCTAGATTCCTAAACCACGAGATTCAGTCTCAGAGAGGCTTTGCCAATTTGTGTTCATGGAAGAGCAGGATCTAATAGTCTGTTTGTGAAGGAAGAGAGGAAAGCGACTGCTCAAATGAATGGTACATAATAGTGACAAAACTTCCCCCAAATACTATTAGTTGAATTCATTTATGAGAGTGTAACTTTAAGTTTCTTCCGATCTCTATCCACTTTTAAGAATTAAGTGCTAAATAAAACCAGTACAATTAGGCTAGAAGGAAAGCAGATAGCTGAGAAATAATCTGTACAGCAAGAGTCTCTGATAAAAGGCTCATTTCTCAAATATGTAGAGAACTGATTCAAATTTTTAAGAATACACATCATTCTCCAACTGACAAATTGTCAAAGGATATGAACAGACAGTTTTCAGGCGAAGAAATCAAACCTATCTATAGGCATATGAAAAAGTGCTCTAAATCACTATTGATTAGAGAAATGAAAATTAAACCAACTCTGAGGTTCCCCTTCATACCTAGCAGACAGACTAATATGACAAAAAAGGAAAATAATAAATGTTGAAGGGGATGTGGAAAAATTGGGACACCAATGCACTGTTAGTGGAGTTATGAACTGATCCAACCATTCTGGAGAACAATTTGGAACTATGCCCAAAGGGCAACCAAACTATGCTTACCCTTTGATTCAGCAATACCACTACTAGATCTGTACCCAAAAGAGATCCTAAAAAAGGGAAAAGGACTTACATGTGCAAAAATATTTATAGCAGCTCTTTTTTGTGGCATCAAAGAATTGGAAACTGAGGCGATACTCGTCAACTGGGGAATGGCTGAACAAGCTGTGGTGTATGAATGTAATGGAATACTATTGTGCTGTAAGAAATGATGAGTAGGCTGATTTCAGAAAAACCTGAAAAGACTTACATGAACTGATCCAAAGAGACGTCAGGAGAATAAGAAGAACATTGTACATAGCAAGAGCAATATTGTACAATGACCAACTGTGAATGACTCAGCTGTTCTCAGCAATGCAATGATCCAAGACAACTCCTAAGGGATCATGCTGAAAAACCATATCCACCTCCAGAGAAATAACTGATGGTGTCTGAATGTAGACTGAAGCATGCTATTTTTCACTTTCTTTATTTTTTCATGTTTTTCCCCCTTTGGGTCTGTTTTTTATTTCACAACATAACTAATATGGAAAAGTGATTTGCATGATTGAATGTGTACAGCCTGTATCAAATTACTTACTGTCTCAGGAAGGGGGGAGGTATGGGAAGGAAAAAATTTAAAACTCAAAAATTTTTTAAAAAATTAGTGTTAAAAATTGTCTTTATATGTAACTGGGAGCAAAATAAAATGTCATTAAGAAAAAAAAGAATTGGGGCTGCTAGGTGGCACAGTGAATAGAGCATCAGTCCTGGAGTCAAGAGGACCTGAGTTCAAAATCTGGCCTCAGACATTTAACACAAACACAAAACTAGCCATGTGACCTTGGGCAAATCACTTAGCCCAAATTGCCCTACCTTCCCCCCTCCAAAAAGTAAAAAAAAATAAAAAAAGAATTAAGTGCTATTGATTCCACCTCTCCAATTTCTCTTACACCCTTTCTCTCCTCTTGATTCGCACTGTCGCTAACCTAGTAGAGGCCTTCATTACCAACAGACTGAATTACAAGAATTGTTTCCTAATTTGGGAGACTTAAGAATTTTATTTTGAGAAAGGGCCCAGACTGACTTTCTGTATATTATTAACAAACCCAGAATGAAGAGATAGAAAAAGAAATTCCACTCAAAATAATTGCAGAATGTGTATAATACCTGTGCATTCACCTATCAAAATACCATTGTGACCTATGTAATATTAAATATTTTGCATAAAGGAAGGTTAATGATTGAAGATCTAATGATTGATTTCTTATGGTTGAGCTTTGCCAATATAAATGATGACACTACTTAAATTAATTTACAAATTTAGCATATCTTTCACAACTCTAGCTAGGGGGAGAATTCTTACCTGAACAAGGGATAGAGGTAATAATAAAATGTAAAAAAGACTATTTTGATCATACAAAACTGAACAAGTTTTGCATACATAAAATATATGCAACTAGAATTAGATGGGAAACCATTAACTGGAGGGGGAGGGGCAGGGCGAGAAATCACAGAAAATTCCTCACATACAGGTCATAGCCATTATGAATAAAGAATATATACTGATATATAGAAACAAGAGTCATTAGACAAATAGATAAATCATCAAATAATGTGAGAAGACCTCTCAAATGAAGAATTGCAAATTATCAGCAACTATATGAAAAGTGCTGTAAGCCAATAATGAAGTACACATTTAAATAATTTCTGAGGTTCTATCACATATATGTCAATTTGGAAAAGATGAAAAAATAGAAAAATACAAATTTGTGGAGGGTTTAGAGGAGAAGAGTAGAGCACTTGGGCTTAGAATTAGGAAGATATCCTTATGAGTTCAAATCCTGCCTCACACACTTAACCCTGTTTACCTTAGTTTCCTCATCTGTCAAATGAGGAGAAGGAAATGACAAAGCACTGTGGTATCTTTGCCAAGAAAACCCCAAATGGAGTCATGAAAAGTCAGAAACAACAGAAATGACTCAACAAAACCACAAGAGGAGAAGCACAATTGTAGCCTGTTAAAAGAGTTACGAATTGGCACAACAATTCTGAAAAACAGTTTGGAACTACACTCCTAAAGTCACTAAACTATACAGACAATTTAACCAAGCAATAGTATTAACCAAAGAAGTTGAAGATAGAGGAAAAGCATCTATATGTTCAAGTATGCATACATTCATTCATATATATATATATATATATATATATATATATATATACACACATGTACAGATGTATATATATATGTACATATGTGTATTGTACGTATATGAGTATACCTCTGTGTGTGTATGTGTGTATTCCATCAAATGGAGAATAGCCTATCAAATTGTGGCACATGATTATGATGCAATATTTTTGAGTCATAAAAAAATGGAAAATGTGATGGGTTTTAAAAAATATCTGGAGACTTATGTGAACTGATCCAGAGTGAAATGAGCAGGACCAGGAGACTAATTCATGCAATGATCTCAATAGTAAAGTGAGGAGAAACAAAAGACCCCAAAATTATCACTAAATTTTTTTTCAGTTTCTCTGTTTCTTCTTTTTAATAGTATTTTCCCCAATTACATATCAAGACAATTTTAGCATTCATTTTTACAAGATTTTGAGTTCCAAATTTTTCTCTCTGCCTCTCTCCCCTCCCTTCTTCCTAAAATGGTAGGCAATTTGATATAGATTATACATTACTATCATGTAGAACATACTTCCATATTAGTCACAGTTGTGAAAGAAGAAATAAATCAAAAGGAAAAAATGCAAAAAAGAATAAAATAAGTGAAAACAATATGCTTCAATATGCATTCAGAGTCCTTCAGTTATTTAACTGGATATGGATAGCATTTTCCCTTGTGAGTTCTTTGTATTTGTCTTGGATCATTGTGTTCCTGAGAAGTGCTGAGTCATTCATAGTTGATCATCTCACGATGTTGCTGATACTAAGCACAATGTTTTTTTTCTTAATTCTTCTGATTTTACTTTGCATCAGTTCATACAAATCTTTCCAGGGTTTTCTGAAATCTGTTTTTTCTTCAGTTCTTATTGCATACACCATAGCTTGTTCCCCAACTGATGAACATCCCTTCAGTTTCCAATATTTTGCCACCATGAAAAGAGCTGCTATAAATATTTTTGCACATATAAGTCCTTTTCCCTTTTTTATGTTCTCTTTGAGATGCAGATCTAGAAGTAGCATTGTGGGTCAAAGGGTATGCATAGTTTGGTTGCTATTTGGGCATAGTTCACAACTTTACCAACAGTGGATTAGTGTCCCAATTTTTCCACATCCTCTCCAGCATCTATAATTTTTCTTTTTCTTCATATTAGCAATCTGACAGGTGTAAAGTGGTGCCTCAGAGTTGTTTTAATTTGCATGTCTCTAATCAAAAACAATTTGGAGCACTTCTTCATATGCCTATAGATAGGTTTGATTTCTTCATCTGAAAACTGCCTGTTCATATCCTTTGACCATTTGTCAATTGGGGAATGGCTTGTATTCTAATAAATTCAGTTCTCTATGTATTTGAGAAATGATGTCTTAAAACTGTCACTAAATTAATAACCAATCATTACTTCAAAAGATTAATGATGAAGCATGCTTCCCACCTCTTAGCAAAGAGATGATGGATGAGAGGTACAGAATCCAGCATGCATTCTCATACCTGGTCAATGTGTTGATTTATTTTACTTGATCATTCTTACTTGTTACAAGCTAGGACTTCTCAAAAGGTATGCTGAATTCATGGGTGATGATAGATGAGAAGAAAGAGAATCAACAAAACATTTTAAAATGTACAGAATGAAACAAAAAAGATATATAGAAAAATAATTTTGTTACTACCTCATTAATATCTTTATCTTCTAAAGACTACTTTTAAACTCTATAGCAAAAATTGAATATGTCTTATACCATCTGTAATGCCAGTGAAATGTTTACAGCACCAACCATGACTATAAATAGTCCCATACAGTGCTCAGTCACAAAATATAACAAACTCTCCATATAGAGGATGGAATCAAAGCATTTATTTAGACATCAGAACACCAAATCCCCAAACCAGTAAGCCTATTCCATCATAGTAGTAATGAAGTTAACAAACCATAACAATGCAGAGAGCCATGCCATCCTTCAGCCTGCCCACAAACCAATATAAGATCAATATTTACTCACAAACCTCTATTATATCCTTGCCTGAGCTCCTCTCTCTCTCTTCTCACAAGCTCTGGCTCCCAGCTTCCTGTGGCTTGGCTCTATGCTTCAGCAAACTCCTCCCATCACAGGCTCCATGTGATTACATTCAGCCCATTAGGTGGCAGAGTTTACTTTCAAAGCAGGGACAGTCTTCAAATTCCCATTCCCATTACACCATCTCATCTCTTGCTCTTTTTTATTGAAATGTTTATACTTGTTTATGATTGTCATGCTCACGCTAAAACAATTAAATTTTTCAATTAAAAAATGTTATGAATTTTTTTTTTTGCTTTGTGGAGGGGGAGGCAGGGCAATTGGGGTTAGGTAACTTGCCCAAGGTCACATGGCTAGTAAGCGTTAAGTGTCTGAAGCCAGATTTGAACTCAGTTCCTCCCGACTCCAGGGCCAGTGCTCTATTCACTGCGTACCTAGCTGCCCCTGTGGAAATTTTTAGTAGCCCTATTATTGATTTAAGTTCGTTAGCACTAGTCCTGGAGTCAGGAAGACCTGAGTTTAAATCTGGCTTCAGATGCTTATTAGCTGTGTGACCCTAAGCAAGTCATTCAACCTCTGACTCAGGTTCTTCAACTGTCAAGTAGGAATAATAATACCAATCTCCCAGAGTTATTGTAAGGATCAAATGAGATAATATTAATAAAGCACTTAGAACAGTAACAGAAGGAAAAGACTCTGGGAAGGCCTGAGAGGAGCTGGCAGTCTCCAACATGTCTTCCCGGAGTCTTTTCCTTCAACAACCTGAAGCAGGACTGGCAGGTTGAAGAGTAAACCAAGACCATTGACTATTAACATATATAAAGCTATACTACCATTTTTATTAGGCTCCTGTCTTTCTTTTACATGTCACTGAGTCTCAGGCACAAAGAGCAATGCAGACGGTGACTGCAGCCATGAAATTTAAAAACACTTGATCCTTGGAAGGAAAGCTGTGGCAAATCTAGACAACAGACTGAAAAGCAGAGACATCACCTTGCTGGTAAAGGTCCTTAAAGTCAGAGCTATGGTTTTTCCAGTAGTAATGTATGGCTGGGAGAACTGGACTATAAGGAAAACTGAGCACAATGCTTTTGAATTATGATGTTGGAGAAGATGTTTGAGAGTACTTGGACAGCAAGATCAAATCAGTCTGTACTTAAAGAAATCAACTCAGACTATTCAATGGAAGTTTAAATATTGAAGCTGAAGTTTAAATACTTTGCATGCATACTGAGAAGACAGGACTCAATTGGAAAAGACCCTGATGTTGGGAAAGATTGAAGGCAAAATGAAAAGGGGATGGCAGAGGATGAGATGGATAGATAGTGTGATGGAAGCAACAAGAATGAGCTTGGACAGACTTAAGGAGACAGATGAGGATAGAAGGGTCCGGCATGCTATCATGTGGTCAAAAGAGTTGAATATGACTGACCAAATGAACAAAAGTTTTTGAGTGTTTTTCTCCTGACCTCCTTTTTCCCCATAAGCCTTGTGATTTTTTTCTGTGAGATTTTATATAGGAATTTTAGGAGCTGCTGTGTCCAGTTATGGGATGAAATTGTCCTAGTCCAATAGAATTAACTGCATTCACAAAAAACATACAAAAAAATCTAAAGTACAACTAGGCAGCACAGTGGATAGAGAACCAGACATTGAATCTGGAAGACCCTGAGTTCCAATCCAGCCTCATACACTTACTAGCTTTGTGAACCAGGGAAAGTCACTTAAACTTCATCTACCTCAGTTTCCTCATCTGTAAAAAATAAAAGTAATAATAACATCCATGTTTCAGGTTTGTCTTGAGGATAGTACAAGATAACAGTTGTAAATGCACTTTACAAGCTTTAAATCACTGTATATTTTTTTTCCCAAGGGAGGCACCAGTAGTTAGGGTATGAGCAATGGTTTAATGTAGGATTTATCATTTGAAATAAGCTTTGAAGAAAACTAGGGAATCTAAGATATAAAGGTGAGGAAGAAGGGCATTCCAAGTATGGGGTATGAAGAGAGGAGAGGAAATGTCACATTCGAGGAACCATGAAAAGCACATTTTGACTGGATTATTGTGTGCATGAAGGGAAAGGCTATAGAGTAAGGAGGCAAAGATGGCCTGGAGCCAGTTGTGGGGGACTTTAAATGTCAAACAAAGGGTTATGTATTTGATCCTAATGATAGGAGTGAACCACTGGAATTCATTGAGCAGGAGAGTGATTGGGCTTGGGCTTTTGGAATATCATTTTGGAAGTTGTGTGGAAGTTGGATCGGGGAAAGGAGAGATTTGATGCAGAGAGAAGGATAAAAATGCTATTGCAATAGTCTAAGTTAGAGGTACTAAGGGCTTGAAGTAAGGTGATGACCACAAGAGTGGAGAGAAGGGAACCCACGGAAGCAAAATTGGATAAGAAGAATCCACTTGGTAACTAATTAGGAATGGAGAAGGGGTTAGAGACAGAATATAGAGGGAAAGGAGGAAGATAGCTCCAAAGCTGTGAACCTAGTGACTGAAAAGATGTTGATGCCTTCAACAGAAATAAAAATAGTCCTAGCCTGCAAGGAGTATAAAACCAGGGATAGGAATAGGACCAGGATCTGTGATTTCACTGGTATAGGGAATGCCACGAGGGGTAACTTCCCTCTGCCAATCCAGGTCAGCACCTTCTCTACAACTTATAGTCTTAAAGGTTTTCTTAGATACTAAAAGTTGAAGTGACTTATCCAAAGTCATACAGACAGCATGTATCAGAGATGGGACCTATATACAGGCCTAGGGTACTGTGGTCATCATGGATCCATCATGCCAGGGAAAACATCTTATCTGAGATTTGTATGTGCCCCATCCCTAACACAGAGCTCATAAACAATGGGCTACAATGAATTTTTGTTGAATTAATAGACAAACAGCTTAGAGAGAAGGAGCCATTACAGAAGAAACCAAAAACAAACATTTTTAAAAAATGATTTTGCCCATGTCCAATTCTATTTATTAACCTAGATCCAACAAGCCTCAAACTCCCAGGCCCCCATGTTCTTAGAGGCAAGCCATGAAACCAACATCATCAGCTATCTTCTCTCCCTGCCCCCTCATCAATAGCCAAAAGGATTCGTATCGTTGAAGCCATCGATAAGGTGTCTTCCTTTCTCTTCATGCTGGGCATGTCATATTGACAGAGGCCACTTAAAGTACTACGGGCAATTTGAACTCACTGCTGCCAATAAAATGTTCACAGGAGAGACAACTGTCTTCCCAGAGCTGTCAATCTTCTAACATTGAAGCTCCTTAAATTCACTTTGAGATGAAATTTTTAAGTCACTTACAAAAAAAAAAGAGGAAAGTGATAATTGCACTTTATAGCTCTAGACAGTTTTCAGCCCAGGATCTCAAAGAACTTAATTAGCTCCCGTCTTATTCAACCTCATATCACCCCTTATGAACATATAAGCAATATGAACAAATGAATTCATTTTATTTGTTGGGAAACCAAGGTATAGGCAAGAAAGCAACTGATAGTAAATTCATTTCCCCGTTGTTCCACAGCAAGAGACGTCAGACAAAGAATGGATAACTGAAATTCAGATAATTCCAATGACTCAAGGAAGCATTGAATTTTCACTTCTTCTTCTCTTTAATTTTACCTCAAAGACTAACAAGTAGCAGAATCAGCTGATGTGTTCCATTCCCTGGCCAGCCATTCACAGTTCATAGTTTTGTTCATAGCAGGCCCTAACACCTTCCGCTCCTAACAAAAACATTCTGACTTGATTTACCCTTACAAAGAGAGAATGGAATCAGGAAGGAAAATTAGGATGTGAGATTCCTGGAGGCTACCCAATTTTTAGCTCTGTTGTTAAAAATATAAATTGTGATTTCTCAATTATCCAAAATTATTTACTTGTTTACATATCACTCCTAACTAGTTTTTAGGAGAAAGAGGCAGACTGATACACCAACCACCCTCCCCCCTCCCCCCCAAAAAAGAACTATCTGATAAGAAAGGTAACTTGGTACACTGGGAAGACTATTGACTGGCTTTGGATACAAACATATCATAAACTGTTGAAACTAAAACTGATCAAACTATGTTACCAATGAGGAAATAGAGCCCCAATATAGCAAAGTGGATTTACTTAAGCTCATCAGCTAATTATTTGTTGAAACCTAGTATCACAGCATTTTAGAAATGGAACCTGAACATCTGTTTAGAGCAACCCATAACCACATGATAATATTCCAAATAAATGGCTACCCAGCCTCTGCCTAAAGACTATCAAAGATAAGGAATCCAAAGAGAATACACTACTTCCCAAGACAAGTCATTCTACTCTTGGCTAGCTCTAATTTTTTTCCAACCTCTAACCTACCTTTTCCACTCAGTAACTCCTACCCTTTCCTCCTTGTTCTACCCTCTGGGACCAAACACAACAAGATTAATATCTCTTCCATATGATAGCCCTTCAAACACTTGCCAATTATTATATCCTGCCTGAGTCTTTTCTAGGCTAAACCTCCTTACTTATTTTAACAGATCCTTATATAACATGGACTTGTGGCCCTTGCTCATTTTGGTTACCTTCCTCTGGATAATTTCTCATTTATCAATGTATTTTTTAAACAGTTACCAGAAGTGAACACAGTACACCAGCTGTCATCTGAGCAGGGCAAAGGAGAGAGGGACCCACCTCTCTAGTCCTGAAAGCTACACTTTTTAATTCAGACCAAGACCAAAGCAATTTTCTTGGGTGCTGCATTTAAACACTGATTTATGTTGAGCTTGTGGTCCACTAAAGCACCTTTATCTTCTTCATGCAGCTTTCCCATCTTCTATTTTACTACCTGTGACCTTGGATAAGTCATTTCATCCCTCTAGACTTCAGTTTCTTTATCTATAAAATGAGGGGATTGGACTAGATGGCCTCTGATGTCTCTTCCAGCTCTAAATCTGTGATCCCATGATCCTCAGGAGGCCTTTGAATACAGGTGACTCGTTTAGAATATTCTCCTGCTCTAAATATGCATTCCCATGATTATTACATTGTTGGCCTTATTAATATTATTCAGTGTTCAGCGGAAATGGGAGATCAGGGAGATGGCCCCAAAATTGGAGTGAGCAGGAAGGAGAAGCAAAGAAACCCACCATCAAGTCAATCCGACCCTGCCTAACCTGAGAGGTAGAACCTGATGGAATGAATGAATGAATGAATGATGTTCCAGAATTAAGCCCTGGCACCAGACCCCTGACACCCCAAGCCAACTGGCAACAGTTAAGAGGAGCGAGACGTCTCATCAGACCATGATTCATTTATGTGTGGCTGGTCTAGCTTAGTTGCCTTCTTGAGATACCCCATCCCTTGAGAGGCAGGAGCTGAATGCAGCTCCTTGGGCTCCTGGGCCCTCCCTCCAGGGGCAGCACACCTGTCAGTCAAAGGCATTGTCTCATAATTGTTCTTGATGCATTGTGTGCTAATTACCATTGCTGAAAATAATCCCCCAAGATGTTGGCAGGGATCATAAATAACAAGCTGGCTCTTCCACAAGCCGACACCAGCATTATGACAGGGCCTCCATCGCTCTTATCTCTTACTAGAGAGGAGCTTATGCATTAGTGTTACTAATGAATCTTTTTCATTTGTACAAGTGATGTTTCCATTTGACAATGACATGAACATAAAGTGGAGGTTAATTTACTCCGTTCTGAGAGGTTCATTATTTAACCTGACGTTGAGGACAAAACAATGTAGCCTAATAGATGGCAAATAGAAATTAGTTGTGATGAATTTTGCCATTTAGGAAGGGAGATTTCCTGACTGTTTGGTGTAAACATGGCAAGAGGCCGGGCCTTTCTCCCCAATGCAGGTTTCTCTCCCTCTGCATTCTCAGGATGTCTGCCAGGACCAACAGCTTCTCACCCAGAACTCTGAAAAAGGCAGACGATCTGTACTAATATAAGGAGCCTGGAGACTAATGGTGAAGCATTGTCACCCTGTCAATTTTTATCAGATTAGTCAGTCTTAACACTGGATTGCCAATTGACTTACAAGCCAAGAAACATGGGTTTGAATTGGTTTCAGGTACTTATTAGCATCACTGATTCAAACACTTGATTCTCAGTATTAGATCATGGCTGAGTGTTGTGGGCCATTTTCTTGATTTCCAGCCATCCTTCACTCAGGCAGTATGTAGGCAAAAGTAGCTGATTTAGCTTCTATCATTCCAAATACTCTATGCTCCCTCAAAATTGGAGGGTGAGGTCTGATTGGTAGAAGAGTCATAAGAAAAAAAAATGTTCTTCCCTCCATGAAGTCACACACCTTCCTCTTCATCCTGTCTCTCATCCTCCCAACACTTGCCCCTCCTAACAAAAACATACTGACTGGGTTTATCCTTTATAAGAAGGGAATGGAACCAGGAAGGAAAATTAAGATGTGAGATTCCTGAAGGCTGCCCAATTTTCAGCTCTGTTATTAATAATATAAATAAAGGGTGATTTCTCAATGATCCGAAATTATTTGCTTGTCCACATATCACCCCTATCTACTTTTTAGGAGAAAGAGGTAGATTCATGCACCAGCCCCCTTCCCTCCCTCAAAAAAAACCCAACTAGCTGATAAGAAAGGTAACGTGGTGCAATGGGAAGACTACTGACTTTGGAATGAACAAGTCCTGCCTCAGACATTTACTACTTGTGTCACATTGACAAAGTCTCTTAACATTCCCCAGGTCTCAGTTTCCTCATCTGTAAAATGAGACATTTAAATTATATGTCTTCTGAGGTCCCTTCTAACTCTAAATCTGTGAGTCTATGATCAACAATTAATTTAGAAAAAAAAATTTCTGAGTTTAGTATGCATTCATAATAATCTTCCATATTATAAGAGTTAAGAATGAAGTAAAGTGGAAATAGGGCATTACTTAACCAGTCTGAGTCTCAGCTTGGCCCCTGTTACCATGTTTGCCAGAGTAATACTTTAGTAGTGAATGTTTCAAAATAAAAGATGGGAGTGGACTGTTAAAGAAAGCACTCAGATTAGGAAATCTCTTCTATCAATGCAATGGGCACCTTCTCTGCAATTTATAATCAGAATTACCTTAAGCACCAAGAGGTGAAAAGACTTGCTCAGAATCCCACAGCCAGAGACAGAGGTGGGCCTTGAAGCCAAGGCTCTGAGATCAGCTAACCATCCACTAAACCAACTCACTTCTCAACCCAAAAGGTTTAAAACAAATAAGTGTGTGTGCGTGTGTGTGTGTGTGTGTGTGTGTTTCTCTATCATTTCCTTGCTAATTGAACATACCTAATGTTGTACAAAGAGCACAAAACTGCAAGGGACTTTGACTAGGTCATTTAAAAATCTCAAAAGAGAGTAAGTGCTTGTTAAAATTCTCAATTTCATCTATAAAATGAAAGAATTAGACGAGATGTCCTGGAAGGTCCCTTCCAGCTTTAATTGATCTATGAGTAAAGGCAGAACAAATGAGAAAATGAAATAAGGAAAAGGGCTTTGAAAATTGCAATGCAAATGTAAAGTGGGATTATTTATAATGGATTTTAAAACAATGAATAAGTAAATTACATAATGTATACAGAGACATACTAATTTTGAACACATTTTATGTTTATGTTTCAAATTCATGTCATTTTCCAAGAACCTAAGCCCCAAAAATGTTCTCATGTGGAGGAAATTGCCCCCAGGGACTCTTAGCTGAGATGCTGATAAATGTCATGAGTAATTGAATATGAGGAGCAAGAATGATACATGTAAATAGGAAGCAGCGTGTTGGAGGGAAAAGAACATTCGACTGAGAATCAGAAGACAAAGTCCTGTGCTTCCTACAACATTTAGCAGGCACTTGACCACTTCCCTTCTATGGTACTTGGGTTCCTTTTCTGTATGGTGAAAGGACCTCTAAGGACCATTCCAGCTCTTAAATTCTTTGTCCCCATGTTCCTCCATGAGGGATTCCTCCATGTTCTTTTATGGAGGGTTATGGGCTACATGGATGAGAATCATGAAGGATGAGAAATATGGATAGTTTGCTCTCTGAAACAAAAGATACCACAGATCTTTTAGGATATCCAAGAATCCAACAGAAGACAAACAGGAGGAGCTTCTGAAATTTATATGCAAATAATACTGCAAATTCTGAAAGGTGGTGTCATAAAGGGATAATGAAGACAATGTCTGATGCCAGTTGGGGCAGATAAGTGAACTTTTCACGTCTCATAGGAACGAAAAGGAGAGTGGGACC
Organism: Pseudochirops corinnae; assembly: GCA_028646515.1. NCBI lineage: Eukaryota > Metazoa > Chordata > Mammalia > Diprotodontia > Pseudocheiridae > Pseudochirops > Pseudochirops corinnae. The sequence goes on from CM053585.1 coordinate 285,922,516, forward strand.
AGTAAGGAGACTGGGAATGGGGTTGGGGGGTGGGAAGAATGTCCACAGAAACAGGAACAAAGGAGATGTGAGCCACAGCAGAGAAAAAAATTTCAGAAGCTGGGATCAGAATCTGGTGGAAAGTTAGGAGAAAAAAAAGAGTGGGAGGTATGGTACCCTATCATTTCCCCCCATAGTCAACATGCTAATGAATTTGAAGTACCCCAAATCTATTAAAGGCCAAGGGACTAGGAAGCTCTTCATCCATGGACAATAAGACACTTGGAATGCTGAACCCTTTTAAATAAACAAGCAATTTTGTTTAAAAGAGAAATCTAAAGGTCACTAAGAAGCACATGGATTTTCAGGGAAAATTTCAACTCAGTATAAACACACTAATCCATTAAAATGACTATTTAAGTTGAGTACATAATACTTAATAACAACCCTAAATATATGAGACATACAAGATATGAGATACGTTCAAAAGAGGATCTAAATGGATTAGCCATCAAGATGTATCTAGGGAGGGCCTATCATGCAGTCCCCAGAGAACAGCAAAAGAGCAAAGAAATGCCCACAAGGGAGAAGAAACTTGAAGAAGGAAGCAAAAGGCACCTCACAAGACCCGTGTCTTAAAGCCTCGTTTATTACTCCCAGTCTAGTCATACAATATAATTGAGGGTGGCATCATACCTCCTATATTCTAAACTCCAAAAGCTTGTTCTGAAGTTCCATGGAGACATGTACCTTTTTAAGGGAAAAGTTAGTTTTAAATCAAAGTGATCCTGGTCTACAAAAAATAGAAAATTGCCTCTTCCTTGATGCAGTCACATAACTCTTGGGGCCAAAGCTCCTGAGGACTATTGTTTTGGCTGCATGCAGGTAAGGGAGAGGCAAGTAATTCTTTGCCCATTCCAAACAACTAGAAGACAATTGGCTCTATGTTAAGAATTATGATATTGCCAAGAGGGGCTAAGCAGGAAAGCACCAAACAAAAATGTGATTGAAATGATGAAGTGATTTATATATATATATATCAATTAGATCAATTTGGGTCTTTGCCTCCAGATTTAAAATGTATAGAAACCAAAGAAAGTGAACTCCTTTTTGCTCCTTAAACAAGAAAGGTACTAGACCAAGGGTGGGGATCCTGCAACCTCAAGACCACTTGCGGCCCTCTAGGTCCTCAAGTGCAGCCCTTCAACTGAATCAAAACATCACAGAGTATTTGTTCTGCAAAGTCTGGATTCAGTCAAAGGGCCGCACTTGAGGACCTAAAGGGCTACTTGTGGTCTAGAGGCTGCAGGTTCCTCACCCCGTACTAGATTTGGTGTTTAGAGACCTATTGTCTTGTCTGGCTCTGATATCAATCAGTTTTACAACCTTCGGCAGATCTCTTAACCACTCTGAAGCCTTAGTTTGTTCATTTCTAAAATGCAGCTAGTAATCCTCACCCTATGTATCCCACAGTGGTCATGTGAGGATCAAATGAGCTATTATATGTGAAAGGAATTTAGTTGATTGCTAAAACACATTATAAAGGCAAAGCCTTATTATTGTTGTTGTAATAAAAATCTGATTTTGTCACGTTCTCTTTGCCCAGGGAAGAGTGGGAAGAATAAGGTTCATTATGTCAAGAAAAATAGCACAATTATAATTTATAATTACTGTTCTTGAGATTCTCTGAACAGTTCTCAGTATATTCTTTTTTTTTTTTTTTGCAAAGGGGAGGGCAGGGCAATTGGGTTAAGTGACTTGCCCAAGGTCACATGGCTAGTAAGTGTTAAGTGTCTGAGGACAGATTTGGATTCAGGTCCTCCTGACTCCAGGGCGGGTGCTCTACTCACTGTGCCACCTAGCCTCCCCTCAGTATATCCTTTGTTTCTGGTAAAAAAAAAACGCTTTACTTCAGTTCATCAAAAGATCCATGACTTCCTGGGTCTGGGGCCTATAAAGTGGTACTCACTATTTTTGTGTTCATGATAAAACCTCTTCACATTTAGTTTTTTCGTGAGTTGCTGCAGCCCAGAATTTTATCACCTAGTTAGTGGCTAATTTTCTAGCAATCAAATTCTCCAACACTTCCTAGGTTGGTTCTTGGGACAAAAGACACACAAGTCATCACTTGGTCCCAGCCAAAAACCTATCTTGTTGGATGACCTTGCTTGGCATAACCTTCTGAAATCCTGGCCTCCCTCCATATCATGATAAGGCATTGGAAAACATCAGATGAAAAATTCCTCCATCTGGCATTTAAAACCATTCATCATCTGATTCAAATCTCTCTTTCTGGATTGATTTCACTGCCTTTTCTCCTTATATGCTCTACATCTTAGACAAACTGAACTACTTGCTGTTCCCCATACACTTTCTATCTCCCACCTCCATGCTTTTGCCTAAGCTATACCCCATGCATGGAATGCCTTTCCTTGTCACCTCTACCCTTTGCCCCTTTCAAAACTCTGCTCATATGCCATTTCCTGCACAAGTCTCTTCCTGGTCACCCTATTTGTTAAGCTGCATACATCTCCCTGCTAAATCACTTTGTATTTATTTTGTATATCTGATTAGTAACTATTTGCTGGTCTTCATGTTTCTACAAGTAGAATATAAACTCCCTGAGCAAAATATTATTTTGATTTTGTCTTTGCTTTCCTAGCACCATACCAGGCAGTACACACACACACAAAAAAGGTGTTGATTGATTGCACTAGATTGCAGTTTCTCATTGGAAGCAATATTGATAAGCTCATAGAATCAGAGGAATGAAGGAAAGAGAAGTCTGTTTAGCTCTATCCCCAGTGTTCAGGTGAGACAGAGACTGGAGCCTCCCAACAAATGGAGTTCATCCTCTAAGCTCTTCAACAACAAAGAAATAATAGCTGGCTTTGTTGACAGATTTAGAGATGTTTTGCCAAACACCGCCTTAAAACACTGTGATTAGATGTAATTTTGCAAAAATGACTCTTTAATGGAGGTGACTCACTTGCAAGTATCAGTTCAGGAGCATGTTCTATTTACAGTTTATTTAATTTACACATGATTAATTTACATTGAGTGCAAGCAGTTACTATATAATTATCTCCTTCACTGTGCATCAGGATACACTGTAACCTTCTGTCTGAGAAATTGGGAAGTCAGAGATGTTAAAACAGAAAACAGCAAGGTGATCTCTTCCACCCACTTGCCAACATGCTTCTTTATGACTTAAGATTCACAAGTCCTTTTTCAGAGTTCTATTTACCAAACACCTTACAGGCAGCTTTATTTACCTTCCATTTTCACCATTTAATACCAAAGTTGTCACAAATCACAACCTCATTTTTTTTCCCCATCCTATGTTATTGGTTGTTAAGCAAAGCATTTCTTTTTATAATGCCTTTTAGTTAACTCATGTAGCAACGGAGAGAGAGAGAACTGAAATAAGGGATCCAGTGAGAAATGATCATCCATACGCAACAGTTATGGTGCCTTGTTGAAGATGCAATCAAAAAAATAAATTTCAGAAAGGAGTCCATGTTTTTAAAATGTGTCTTTGGATGTGAATTCAGAAACGCCATATGAAAACATAGCTTAGTATACATTCCTGGTTTCTTAAATGCTGTATGTTATATATGAGAGGGTTTGACAAACACGTAGAGGAGAAGGAGCCCTAGTTGCTCAGTTGTTTTCAGGCATGTCTGATTCTTTGTGACTCCATTTAGGGTTTCCTTGGCAAAGATACTGGAGAGGTTTGCCATTTCTTTCTCCGGCTCATTTTACAGATTTAGAAACTTAGCTAAATAGGGTTAAGTGACTTGCCCTGGGCCACCAAGCTAGTTAAGTGTCTGAGGCCAGATTTGGTATGACTCTTTCTGACTCCAGGCCTGGAGATCTATCCACTGCACCACTCAGATGCCCCAAAAGGCCTAAATTTAGTGTCAAAAGACATGGAGTTGAATCCCACTCTAACACTGTGAGCAAATCACATCATTTCTCTGAGCCTCAGTCTCCATAGTGATAAAATGGGGCTAAGAGCACTTGGTGCTTCACAAGGTCATTGAGAGTAACACACTTTGTAAGCCATAAAATGGAGTTCTTATTCATATTGCTATTATGTTACATTGCTAGTGTCCATGAACACTAATAGCCAATGACAATACGTTATATGTTTCTTTCTTTTCATTTTCTATACCAATTGCAAATAATACCTGGAAGATTTGTGATTTCATCAAGATGGGGCACAGATTATAATTTATCTATGATTTAAAAGCAGGGTAGGAAACCTGCTTGCTGTCTCAAGACCACATCTGGCCCTCTAGATCCTCAAGGGTGGCCCTTTGACTAAATCCAAACTTCACAGAACAAATCCCCTTAATAAAAGGATTTGTTCTGTAAAACTTGGATTTAGTCAAAAGGCCATAAAAGGATCTGGAAGTCCACATGTGTTCCCCACCCCGATTTAGAAAATAAACGATGACAAATGACCACAGGCACAGTGCTGTTAATCAGCTTGCCTGGGGGCACACAGCTAATAAGTATCAAAGGCAGGATTTGAACCCTGGTCTTTCTGACTCTTAAGTCAGAATTGCTGATTCTCAGAAACCACAAGTCTTATCACCTTATTGATGAAGCAAGCCAAAAATCCAAGATGTATGTTGAAAGGGTATAAAATGCAATTCAAAAACTCACCTAGAGGGAGGAAGATGGAAAAGGGACAGGAGAAGGTAAGATGAGGTATTCCAAGACAAATGAGTGTGAGAGTAGTCAGAGTTTCCAACTATTAGAGCAGTGGTTCTCAACCTTCCTAATGCCGCGACCCTTTAATAGAGTTCCTCATGTTGTGGTGACCTCCAACCATAAAATTATTTTCATTGCTACTTTATAACTGTAATTTTGCTACTGTTATGAATTGTAATGTAAATATCTGATATGCAGGATATTTTTCATTGTTACAAATTGAACATAACCCACAGGTTGAGAACCACTGTACTAGAGCATCAAGGAAGATCATGAGAAGACATGCCTTCAGACAGAAAGGGGGCCGTTGACAGAAAAAGGAAGAGTAGTAAAAGGCTGAAAGCTGATAGGGCATATGAAGATCAAGGAATCAAGACAGATCTTAGGAATATCAAACAAATGATTCTAAATTCAACTTTGAAAGAGGGTAACAAGTAGATAACACGTAAGGCTCCTAAAGCAGAATCAGACCAACCAAGACAAACACTAGGTTTGGTCTGCTTTGAAAATCTCCCCAGTCCTATAGAGAGTAGTCTTCACAAACCACAGTGAATCCTTTGGTCAGGGCAGTTCTACGTGTCAATCTCCCCAGAGCTAGAGACAGAGTACAGTGGTGAGAATTTCAATGCATGAATGCTTTGGGCAACAGCCTTCACATATCTTATTTTTACAATGTATTATTATAGCATTACATTCATAGTTAGGGGTCAGCTGCCATTTCCTGAGGTTTATAATGTGCCTGTTTTAATTAACATCAAGCTGAATTTTGGCATACAGGTGGTCGGCACAGATGTGAATGTTATTCTAAAAAGTGCCTTATGGCTGTTAAATCCCCTCTTTTAAAAAAAAAAGCACAAAATATATATGTGTATGAATGGGTGTATGTGTGTGTGTGAGAGAGAGAGAAGGGAGGGAGCTACAGTAAAATGTGTACTGATTAAGTACTTTTCTTGAAAAACTCAAACTTTAAAAGTTTCTTCCGAAATTATTAAAATATGCCTACAAAAGCAACAAACTAATACATTGATCAGATATCAAAATAACAATAAAAATGAGAAAATTTCACAAATGTGGAGGACTAGAAAAACACGGGTGGTTTAAATGTAAACTATAAGGTTTATTAAATGTGGAATATTTAGATAGAGGTAGGACCCTAACCTCACTGCAGTGCTATAAAAACCACAATTATAACCTCCAAATGGTTTATGGAAGATGGAATTTAATTGAACTATATTGAGTATATGGAGCAGATTCCCCTGACCAAGTTATAATCTTCATAGTTGTGGAGAGAGACTTGTAGGTGATGGAACTCCAAAGTAATTCAATTCAACATTTATCAAATACCTAGTATGTACAAGGCATGAGATACAACATGGTATAATGAAAGGCAGAGTGCCATAGTAGAGAGAGTGATGGACATGGTGTCTGGAAGACCCTGGTTGAAACTCTTACAGACACTCACTTTCTGTGTAACTCTAGGTAAATCACTTACTGTCTCTGGCCCTCAGTTCCATCAGATGTGAAATATGGTCCTTTTCAGTTTTAATCTATTATCTTATAATACCAAGACAAATACAAAATAACCACCACCCTCAAAGAATGGAATTTTTTATAGGCTGTATATGAGATATGCCAAATAGATAAATTCAAAGTATATACAAACTAATGCACAGTTCTGATAACCCAGGAGATTAGAGAAGACTTCCTATAGGAGGTTGGCACCTCAGCTGTGCTTGGGGAAAAAAACTTGGGATGCAATGAGGCACAGGGGAGGAAAGAGAGTGTTGTCAGAAATGAAGGCCACTGATAAAAGGGTAGGAAATCGTATATTCAGGTCAGTTTGAATGGAATAGAGAGTATATGAAAGAGAGAAATATGAAATAAGATTAAAAAGGTAGATTGACCGTGAAAGGCTTTAAATGCCAGAATAAGGATTTTGCATTTTATCCTAGATGCAAAAGACTAACTGGTCACTTGGTCAAGAAACATTTATTAGGCACTGTGCTAAGGTGCTGTGCTAATTAGGGATCAAAGAAAAAACAAAAGACAGTCCATGATCTCAGCAAGGTCACAGTCTAATGGGGCCACAACATGCACATAACTATGTACAAACAAGGATGAGTTAGAAATGACGAACAAAGAGAAGGGACTAGAATCAAGAGGAATTGGGAAAGGCTTCTTGCAAAAGGTGGGATTTTAGCTGGGACTCGAAGGAAGCCTGAGAAGCCAGGAGTCAGAGATAAGAAGGGAGAGCATTCCAGCCATGGGAGACAGTCAGTAAAAATGCCTGGAGTTGGGAGGTGGAGAGTCTTATTTGAAGAAGAGCAAAGAGGCCAGTATCACCAGGTCGCTTGCAGGAAAGGAAGGTTTACAGGAATGAGAAGACCGAGAAGGTGAGAGTGAAATGAGAAGGCTCCAAAGGATAAGTCTAGGTTAGGTTGAGAAGGCCCAGCTGTGGCCATGTTTTAAGTTGAGTCTCTGGAACAAGTGTAAGCCAGTCCAGCTTGGAGGACTGACTACTTGTGGTAGATACTGGGTAGTCAGATAATCTCCCAGACTATTCACCAGGACTTCTTCCAACAGGTGGTGGCTCTCCAGGAACTCACAGAGCAGTCTTTTATGCAAATATCATGCAAGTATGTCTACCTGGAAGAAGGGGGACCCCTTAACTGACTTGGGAGAAATCTCAAATTCCTGGATGAAGGTGAGGGAGAGATTCCTTCCCACCTACTTCCATGAGGCTGTCAGGGAGAAAGATGACCTGGTCGATGCACCATAAAACACTGGGAGGGTTATAGTTTGGGTCAAGATTTGGCATTAATCCTGTCACTGGGAGAGACTCAAGAGTGTGCTGAAGGCTTGCTTCTACCACTATCTCTGAAGAGTGAATTTTTAAATTTTCAGTGTGAACATTTATGCCTCAGAAATCAGCAGTCTAATCATCAGGGCTCATTTCATTGTTTAGACTTAAGAAAATGAAAGAGAAAATGTTAATAATGAAGATTAAACTGAAAGGGGTGTCCCCCATTTTCAGAAAGAAGAGTTGTTAAACATTTAACAGTATACTCTTAGATAGTCTGCATGCAAAAAAGGTAATGACTTTTTAGCTACCTTCCTACAAATGACCTTAAACCATTATGAGAGTATGTATATTGTGGATCTCACACTCCTGTTCATTGTTACCACTTTCCTTTGGGAGACCGACTATGAACAGAAAAGATTTGGCATTACCTTCAATATGGACCAGATTGGATATTCATTTCACAGATATACAGATGATGGATTGAAGAGATTGAAAGCAGGGAGACACTAATAGGAGACTTTTGTGATAGTCCAAATGTGAAGGAATGAGAATCTGAATTGGGGCAAAAGCTATAGAAGCATAGAGTTAATCAATGGGAAAGATATTGTGAAATTGTAGAAATAGACCCTAGAAGACTTGACAATTGATTGGATGTTGGTGGGGAAGGGAGGGGGAAGGAAGATAAGAGAGTCAAGTATAACTCCATAATTACAGTCCTTGATGACTGGAAGGATGCTGGCACTGTCAACAGAAATGGACAATTTCAGAGAAGGAATGTGTTTGGAGTGAGGGGCATGATTGGATTGGTTACAGTTTTAGACACATTGAATTTTAAATGCCCACATATTAGACGAAGCATAGGACACTAGAAAGATCACTGGCTCTGAAGGTAGAGTATCTGGGTTCAAATTCTCCTTCTGATATTTACTACCTATTAGGTCTTGGAAAAGTCACTTAATTTCCCAGGCTATATAATTTTGTTCTTATTGTTAGGTATTTCAGTCACATCTGACTCCTCGTCACCTTATTTGGGGTTTTCTTGACAAAGGTACTAGAGTGGTTTGCCATTTCCCTCTCATTCTACAGATGAGGAAACTGAGGCAAACTGGGTTAAGTGACTTGCCCAGGGTCACACAGCTAGTGTCCACAGCTGAATTTGAACTCATGAAGTGAGTCTTCCTGACCCGGAGCCCAGCACTTTCTCCACTGTGCTACCTGGATGCCCTAGGGCTATAGATTACTAATCTGTACAATGAAGACATTGTTTCAGATACCTTCCAGCTCTAGGTAGATGAAGCTATGATGCAGATCCCAAAGGCAATCGATGATGCATGCCTGACAATCAGAAGAGAAAAGATGGCTGAATTCATGCACTCGGGACTCATTTGTATAGAGATGACAGTTGAAGCCATGGGATCCAGTGAGATCACCAGAGGAAGAATACAAAAAAAGAAGAGGACTCAAAACAAAACCTTGGTAAACACTCACATCTGAGAGAAGGGAAAAACAGAATGATATGACAAAAAAAATACTGATTCCTAATTCTGATTTCCATAAGCCACAGGTGAATATAAATAGTTCCTTTATTTTTGGTATTGTTTAGTTGTTTTTCAGTCATGTCTGAATCTTCATGACCCCTTTCTGTGTTTTCTTGGCAAAGACACTGGAGTGATTTGCCATTTCCTTTTCTTTGGTTTTTTGTTTTGTTTTGGGGTTTTTCGGCTTTTTTGGAAGGGGAAGGTAGGGCAATTGGGGTTAAGCGACTTGCCCAAGGTCACACAGCTAGTTTTTCGTGTTAAGTGTCTGAGGCCAGATTTGAACCCAGGTCCTCCTGACTCCGGGGCCGGTGCTCTATTCACTGCACCACCTAGCCACCCCTTTTCTCTTTTGTTTTGTTTTGGATTTTTATTTTATTTATTTGTGTGTTTGTTTATTTATTGTCCTTTTCAAGCTCATTTTACAGATGAGGAAACTGAGACAAACAGGGGTAAGTGATTTGCCCAGGATCACACAGCTACTAAGTGTCTGAGGTCAAATTTGAACTCAGATCTTCCTGACTTGGAGTCTAAAGCCTACTACTTTAACCACTGTGCAACCTAGCTGCCCCATGGTCCCTTGATAAGCTCACCTAAAACTGTTGGAGAGAAACAGCAAAAGGGGGTAGGGAGATGACAGGAAGGGTAGGAGTAAATGTGACAGATGCCCCTGGGTTCTGCCCAGCCCCAGCAGCAATCTGCCTGGGGGAGAAACCAGAGTCCAATTGTGGGAAAGCTTAGCTTATACACCACACCAGTGAGGTCCTGGTGATATGCAGGAGGGACCTGACCCTTGTTGGCAAACATGGCTCAAGAGGAAAAATCCTCAAATTTCCCTGCCACTACCACCCTCGGTGAAAACGTTTGACTCCTCATAAAACCCAAAATGCTGAACTGGGTGACTTTACCCTTCCTGTTTTGCTGGAGGTGTATTTTCTGGAAGACCCCAAAGTGCCTTTATAATCATCAGAGAAAGGCTAACATTTGCTTAATTTGTTAGTGTGGAGTGTATTTTGCTGTGTCCTACTTCTTTCACAACCGGCAATCTTTGTGTGGTGAATACATGGTAGTTTTCCATTAACCGAAGGATGGGATTCACTAGCTCTCCAAACATTCCAGATTGAGGTATATAGAGTTTTCAGGGAGGACTAACATCTCTGGTGTGAGGATTTGCCCAGCCCTTTTCAGGGCTGTTCATCTCCCTTCAGTATCCATCTTCACCCAATTCTCACCTGTGGGTCCAAGAAGTTATAGCATGTGCAATCCTGGTAAAACCATCTAGGCAGAAGGGGTAAACCAGGTTGAGGACAATTGACAGGCCTCAAACCAGAAGAGGGGCTGAGAGAGAAAACAGTGAGTAAAAAAAGGAGGGAAATTCACAAATAATAATTACAACTTTGAATGTGAATAGGATGTTTATAGCAGCTCTCTTCAGGTGGTAAAGAGCTGGAAATTGCAGGGATTCCTATCAATTGAGGAATAGCTGAACAAGTTGTGATATATGTTTGTGATGGAATACTACTGTGCTATAAGAAATGATAAGCTCAATGATCTTAGAGAGGCATGGAAAGACTTACACAAAATGATGAAGAGTGAAATGGGAGTGTCTACCTCAAGTATGTAAAGACATCCCCAGGCAGAATGGGCAGATGAGAACAATTTGTTCTAAAAGCCATGAGGGTAGCTGAAGCAGAGGCTATGGAGCACTTAAAGGGGTTCCGAAATTTATTTGACCTATTGTCCCCTTTTCAAAAAGAAAAAGAAATTACTTGGTGCCCCCCAAGAAATCTACTTTCTTTAACCCTTTAGTGGTTTGTTTTTTTGGTTGTTGGTTTTTTTAATCTGCATAATTTCAAAAAATATAATTTTTTAAAAATGACACATCTTAAATTTAATAATTTATTGTAAATTTGTGGGCTTTTTCCTGCTTTGAAATTTTGATGGCACAATATTCCATCATGCAACCACATGATGTATTGTTAACAAGTCATTACACATACATATTCTTGCTGATACATACTGGACTTCCTGACACATTTGCCTGCCAACACTTGCTTATTAAGACCTGTCTGTGGTCTTGAGCATTCATTGGTTATAACTTGTATTTTGTATGTTTATTTGGAAAATGATGTAATCACTACAACTTTAACTCTGTTACACAACAGATGAAACATGTATGAATGTTTTTTCAAATTTTTCTTATTTTCTCTTCTTCCCTTATGCTTCCACAGCCCCCTTATTTTTTTCAATATCCCCCCAGTTGCACCCAAGGTTACTACCACCACCCCCTGGATCATTCCAGTGCCCCCCAGGGGGCAGTATCACACACTTTGGGAACCTGTGAAAGAGCTTGATAGTCATAGAAGATGCCAACATCATCCACTGCATCTCTATTCATCTTGAATTTTGTCCAGCCACTGGTCTTTGATAACACAGGAAGAGAGAGTGAGGCTAACAACTTTGTACAACTCTGCCTCATTTACATCCAAATCACGAGCACATCAAGACATCATCCCATGATGTCATTGGTGCTCTTTGAAATGGACAAACAACACCAACCGTTCCAAATGACCAAACATTTATTAAATACTAAATGGTTTAACCCAAAATGTTGTCCTCCCATAACTAATCCCATATCTTATAACTGTTCTCCCCCAAAAGCATAAGAAATATATAGATGAAGATGACAAAATCACAACAGTGAAAATTAAGATCTTCCATAGCCAACAAATAAAAAGTATAAAAATGGAAGTGGTATTGTAGAAGGAACACTGGATTTGCAGTCAGCCTTGGTTTAAAACCCAATTCTCCTGCTTGCTGTTGGTCAGTCAACAAAGATTTATTAAGCAACTATTTTGTGGGCAGGTAGGTTACACACTGGATAAAGTGGCAAGTCTAAAGTTAGGAAGACTCATCTTCCTGAGTTCAGATTTGGCCTGAGATACTTCCTAGTTGTATGACCCTGGGCAAGTCACTTACCCCAGTTTACCTCAGTTTCCTCCTCTGTAAAATGAACTAGAGAAGAAAATGGCAAACCACTTCAGTATCTTTGTCATAAAACCCCAAATGGGGTCACAAAGTATCAGCTGTGACTAAAGAGCACCAGCAACAACTTGTGCTAAACCCTGAGGATACAAAGAAAAGTAAAAGATTGTAAATCTCTGAACCTCAGTTTCCTTCACTTTAAACAGAGGCATTTGAATGCAATGGTCTAGAAATGTCTTTCCCAGATCCAAAGCCTATGAAAGGAAATGGAACCATCCCATTCTAGGCCTCAGGTCTCTGACTATTCCCTTTTAGAATTACAGGTCAGCCACATCCGAAATGTGAATTCCCTTCTTCCCCGAAGAGATGGAAGCATCTGCTAACTCAAAAAACTTGAATTCTGGTTGCCTGAAGGGCAAGCAAGAATAGACCAGTTTTCAGTAGATCGTTGTTGCAGACAATTGTACTATGAACCACCATGGTTCCTTATACATAAAGCCAAAGTCAAAGTATCCAAATAAGTCTGATCAGTTTTGTTCATTTCAATGAATATTTATAGTAGGCATTCCCAGGGATTCATCAGTGACTATTAGCAGGTGTGTTGTGAATCACAATTTCATGTGATTATCAGGAAGGCATTGTACATCCAGAAGCCTTAAATCATGATATCCTGAATTTCCTGGAAAGAAAAATACCCTCAACTCAGTAGACTTTATTTAATAAACACACTTTAATCCTAAAGCTATATTGTCGTGCAAATAAACTGAGGTATGAGGCTTCAAAACCAGATGGCATCATCACCCTCAGAAATAAAAGAGAATATGACCAGTAAAAGCTAATCTGACTTCAAAAAATGTTTCATCAGAGCACCCACTGGGAACAGCAAACTATTATTAACGATAGCCCCACCCTAGCTTAATCTGATGTTTCTAGGCTTTCCTCAATCACTGAGACTTGTCTTGAAGCTTCATTTTCATTTTTATTAGGGGGGAGTGGGTTTTTACATCACCATATCCCTCCCCCATCTCCTCCCAGAGAGTCATCCCTCAAAATAACTTTAAAAGAGGAAGAAAAAAAGAGATTCCACAAAACTATCTGAAAGAGAAGGTACTTCAGTGAAACTTCCGGAAAAAGCAGGTCTTTAAGGTCTGAAAGTCAGAAATATGGAAATGCTAAGAGAAAGACCTTCAGATGCAAAAACAGGCTTTCTCCAGCTAAGGAAAGGGTTTTAGACTTGAATAGTTCAATTGTATATGAAGATGCCCACAAGACAATGAACTTACCTCCAGGGTACAAATTTCATTCATCCCTTTGTCCCTAGCCACTCATCTACATAAGATTCCCAAAGGGATTTGGGAAATGGAACTGACTGATTTGAAACTGATCACCCTAAGGCAACACGGGGGAAGAATTAATTGTTAATAGAAGAAGCTAGACTTCTTCCATCTCCTGCCTGGAAGTGACACAAGCCCATAATCAAGCTTTGATGGTATAGAAGGGAAAAAGCTCTGGCCTATCCCAGGCTAAGGGGTATTGCCTTGTGTGAAAGAGCTCTGTAGCCCTCTATCTGAAGAGAGCACAGTACTTACTACCCAGCCCTGAGAGAAGCTGAAGGTAAAAAAGACTATAGCTGCCAATTGGGAGATAAGGTCAAAGAGACAGGTGAACCAACCCATCCAGCACAGATGCTATGTCTTAAGAGAAACTCAGCCTGCCTGGCTCAGCAGCCTAGCCTGGTGAGAAACAACACAGTAAACAGGTGACATGCTTGGCCTGGACCAAGCCTGTGCAACATACGCTTGTGGCCTGCCAAAGGATTTCAGGTAGCCAGAGAAAATGTAGGAGATGAGCAACATACTGCCCACAGACTGAGTTCTGGGACCATAAGCAGCCCGTAGGCCTTATGTTATACAGACCAAACCAACAGAAATATCGTACCTTATTAGAACAAGCTCAACTGAACCACCCATCCTATGAAGATATCATTCCCTTTGAAGAGTCAACCCAGCCGAATTCTGGAGCTACTTGTCCACTACTGATACCGTGTTCCATAGCTTCTCAAGGGCCCTCCAGAAAGAAAAAGGTTTTGAAGGCCCTGTTGTTCAAAGGCGTGAGTTACCTTTGTAATATGTTTTTCCTACACTTCCATCTTACTTCCATCTTTACATTCATGCCCATTTTGCCCCACTCCTAGCCTCTGTGTGCATTTGTGGGAAAATGGGGAGGGTAAGAAAGAATAATGAAGAAAGAATAGAGGGTCGATGGTGTTGTATGAAGAAATCAGAAGTAGAGAAAATCAAAATGTTGAGTAGAGTCACAGTATCATGGGATTCATTTGTTGGAGTTGGAAATGACCTTACAGGTCACCTATTCCTGGAGCTTTTAACCTTTTGTGTATCATGGAGCCCCGTTGTTGAGGAAAATGCTTTGTAGCTAATGTCGTTGCTACGCTATTTGAGTAAATATCTTTGCTAAAGAACTGAGTCTATGGCTGATTAATAAGGGGAAACACACCAGTGGGGGGATAAGGAGCTAGAACTAGGAAGATAGCCACTCACATATATACCCCTAAGAACCAGAAGAATAAACACCTCTCTGGGGACCCAACATGCCAACATCACTGTGAGAGTCAAATGAGCCCTAAGGGATGTTCAACAAACAATATATCAAAAAAATTTGATGTCGTATGACAAAGATTCTGAATCTTTTTTGTATTAGAGACCCACGTAACTTCCTGGTGAAGCATTCTCAGAACCATGATATATTTGAAATTCACAACTGAAGGACATGTAAATTTTAATTAGATGCTAATGAAAATAAATGTGATTTTACAATACAACGCAATTGTAATGTAAAATGTCACTTTTTCATCAAATGTCACAGATCCCTTCAAATGCATCCACAGACCCCCTGAAGCTTGGCCTTGGACTACTTGGGTATCCGTGGACTCCAGGTTAGGAATGCTTGTCATACGCACCCATGGTCTGCCATCAATGGAGGAAGTCAGGAGAAATGTCTTCTTGACAACCAACTTTGGCCATTATAATTTTGCAGCATTCCATTTGTTGTTTTTGTTCTTTCTCTTTACATTTGTTGATATCTTTCTCTATATTGTTGTCCTAGACCTAGTCACCTCACTTTGTATCAACTCCTGTCTTTTCATGTTTTTCTGAAAGTTTCATATTCACTCTTATCTTATAGCAGAATATCCCATTGTATTCATGGATCAGTTTGCTTAGCCATTCCCCAACTAATAAGCATACACTTGGTTTCTCCTTCTTTCTTTCTTCCTTTTTGGTTTTTTTTTTGGTTTTTTTTTTTTTGCTTTTAGGAGGCGGAAGGCAGGGCATTTGGGGTTAAGTGACTTGCCCAAGGTCACATGGCTAGTAAGTGTTAAGTGTCTGAGGCTGGATTTAAACTCAGGTCCTCCTGACTTCAGGGCTGTTGCTCTATTCACTGCACCACCTAGCCACCCCTCTCTTTTTGCTTAACAACCAAAATGCTGCCATCAATATCTTGATGAATATTGGACCTCCCTTTCTATTTTTGGTTTCTGTGGTCTTGTAAGAGCATTTCATTCCTATCTCATTTCTCATCTCAGGTCTCTGAGTTTGCAGTATTTTACTGCAATCTACATCTCAGCTTGCACATTTACTCTTTCAAGTGCCATAGCACTCTCTCCATATTCTACCTTGAATTCTGCTACTAATTACTGGTATAACTAAAACTCTCAGGCTTTAATTTCTTCATCTTCTTCAAAATAAAGGGAGTTGGTCAAATCAGTCTTTCTTAACCTGAAGTCCATGAATCCATCCTCCACCCTCCTGGACAGATGTGAGGAGGGGAGAGGAAAAATCCATGAATTTATATAGGACCAAAAAAAAAATTATTTTCACTGATGTCTAACTGAAATTTCGTATTTCCTTTGATTATCTGTAAGCATTATTCTGAGAAAAAGTGCATGGGTTTTCCCACACTATTGCCAAAGGGGTCCATGATACACAAAAGGTTAAAAGCTCCAGGAATAGGTGACCTGTACGGTCATTTCCAACTCCAACAAATGAATCCCATGATACTGTGACTCTACTCAACATTTTGATTTTCTCTACTTCTGATTTCTTCATACAACACCATCGACCCCCTATTCTTTCTTCATTATTCTTTCTTACCCTCCCCAAATCCAAACACAATTACCTGTTATCTGTCCTTCTTGATAGGACCTTAACTTAGAAAGGTCAAGGTCACCCATGGGCCATCACCAGCCATCTTGATTTTTGTCTTGCCTCACTTAAATCCAACTCACTCTCAAGTCAAGGCATCACCCTCCTTATGTCATTGATCTCTTCCAACCCAAAGAATAACAACAAGCTTCATCCAACTAACTCTAATCCAGGGATTCAAAGAGAAGAATAAACAAAGAACTCAGTTCTGAGAGAAGTACTTATTTCAATAGAGTAAACACTAACTAATTGCCTTATATATGCAAGGTGTTATGCTAAGTATTTAGGACATAAGATTGAAAAACAATATTGTCCCTTCAAGGAAAGTGAAATCTTAAACTTTAAGGCTTTTAACCTTTTAGGCTTTAAGACTTAAAGCCTAATGAGGGTGGAGCAGTGATACAAGATGACAGTAAAGATAATTCAAGGCTTTGCAATAAGGGCAAAGGAAAGATCCAAACAGAATTTCCAAACAAAAAATCAAGAAGAGAAAGAATCTTTCCAGCTGTGGGGGTCAGGCAGGGCTGACTTCACGGAGGAAGCACCTCCCCTTTACCAAAACCATATTCCCTAAGCTAATTTCCTGTTGCTCTAGAGTCCACATTGCACATAACTTTGTCCCCATGACTGTAGTGACTTAGGAAACTTGACAGATTGATATATTTGTATTTTTATCCTCATTCTGCTAACACCCCTTTGACAATTTATGAATTTGTTAAGTTCTCTTTCCAGAGTGCTTAAAAACCTTTTTAAAAGAAAAGGTTTCCATAGAACATTACCAGTCCTTAGTGCAGAATCACTCAATTTATCATTCTTTGTGGCTTTGGAAAGGAATGGAGTTGAGAACAGTAAACGTGAATACATCTGGAATACAATAAATTGTACATTACTTTTGATCTGCATTCAATTTGCATGTTATTTTATCTGATGTAAAAAATTAGGTCTCAAATTGCTAGCAAAGGAACATCTTCACATAATTATAGTCTGAGTCAGAAATGAAAAAGGTTCTTTTTCCAAAGGAAAGATACAGATGTTGGTTATAGGTGTCCCAGTCACTGAAATGGGTTACTGTTTATAGCCCATTAGCTATATCAGAATCCTTTGGATACAGCCACTAATATCTGGAAAGTGGTAATATATGTATATTACATATATATGTATACATACATTTACACATATATTTTTAATTTATTGTCTCAATGACAAAGATTTCATTCAAATCAACTAAAGCATACTCTGGTTAGGTCACAAATTAAGTATGTTGCACTTGGAGACAGGAAGATTTGGATTCAAATCTTGCTCCTGACACTTACTAGCTATGTGACCATGACCAAGTCATTTCACATCTCTGTGCCTCAGTTTCCTCATCTGTAAAATGAGAAAGTTGGTCTCAATCTCCAAGAGTCATTCTAGCTCTAAATCTATGGGTACTATGATGGTAAGCATTTATATAGAACTTTAAGGTTTGCAAAGAGCTTTACAAATATCTCATTTGATCCTCACAACAATCCTGGAAGGTAGTTATTACCTTCATTTTATAGCTGAGGAAACTGAGGCAGACAGAGGTAAAGTAACTTACCTATGGCCACACAGCTAGCAAGGGTCTGATTCGAATAATGGTCTTCTTGACGCCAGGTCTAGGACTATCTGCTGAGTTGCTTGGATGTCTATGAACTTACGTTCCGATGACTCAAAGATGTACAATTTAATCAGGGGGGAAAGGGGGACCCTGATACATAAATATAGTAATGAGGAAAAGATTTAAAATATAGTATAAGAATAACATTAATATAATGACAGGAGAAAAGAGAGATGCAGACAAAGTAGTCTACAAAAATTTAAGGAAAGAAGGATACCTTTTTGTCAGAAGGGTAGGAGAGGGTATCAGGGAGGAAGCGGTACTTGAGGTGGGCCTTATAAGAAGAGAAGGATTTCAATAGGTGAGGAGGAAGAGAAACTCTGTTCCAGTCTTGGCTAGAAATTGAAGCCAGCAACACCCAATTCCAATACCAGTTCTGCTACTTACTAGATGTCTTACCTTACGCTCATCTCTTTATCTCAGTTTCCTTATCTGTCAAATGAAGCTAACAAAATCTGCCCTACTCACCTCATAGAGATGCTGATTATAAAAGCAATTTCAAATGAATATAGTACTATGAAAAGGAAAGGTTTCTTGTTTGTTTGTTTGCTTTGCTTTTTTTTTTTTTAATATTTCATTGTAACAAGCCCACCATGTGGGCAACTTCTGACCCTGGGTAAGCTGTAACCTGATGGCTAGCAAATGCTTGATCTTATTTAACCGAAGAGAAATTCCAATCCAGTGCCACTTGTACTGATCAGATCCAGGCACAATACAGCTACATGACAATCCAGTTAATCAGAAATGTCTCAGATCTTTTCCCTACATAGGAGAGGGAAGAAAAGAGGAAAGGGAAGATAGAAGGGAAGGGAGAGAAGGGAGGAAGGGAGAACAAGAAGAAAGAAGGGAAAAAGAGAGAGTGAGGGAAAGGAGGGAAGGGACAAAGGGAGTAGGGAAGAGAAGGGAGAGAGGAAGGAAAGGGAGGGAAAAAGGAAAAGAGGAAAAAGAGGCAGGGAGGAAAAGGAGGGAGAAGGAAGAGGGGAAGGGAAAAAAGAGAGAGAAGAGTGGGAAGAGAGTAAGAAAGGGAAGAGAGTAAGAAAGGGAAGGGAAGGGAAGGGAAGGGAAAGGAAGGGAAGGGAAGGGAAGGGAAGGGGAGGGAAGGGGAGGG
>CM053585.1:285941606-286004962 GCA_028646515.1 Pseudochirops corinnae
TGGGATGATTGGTGTCCATACACTCCAGCTAAACTAGAAAACAGAGACCAGACAAACAAGGTTGCATTGAGCACAGGATCTTCCATTTAAAGTTAGAGGTCATTTAGGATCTTGCTCTCCCTTTACAGATAAGTAAACTAAGGCCCAACAAGGTTAAATGAAGTGCCTGATTGACATAGGCAGTGACAAAAGCAGGATTTGAACCTAAGTCCCCTCACTTCAGATCCCTTATTCATTCCACTCCTCTCCATTGGATATAAATCCTAAATATCCACCTCCATAGAGATGGTCTAAAAAATATCCCTAGTGAGATTACTGGAGCTCTGGCTGGAGTCCCTTGTGAACAAAATTTAAAAATAGCTCATAGACTGCCCAAAGGAGGCATTTGTCATCACAGCAACATAGAAAGCAGCCCTCCACCAGGAGGACTGCTATTCAAATGTACTCTGAGGTCTCAGGCTCTGGCTACTGAAGATGAGATAGACAAGTAGGAACCATATGCCCCAAATCCCTCTAGCAAGATCCCTAGTTGGCAGATCCATCTTCCCAGCTCTCATGATGGACAACAGTCTGGAAGGCATTCCTCTGAGCTTTCCAAGTGAAGCAGGCATTGGCAGGACAGTTGCTGGAGGGAAGTGAGTGGGCCGCCTGTCCCAGATTGAGGGAGGGTGTAGGGTTGGCAGGGGGACAGTTTCCTGAACACAGCTCTCAGTGAAACAAAGAGAAAAAGGAAGAAAATGTCCAGACTTGGGCTCATATCTAAAATTAGGAGCCATGCTAGGCTTGGGAAAGACCAGATCTGCTCCAGAACCTTAAGCACTGATGTCTGAGATGCAATCTGTCCAATTTCCTGATGCCTCTTCTCTGGATAATGTATTTGAATTTTAAAGGAATTTGTGCCCTAAAGACTGAACTAGCAGATAATTGAAAGTACAGCAGACTAGCCAGCAGAAATAGAGTAAAGAGAAGGGAGAAGAAGAGGTAGTGTACTGAGAAAGGGGCCTTATTGATCCTAACTGCTTGTCTAAGCTGACCAAATTCAACCTTGGAGTTCACAGTCTCAAGTCACACTATTATAAACTACTCTGGTCTTTATATTAACAACAACAATATTAATAACTAGAATTTATATAGTACTTTATGGTTTCCAAAGCACTTTCATTCTATCCTTTCTCAAGCCTGGTTTCAAGGGTTATATCTGAAATTAGGTTTTCCATATCTCCATGCTCCTGCAATTACATTCATAAGCCAAAGCCGATGGGAGGGCTAAGAAAGGGTAATATGATCTACCCCTTCCTCCCAACAATTCCATGGCCTCTGCCCTCCATAAGTTTACAGACTGTCCTATTTCCCCATTGATTCTTGAATAAGGAAACAAGGTCAGGAAAGAGCTTATCCTGAAGTTGTAACTCAGAGCTAAACACAGCTACCATTCCCAAAGTCAGTCATGGAACATGGTGACTGCTAGAAAATCTTCTAGGAGGTTTTCCTATGAATGAGCTAAGATTTATCAAAAGATAAAGACCTCTTAAAGCATCAGAAAAGGAAAAAAGAAACTTGGGTTCAGTTCCATACTCTATCATTAATAATAATAATAAATATCATTAATAATAATCTAATAAGAACACCTTTCTAAACCTCAGTTTCCTTGTCTCTAAAATGGGAATGAAAATACTAGCTTCATGTAATAGGGTTGTTGTAGGGGAAATGCTTAAAGAATATGAGCTCTGGTCAAAAAATTCTGGTTAGGGATTTATTATTTACCTAGACAGACTTTATTTGATTATAATTCTCATTTTATTACTTATAAAGATGATGGAGAAAATGAATAGGAGGCTCCAGAAAAGAATTTCTGGAATCTGAAATACCTTTAGTAGGCTCTATTATGGATGGTCACATATGTTAGCGAGCTGGTCTACAATCTATTTAGTTCCTAACTTGTCCAAGATAGGTCAGGATGATTAAATGTGGTTATGAAAGTTTGGCATAAAACCCATAGGGAAGAGAGTAGCCAGTGGTCTGTAAACAGGTGTTAAACCATTTGAGCACTCCCACAAATCGCCCAGGAGATTTTCCCAGCATCCTCTGTGCTCCATGAGTCACTTTGGGAATAGCACTGGGGTTTAGAGTTGAGTTATAACCATTTAGAGAAGCATTTCCCTCCAGACCCTACAAAGGAAAGGAGCCATATTAGTAAATTTATTGAGTATTTCATTAGATCAATATGGAATATGATTTAAAAGGCTCTGCCTGGGCTCTTTAAATCTATTTAATCAAACCAATTAATAAAAAAAATGTAGAAAGTTGAAGCATATCCTGTAAGGTGCATCATAAATATAGCCCCTTACGTAGACTTTTGATCTCCCCCAGGTAATTAACGGCTTGAGTTAAGTTCAGTCATTCCTTCATGCCTGGCTCTGGTCATAAAAACCCCTGGGCTATGTGTAGCTCTTGGATTTATTATGTTTTTCTTACTGCAAAAGCTTCTCTCTCACTCCATTTCCTTCCCGCCCCCTACCCCCACCTCACCCTCCCGAAAGTTTATGCAGCCATTGCTTTTTACAGTTGTCAACATCGGCTACTATGGCTGACATGCCTCGTACAGGAGGCAAGACAGGCTCCACTGGGCTGCTGGAATCCAATTCGGTAGCTTCTCCCCTGCTTGAGACAATCGTGCACAGTACCTGCCTCCTCTCCTCTCTTAGCCCAGGTGGGGAAATGAAAGGCTGGCCTTCCCAATGCTCTCTCCTCCCCCACTCATTCTCTCTGCTGCTTTTCATGAATGGAAGGACTTCTCCCTGACTAGAAGAGTCTGGCTTCCATTAAAGAAGAGAGAAAACATTGCGGGATGGGGATGGGGGTGGGGGGTGGAATTTACTTAGTCGCTGGAACCACAAGCACAGAAACATTTTCACCATCTGCCCACACACACATACACACAGCCAGAAAGGAGTTCACAGGCTCGGGGCTCCCCAGCTGAGATCCTTCAAGGGTTCTCCTTGGGAGTCGCCATTACATCCCTGGAAACTAGGGAGAAAAATTAAGTGTCTATCATAAACAGGATCTGCCATGTGCCATAGCAAGTGCCAGCTCTGAAGATCAAAAGGAGGAGTTTTGTTTTGCTTTGCAGGCAAAGGAATCTTAGCTCAGGAGCTTGTAGAATATCTTAGGCTCTACAAGTATCTTAATGTTCAGCATCAGCCTGGGAGCTGTCAGCTGTTAGGATAACGCTGTGCCCAACTAGTCAAAGGATTTCGACAAGCTGGTGAAGCTCGTTCCATTCAGCCCAGGGCAGGGTCTGTGAAGATGCAGTTTTGTCTGTAAAATTGAAATGACAGCATATCTACAGCAGACCCTAAACAGAGCAGAGTCATCCTTGTAAAAGGCTATAGAGATTAGAACACCTCTTTGCAGATGGAGGCTGGGGAAATTGCCTAATAAATTTTCCTGTAAATGAACCCAAATTTATTGGAAGATAAAGAGGTAGTGTGTCACAGTGGAAAGAGCAATGGATTGAAAATCAAGAGGCCTGAGACTGATTCCTCATCAAGATGAGGCTTTCTCTTCATCTCCTTCAGTCTTCTAAAAAAAAAAAAGTATGATTTTGAAGTTTAAAGGACATAGAAAGGGTCCACTCTTAGGTCAGGTGGCTACCTAGGTAATTCTCAGAACTGTTTTTGGTTCATTATTCTCCCCTCCCCATGCACTTGAATAAGCTCAAATTTGTCATTCACATTCCTGTCCCCTCTCCCTCTCCTCTCTCCTTCTCTTTCCTCTTATTCTCTCTTCCCATTCTCTCCTATAGTATTTTCAGAGTTCACAGTCACTCATCATACAATAAGAAGAAAGCACCATGCGGAGAATCTTTCTCTGTGATTGCATAGTAAATTGAGAGGCCTGAAGAAGGTCAGAAGCACCAGATATTTGGGAGTCAGTTTATTGCAGCAAGGAGACTAGCCTATAGGTGTTGTTTGCCTTTTGTTTTCAGAGGATCAATGATGGACTTGCCCATGAATAAAGCTGTGCAAAATCATCAGTTTCACTCTCTCTTCCAGAGTCATAAACAGGACTTCAATAGTCCAGTGACAAGACAAAAGTCAAGATGACCGGTGATGTCCTGGGATGCAGTGGCTGACCTTGGTGTCTTCTATGTCTAAGTTCTAAGAGCTCCACAGTGTCTGCTTTAACTGCCTTCATGGCCATCGGAACAAATTGTTCTCATCTGGCCATTCCACCAGGGAGAAGTCTTCACATGCTTTGGGTAGGCATCCCCCTAACTCACCAACAAATATAAGGCCTCTCAGTTACCCTCAACTTAATTTAGTCCATCTGCCAAGATCATACCCAGGTGTAGCCAGTGTACATGCTAGAGCTCAGAGATATGGATCCATTGGAAGGGGGTCTAACATGGATTATATCTCATAGAACCACAAATGACTACAATTGGGGCAAATAGCATTCAAAACTTAGTAGGATAAGCCAATCACTAAAATTGTTTGGATAGAAATGGACAAAGCAAACAAAAGTTGTTAGTTCTGATGTTTGATTTGTATTTTCATGATAATAGATTTGGAAAGAGTTGGAATTGGAGTTTAGAGGTCCTGACTTTAAATTATAATTCTGCTAATGACTATCTCTGTAACCATTTATTGGGATACAGTATACTGAAAGAGTCTTAGCTTCAGAGTCAGTGGACCTGGGTTCAAATCCTATCTCTGTTATATACTGTGTGACCTTGGGCCTCATTCAATCTCCTTGGGCCTCAGTTTTCCCATCTAAAAAATGAGAGGTTATCTTTCCCAATGATCATTCCATCAGCTACAATCCTGCTTTACAATCAGACTAATGATTAATGGGAAGATATTTGTAGATCCCGTATCCGAGTGCATGCTGCCATGATGGGGGGGAGGGGTGGAGAAGGAAGGGAAGAAAATCTGAAACTCAAGGGACTATGGAACTGAATGTTATAAACTAAAAGTAAATAAACCAAAATTTAAAAAAATAAAAAATAAGAGGTTGGTTTAAATGATCTCTAACATCCCTTTTACGTGAACTCTATGAACCTAAAGTACTTAACCTCTCTAAGCTTCCTCATCTATAAAAATAAAAAGGTTAAATGAGGCAATCACTAATCTCCCTTCCAGCTTTAAATCTATGGTCCTATGATTAAAAAAAAAAGTTCCTATCTCTTGATCTCCACCATTCTCACAAACACCACCCCAACACAGGTGACAGTGTATTCTATTCTATTCTCATTTATTTCTATTCAATGAACAGATATTGAGTATCTACTATGCAAGTCAAGATGGCAGAGGTAGTGGGTGATTAAAAAATGTATAATGTGATCTTTTGCTTTCAGAAAGCTTACAGCTTAGTAAAGGAAGAAAAGGACATAAATTCATACACCTTGAGGAAGGAGGGAGGTATTTACACTACATTAAACTAGCTGCTTATAGTTCAAATTACCGGGTCATTTAAATAATGGCCACACTGTCAATCATACCAGTTCAATTATATAGTACTTCATTAATTTGCAGTAGCCAGAAAGGTTATCCAACTTAATGAAAAGTCTACATTAGAGAATATTTTTAAACAAATGCATTTTCCTCACTTTCAAGTATATAAGGTAATTTAAACAAATGGCTAATAGCATGTTGCCAAGTCGGGGTCCTACTTTGATGAATAGCAAGGAGTAGCTCATAATTAGCATGCCAGTTGTTTGTATATTTTTAATGGGTCCATCTACTAGCTAAGAGGACTTGAAAATAGTTAAAAGCCATCTGACCATTCCCCAGTGAAATCCTGTTTACACATTCATTTGATTAACAAACCTTTTTACATAAAATGATACTAATTCATTTTTTTAAAATAATACTATTCTGTTCTTTGTTTTTGTTCAGTCATTTTCAGTCCTGTCAGACTCTTCATGACCCCATTTGGGGTCTTCTTGGCAAAGATACTGGAATAGTTTGCCATTTCATTCTCCTGTTCATTTTACAGATGAAGAAACTGAGGCAAGCAGGGTTAAGTGACTTGCCCAGGGTCACACAGCTAGTAATTGTCTGAGGCCAGATTTGACTCAGGAAGATGAGTCTTCTTGACTCTAGGCCTGACACTCTATCACTAGGGTAAACTTCAGTAGGATCAAAATTAGTGTTGTTTTT
Source organism: Pseudochirops corinnae (assembly GCA_028646515.1). Lineage (NCBI taxonomy): Eukaryota > Metazoa > Chordata > Mammalia > Diprotodontia > Pseudocheiridae > Pseudochirops > Pseudochirops corinnae. Next base: position 285,947,771 of record CM053585.1, read on the forward strand.
ACCACATTTATGAAACTTGGGGCTACAAGAGTACAAACCAGATATGTAAGTGAGTGATAGAAGTTCCCATGAATCCACAAGCTCTATGAAAACAACTATCATTTCTCCTAGAGCTTCCCTTCAGATCCTCTCATTTTCAGAAGAGCCTTTTTTGTTGGATGTCTCTGAATCTTTTTATCTGCTTTTACAGCTAAACGCACATGGAGCAAAAATCTCCTTTAAAAAGAGGGCCGTTCAATGTATCCTCCTTTGGCTCCAAGTGCTTATCTATATGAGGCATCTCAGGGACACCTGGTGAAGAGGGAGCTTGAAAAATGGAATACAATTCCCATCACTAAAATGAATTTTTTTTTATCAATTAATAGGATGAGGAGAAGTGGGGAAGGAAGGCCCTTAGCTCAGCTGTGTTCCACTGTGGTGTCAGATAAGACAAGAAACTTGCCCTGGGTGAGATGAGTAGAAGGAAGGAGGGGAACTCATGATGGTAATAAATGTTTGATTCCCTCGGTTTCATTAGAGGCAGAGCAAACCAGTTCCCTGGTGCTGGGGAACTGAATCTCTCAGATTTCTCCAGAGCTCTTGCCTTCCAAGGCCTTGAAGGAATCCACCACAGTCCCTGCTTAGAATGTCTTTTGCTCATTCATAGACATGTTCAGGATGTTTAAATACTAAAAGAGAGTATTTTCCAGGCCCATTAAGCACATGGAATGCATGTTAATGATTAATAAGAAATGATGAATACTTAGCCTTAAAACCATATACTATTTTATATTTTTCAACATACCATCATATTTACATTTGAATTGCTTTTTATAAAAATTCAGTTAAAATCAACAGATATTCATTAAGTGACTGCTGCATCCTAGGCACTGTGCTAGGCATTAAGCATACAAAGCTAAAAAAAAAAAAAATGCAAGTTCCCATCAATACTAAAGTGGCCAAGACACCTGCACTAGGAAGTATGTATGCTACAAGGCAGCAATATTCACTGGATCATGGACCTAGAATTGGAAGAGACCTCAGAAATTACTTAGTGCAATCCCTTCATTTTACAGTCAGAGAAATTGAGGATGAGGGAGATTAAATGACTTCCCCAAGGTCACACAGACAATAAGAATCAGAGGCAGGATTTGAAACCCAGGCCTTCTCTCTCCAGACTCCAGAGTCAGTGGTACTTTCTGCTGGACCACACTGACTCTCCTCCACCAATGTGATCATAAAACTTTTCTGTCTCATCAATTCATCAAACATTTAAGAAGATCATATGTTCAAGACACTATTCTAGTCATGGAATGTACAAAGACCTACAAAATGAGGCAGGTACTGCCCTCAAGAAGCTTACCTTCTACTGAAGAAAGACAACTTGTACACAGACAAGTATGGTAGAAAGAAAATTTGAAGAGAGAGAAGGAGGGAGGGACGGATAGACAGAAAAACAAAAAAAAGAAGTCTTAAAATAACTAGGGGAAGGGTGAGGTGTGGATCAGGGAAAACTTTGAGTAGAAAGTGTCACCTGAGCTGAAACTTGAAGAAAATACATTCTGATAGGAGATAACAAAAGAGTACATTCTTTACATGCAATTGGAAAAAGATAAAATGGTATTTAAAACAAACAAAAAAAGAGTTCATTCCACAGAGGAAAGAAAGTTTGTGCAACTGGACAGAGAGATAGAAGGTTAAGTTCAAGCAATCAGATTGGGCTGGAATGTGGATTATTGATAGGAACACAAGATCATAGTAGTAGAAATGGAAGGGACGTTTCAGTAATCTACCCTAGTCCCTTCACTTTACAACTGAAGTAAGTGAAGTTCAGGGAATTGAAATATCTTACCCAATAAAGAGAGCAAGTAGCAGAGACAGAATTTGAACCCAGAACCTCTGACACCAAAGCCACTATTCTTTCCAGTGCAATGTGTTAAAATAAGGTTAGAAAGACAACTGGGGAGCCAGATTGTGGAGGAGTTTAAATGGCAGGCTAAGGAGTCTCTATGTCATCCTACGGGCAATGGAAAAACCACTAAGCATTAGAAAGTAATTGTTCACATTTGTATCAATTACTTGTAAGCAAAAAGGGAATGCTTATCAAATTTGCTGATAATTCACCTGTGATAGAAATACCATATTAGATGAGAGAGTCAGGATTTAAAATGACATTGAGAGACTAAAACATTGGGTTAAATTGAATAAGATAAAACATAATGGAGATAAATGGGTTTGAAAACTTGGGTTCAAAAATAAAGTTATTAAGTATCAGAGGAGATATGGCTAGACACCAGTTTGTCTGGAAAAAGATCTTGAGGTTTGAGTGGACTGCAAGCTCAATATAAATCAACAGCATGATATATCAGCCAAAAATGTTAACACAATCAGAGGCTACATTGAAAAGCAGAGCACTGAGGAGTAAAGTCGCTGTTAGTCCTAGTATAATCTCCCCAGGCCATATCACATCTGGAGTATTGTGTTCTGTTCTGGGGTGCCACATTTTTGGAAGTACATTGTTAAGATAGAGAATGGACAAAAGGGAGCAAGCAGGGTCTTGAGAGGTCTTAAGCCTGTAAAAGAGAGGACTTACGGGAGCAAAGACAGCTATCTTCCATTGTTTAAAGAGCTATCACCTGGAAGAGTAATTAGTTTTATTGCATGTGGTCTGAGAGAGCAGAACTAGGAGAAATTATTAAAAACTACAAACTAGCAAATTTCCCTTTTTAAACTTTTTTTCAAACAAGCAAATTTCAACTGAGAATAGAGCTGATGAAAAGTTCCTCTTAGAAAGAATTGAGTGTCTGCTTTTGGAAGTCTTCAAACAAAAACCACGTGATCACTTTTCAAGTACGTAGTGAAGGGACTTCTTTCTCAGGGATGATTTGCACAAAATAGCTTTTGGGATCCTTTTTGACTCTGAAATTCTGTAGTTTTATGATTCTGCAAAGGGTTTTGAGGAGGAGAATGACTTGGTCAGAGCAATCTTAAGAAAATTATTTTGGCAGCTCTGTGAAAGATGAATTGGAGAGGACCTGGACTGGAAGCAGAGAGACCAAAGTAGGAGGCTCTTCCCATAGTCCATGTGTGAAATGCTTAGGGGTTGAGCCAGAATGGCAGCTATATGGGCAGAAAGGAGGTATGATAAAAAGAACCCAGGAAGATAGAAGCTAATGCCAATTAGGAAACTAAGGGACTTGGTGAGAGAGAGAGAGGAGGAAGATTCAAAGATGCTCCAGAAGTTAAGGGCCTGATTACCAAGGAAGACAGTATTACCTCCCAGACAGGAAGATTTGGAGAAAGAATAGCCTGATTGGTATGGTGAGAGGTAACAAGTTCCATTTTATACATGCTGAATTGGAGATACCCATAGAGCAGAGTTATCCATCAGGCAGGTGATGGTGAACTATTGAGGTAAAGGCAGAAAAATTTGGACTAGAAATGCAGATATGGGAGTCATCTATGTGAGATGATTCTCAAGCCCATGCGACAAGCTTTCCAAGTAAAAGTATAGGGAAAGAAGACAACCAAAAATGCAGTCATCAGTGAAAAGTACAGCTATGAAAATTTGTATGAACTGATGCAAAGCAAAGTAATAGAACCAGGAAGGTGATATATACAATGTAAATGAGGAAATAAACCAAAAAGAAAAGAAAAAAGAAAAAACAACCCTAAAACTGAATGTACTATAATTATATTGAGCAATTTTATTTTTTTCCAAAAGCTCTGTGAACTTTGTTTATTTAGCATTGTAAAAGAGTCACTTTTTTGACAAACATGCCATTTATGACTTTATTTTTTTAATCAAAAAAATTATTTGTTTTTAGTTTATAACATTCAATTCTACAAGCTTTTGAGTTCCAAATTTTTCCCCCTTCCTTCCCTCCCCTCAATTTCCCTGCCCAAGACTGTGTACAGTTCTATATAGGCTCTACATATACATTCACAATAAACATTTTCACATTAGTCATGTTGCAAAGAAGAATTAGAATCAATGGAATGAACTACAGGAAAGAAGAAACAAAACAAAAAGAGAGAGAACAAATAGTGTGCTTTGATCTGCATTCAGACTCCATAATTCTTTCTCTGAAGGTGGTATTGAGCAATTTTAACCAGGGAATATACTTCCATCTCTTCTTTACAGATATACAAGACCATGGGTGTAGAACATTGCATATATTGCCAGACTTGATTTATGTGTTAGTTTTGCTGAACTGCTTTTTAAAATCTTTTTATTCATTTTTACAAGAAGAGGGAAGAAAGGATATATGGAAGTAAAGATAAAACAAAAACAAAAGACCAAAAACCCCAAAAATTTAAATAAAAGTACACTGTGGTAAAAAGTACTAAAGAAATATCCAGAAAAATACCAGGAGAGAGAGAATTAAGTAGTGAATCCAATGCTTGTATTACATAAGAAAGACAATTTTATTACTCTCTAATCACCCTATGAATTATTTCATTTGATCTTCACAACAAGCTTGAGAAGCAGGTATTGTTATCCTCATTTGACAGATGTGGAAACTGAGGCACAAAGATCTAACCAAAGCCACACAGATAGACTGAGACAGTCGAGGAACTTAAACCCAGTCTAACAGGCTGGGCAGCTGCAAGTGAGTCTCCACTGTCCTCAAAGACATCTCTACATATGCTACTATGTTTACATGCTATCACTTCCAACTATGTGATTGTTGAGAGAAGCCACTTGATTTTTGTAGGACTCTTTCCACATCTGTAAAATGAGAGGCTTGAACTTGATCTCTAAGTGCCTTCTAGTTCTAAATCTATGACCTTATATATAATTGAGAATTCTATGGTTCTTTGATCAAATGGGCCTCACCCTTACCCTTTGCATGCTTGGCAGGAAATCTGTCTTGTACACTATCTGATATGTAGGGTATATATGTAAAGGAGAACTGCAAAGTGGGTGGTTCTTAGAACAAGCCATTCATCACACATATTGATTATGGATGTAGTATGGTATGAATCAGAGAGCAGCAATCATTAAATCAAAGATTTATACTAGTAAAAGAGCAACAAAGCCATTTGTCATTCCATACCATGCTTGGTAATTAATTGAGTTCCAATCTGACAGCTTAGAAGCTGGTTTGCAATTAAATGTATTACAGTGAGGAGGGATTTCCTTCAGAGAGAGAGAGAGAAACAGAGAGAGAGAGAAAGGAGAGAAAGGTGCCAATGACTATGTGAAGTGACTGTCACCAAAACCACATCCAAGCTGGACAAATCAGATATGGCACTCTTAAAACTTCCCACTGGTTTTCCCACCAGGTCTCATCTCCTGAAAACATATCCCATGCTTTTGCTATCCTTTGTGTTTAGGGATGGAGCAGCTGAAGAAATAACCACCCAGAAGTGCACTCTGATAGCTGGAAAATATAATTGCCTCTATGTATTATCAGTAACTGAAGGCACAGCTTATAAGAATTGGTCCCATAGACTAACTCTTCTTATTAGTCTCACCAAGGCTACAGTGCCTTTGTCTAAATACGGCTCCGAGTACTATTTTTGTCAGGTCAGGCCAATTATATCTGTGGCTTTCCCTGAGTTCTGGACTGTTCTGTTTGAAAGAGTTGTTTATTCAATTTAGGAAAGGATTTATTATAGGTTTCCCAAGCTTGCCTAAAAGAGAATTCCATATGCCCCAAACTAACTCACATCTAACTTTGCAGAAACCCATTTATTGTATAAAGCACCGCACACCTGCCAGGGAGATGGCATCTCCCTCCTGAAGAATGAAACCTCAAGCTTAATCATCTTGTAGTCTTAATATTTCATAAATCCACTCCATATGATGACAAAGAGCTCAACGATTTTCTTTGGGTTAACGGATTCAAGTTTAGAGTCCTTTCTGATACACTATTTATAAAAGCCTGAACACGAAATTGAAAACTCTACTAAGCCTATGCCATTTCTAGCAACTCTTCTCTGATGGGTCCAGATGAGCATTTTCTAATGTAGTGATATGATTTAAACAGGTTACCTCTGAATTATCCAGTCCTGGGAAGACAACTTCCCAACTGTATCAGAATACTGAATTTTCCCAATTTGTCTTCAAACACTTCCTCCAATTCTCCCTTCAGCAGTGAGACGCCTCTGAAACCAAGTAATTATTTTCATCCCAGTACCTAGAATAATTATTTAGCACATTATAAAGAGTTCTTTTCTACATCTGTTCTCTTCTGCCCTTACTCTCTCTTTCTTCCTCTTTGCTCCTCTCCTTCCCTTTCTCTCGTCCTTTCTCGTTTTTTCTCTCCACTTTATTATACGTCTATGATGGGTCAGAGGCTGCTAATTAGACAACTAGTTGGGATTGATTTTTTTTTCAATTCATTGTCTGTTTGTTTTCCATGATGTGTTCTCTATATTCCCTCTGACTCTCCCCCCATGCCCTCCAAACCCAATCTTCCTTACCCCCTCTCTCTGGTTCCAGAAATGGCTTTTGTGAAGGCAAATGCTTTCTTCATTTCCACCAGCAGCTTTCTTGGCTCTGAGCCAGCTCTCCCCTCACTGCCTCAGAAAGGCCAAGCCTACAGAGTGCCTTGGGGATCCAACTTCATTGACTCACAAAATCAAAATATACAAATTTCCCTCTTAAACTATGATATATAACTGGGAGAATATTACCTCTCTACTGCATTAGGCACCATCCTATTACCTTATGGAATTACCCACAGTGGCAGAAATCCATTCACCTGATGCACTGACACCCTAGGGGGAGCTCAGATATCATAAAGCCAATTGATACATGTATATTTGATATATATTTTATGCCTGGAATTCACATCTCCTACATGTTTCATTTGCCATTCTGACTCACTGTTGTGCCCCCAGTGAAAGCCAGGGAAATTTCTAGAGCTTCTGAACAAGGTAGCAGTATGAAAGGAGCAGTGTGGAAATAGAAATCATAATTCTTCTCTCTAATCTAGCACTTTTTATTCAAGCATCCTGAAGATCTTTGCAAAAGGCATGTCGATCTTCCTTACCACCTCCTGATGGGGGGCGTGTATATGGTAGGAGTGGGTGATGGACCAAAAGTCAGGAAGACTTGAGTTCAAATTGTACATCAATGATGCTTAAGCAGCAGCTATGTGACCCTAGTCAAGTCAATTAACTTTTTTTTTGCTTTTTGGAGAGGGTAAGGCAGGAGGTTAAGTGACTTGCTCAAGGTCACACAGCTAGTAAGTGGCAAGTGTCTGAGGCCGGATTTGAACTCAGGTCCTCCTGACTCCAGAGCTGGTGCTCTATTCACTGCACCACCCAGCTGCCCCTCAATTAACTTTCTTAAAATCAAAAAGGAGGACAATAACAGCATCCACTCCTGAGGGTTGTTTTAAGGATTAAATAAGATAACGTGTAAAGTACACGGTCAGCCTCAAAGCACTAAACCATCATGTTATTACAGCTGGAAACTTGGAACTGTCCAGCAACAGAATCAGTTTCCCAGCTGAGGGCTGGCCTATGGAATCCCAGCAGAGAGCAGCTTTCCAAAGGTAACACAGGAAGTTCTTCTGAGTGGCACTTCCAGAATAGGAATTCTTCAAAACTAAGAGCTGGCAAAATTAATTCTGGAACTTCTCCCTAGAAGTAGCCCTCTCCTTCCCATAGACTGTAAGTGCTTTGAGGGCAAGGACTCTTTGTTCTTTCTAGCAATTAAAACAGTGCCCAATAAACAGTAGGCACTTAATAATTGCTTATTGAATTGGATTTAATTAGAGCACTGACACATAACTCTCCATTAGCTTGTGGAATTTCTTATATTTGCCCTCACCTAGCTGCCAAATCATTCCTGCAAGGGAATAAAGCTAGGACTTTAACTGAGGAATTATTTGATAGCTACTAAGGTACGTCATTATGCAGGGATATCTGCATTTTACCCTCCCCTCTAAAGAAAACAAGAAGAAAAGAATCAAATAATTGGTACATTGTCTTTAAAAGTTTGCCAACCCATGTTGTTAGCAGGGCACACTGACTTATCCAGACTGCATTTTTCCAGTCTGGAAACTGGTTTTTTGGCATATTGACAGGTCTTAAAAGTCAGACTCTGCAGAGGGGAGTGACGTGTCTGGGTCCCTAGTGGCAGAGTTTGGCATAGACATTGAGTCAATTTCTGTTGGCTGAATGGGCATCATGAATACACTACAACATCTGGACAGAACAAAAAGAAGATAAGCTAGCACAGCCTTTCTCTAAAACTATACTCTCATGCTGTTATTTCTTACAAAATAGTAGAAAAAAAATAGTGCTGATTAAGTGTGCATCTCCTGGGCTTGGCTTTCATTCAAAGGATAAGCTTTCTTAAACACAGTGAAGTGCACACTTAATAATTTTGGTCATAAATGGCCACCTAAATATGTCAAGAATAATTTAGTATCTGTGACCCAGGGGACTGAAAATATAGATGAATACAATCAACCACTTCCATCTTCTGCTCTCCCCTCCCCCCCTCCAAAACAAGAATTGACTGTTTTTCTTGTCTGCCCTTTTGAACATACTGCATCAGATTACACTGTTGACATCTGGTTGGTTGTTCAGTCCATGTGTCATATCCTTAAAACAAATAGGTAGAGACACAAAACCTGCCGAGAGAAGTAGTCAGCCAAACCCAGAATCTAAAGGCCAAGTCACAAGCTTTGGCCAGAAAGTGCTCTTAGCAGCTAGCTACGTGAATAGAAATATGGAGCTGCCCTCATCAATCAAGCAATCAGTAAGCTTTTATTAAGTTCCTACTATATACCAGACATCAAGCTAAGCATTAGAGACACTGTGCTAATCAATAACTACTTTTGTTCTAGGCAGCCCATCTGGTCCAGAAGTTCTCTAATAAACATAATCTTTGCTGATGAACAGACAAATATGACTAGCTCAGTTATTTTTTTATCAGAAATTAAATAAGATCAGACTCCTTTTGGAGACTTGTTTGTTTCAGTCAAGGTACTTACTTTTAAACTAAATCGAAGCAAACACTTTCATCCCATTGAAAAGTGTACTTGCCATTGTCTTCCCACGATCCCCCAACCTCATGTTTTGGCTTATGTTGAGGGGAGGAAATTATAATTATAACCTAGCATCCATTGCAAAGGAGCCAAGTTTGACTCGGGGATTGTACCACTTCCTTTTCTGCGCCCCTTTCTCCCATCCTGGGATCCCAGGAGGGAATCTATTGCTATCCTCTGAGACATAGCAATGAAAACACAAAGGTTTACTCTCAGTTGCTGCCAGGACAGGAGATGTTTCTATTCCCACCTCACATGTAAATCCCAAGAGAGTCTCCCTGCCTACATTTGTGACATCTCACTTTCTGAGAAGGAAGGGAGAGGAAATAGCCTAGGAATTGGGTTGATTGATATTCAGCTCTTAGAATCTTATGAAAATAGGGTTGCTAAAGTTCTCTGGGATCCCTAAATATTGGTTGAAAGTTCATGGCCTTATAATAAGATATCATCTTTGTAGAATACTCTAAATTCCTTCTGAATTTTTAAATCATTATTTATTATCTCATAATAATTCTGTTTACCCAGGCCTAACTCTTCTCCTTACTTACAGTCTCAAATCTCAATGGATATCCCAAACTGCATGACCTAGTAGACATTTGGTTTTATTGTTGTTTTATTGTCCAATTGTTTCCAGAGTTCCAACTCTCTCAACTCTTTGTGACCCCATTTGGAGTTTTCTTGGCAAAGATACCATTTCCTTCTCCAGCTCATTTTACAGGTGAAGAAACTGAGACAAACATGGTTAAGTGACTTGCCCAGGGTCATACATCTAGGAAGTGTCTGAGGCCAAATTTGAACTCAGATCTTCCTGGCTCCAGGTCCAGTGCTGTATACACTACACCACCTAGCTGCCCAAGATATCTGGTATGCATCTTAAATTCAACATGTCCAAAACTGAACTCATCTTTCCCCAAAAAAAACCTCCCCTCTTCCAACATTCTTATTATTTTCAAGGGAGCCATCATAATCTCAGTTACTCAAGCTTCCAACTCAAGTTTTGTCCTCAACTCCTCATTCTCTCCAAGCTCCCATATAGAATTAGTACCTAGTCCTGTCAATTCTAGGTACCTCTGCAAAATCTCTTGCATATGCTCCCATCTCTCCTCTGACATTGCCATTGCCCTGACACAGGCCCTTACCACCTCAGAGAGAACTATTGCAATAAACTGCTGATCTCAAGTCTCCTGCTACCCCAGACCATCCTCCACTCAGCTGTCAAATTGATCTTACAATGGAGGTCAAACCATTTCACCACCACTCACATTGTTATAACTCCAATGGTTCCAATAGCTTCCAGGTTCAGATTTAAAATCTTCTATTTAATGCCCTTTATAACTTGAGCCCTTGCTATCTTTCCAGTCTTCTTATATACTCATCATTGATGTGCCTTGCCCCAAACACTCCATCTCCTGACATTGGGCATTTTCACTGATGGTCCCTCATGCCTGGAACACTCTCCATTTTTATCCCTGTGTCTTGGCTTCACTGGCTCCCTTCAATTATCAGATAAAATCTCACCTTCTGTAAGAAGATATTCCCTATCCCCTTAATGCTAATGTCTTCCTTCAGAGACTACCTTCAATTAATCCTACCTATATCTTATTGGTACCTAGTGATTTATATGTTACCTCCATATTAGACAGCTCCTTGAGAACAGGGACTTTTTCTTTCTTTGTATCCTCAGAACATAGCACAGTTATAGGTATGTATTAGGTATTTAATAAATGCTTGCTGACTTGACTCGAAGTATGATAAAAACAAGCTGGCATTCATAGGATGCTTTAAGATTTGCGAAATACTTTACATACTAATTTGTATCTTCATTTTAAACCTGTCACTTGCATATCCAGGGTCACATAGCTGTTGTCAGAGAAAGGATTGGAACTGACATCTGCCTGATGCCAAATCCAGGCCGACTATCTACTATATCATCCTACCTTCTACATGCTACTCATGTCAATTGCTCAAGATCAAACTGAATAAATAAATGCTGAGAAGAGGTCTAATAGAGGAATCCATCAAACCCAGTCTATCACAAAAGGTGCATCACTAGTGTAATAGTAAGATGCATGAATCGCTTCTAGTCTTCAGTCAACCCAGCCAACCCAGACCCTCATTAATGACTTTTTCAGCTGCTTCTCCAATAGCTGAGGTCCACAGGACTGCATATCAAACCAAATATGCCAAGCTCTGAGCCTGACCTCCTCATCTGAGATATTTATAAAAAGGAGACCCCAATTTACTAGGTGCAAGCTAAGCCTCTCAGGTAAATCATGACAAGCACAAAGAGACGGTGTTCAGACTCCGTGACAGCTATGTAGGGAACAATAGAAAGAATTTTTCTATTCTTTTTCCCTACCTGCCCCCTCTGTCTGGGATGTTCTCCCTCCCTGACTCTTCTTCTTGTTTTCCTATCTCAATTCAATTCTACCTTCTGCAAGAGACTTGTCCTGGCTCCTTTCATGTTAACAGGTTCGCTCTGAAATTACTTCCCATTTACTATTGTATATGTGTGCGTGTGTGTGTGTGTGTATATATATATTACACACATATATACATATATATTACATATGTACAAAGTTGTGTGCATGTAGTTCCTCCTGTTGGAATGTGAGTTCTGGTGCTTAACACAGTGCCTGGGCTTAATAAATGTTTATTGACTTGATGATTTTCAGGGACAGAAGAAATATCAGGGTCTCCATTGATAACTCTAACATCCATTCCACATTGAGATGAGAGACGATGAGTATTGGTGATAAGGGGATGAAATGGTACCAGAGAATTCGCACATGTATCTCATGTGACTCCAGGGTGGGGAGTCCAAAACCACAAGAGGTAAGACAGCCACTGTGTGATTGATGGTTATATTTGCTGGCCAAAGAACTGCAGAAGAAAGTAATTTGCTCAGGCAGGTGGCCTCCCTCCCATCCATGGCTCCAATCCAGAAGTGAACAGTAGGGTGGCTGGATGGCTTCTCTTCATGCAGCCGAGGCCTCACTCATCAAGCCTTATTCTGGGCTTGGCTCTCACAGGCCTAGTTCTGCCCCTGGAGGCCAACCTGGGTATCCTCCCTGATATTCCCACCAAATGAGCAACATCCATCTCACTCTTCTCAGAGCTGACTTTCCATTCCTCAGGAGGGAAAAAAAAAGTGCCAGTTCTTTTCCTTGTCAACAAGACTTTTTTAATCTTAGAGTTCATTCAGGATTCTCTGCTTTAAAGGATTCCGCCCCCCCCCCCATTTTTTCCCCTCACCATATCTCCAATCTTGACTATCGGAAACCTCATCTTGTACCAAAGTACCAAAGCAGGTACTCATCAGTTAAAAGCAGTCTTTAAGAGAAAAATGATGTTGTATATCATACCAAAATTTAATATGATTTTTATGTACAATACTAATGTGCCTGGTAATGCAAAGATTCTCCTAAAGTAGGTTAATAACAATCCAATATTCTTCTTAAAAAATGAAAATGTATGTCAAAAAAAAAAGATCTAATGTAACTGCATCTTGTATCCATTGATGGAGTTGATTTACATAGATAGCATTTAACATACCATCATCATTATCCTATCAGTCTTCTGTCTAATGTGGAAGCCTGGAGACAGTCAGTGTTCTCAGAGGTTAAAAAAAAACCTCCCTATGCCCACCAACCAAAATGGTGGTAAATATAATAATAAAGATGATAACGATGATGATGGTGGTGGTGGTGGTGGTGACAAATAATAATAATAACAGGATAGAGGAGAGAAAAAAACAGGCGAATATCAACTTCAGATGAGGGAAAGAATATTGTATTTCCACCCTCCCTTCAGCACCAAGGTAGGAATATAAAAGGTTGAAGGAAGAAAGGAAGAAAACCAAATATTGAAGATTAAAACGGGGTTGTCGAATAAGGAGAACAAAAAAAAAAGCCAAATTATGTTAATAGGTGAGTCTGTCTCAGCTCATAGAGACAGTTTCTAGCCTACCTGCCTGGATGTAAATGAAACACAAATGTAAATGAAACACGACTGATGCTTTGGAATCAAGAGTATGAATATTTTCAGATTTTTTTTCTTTTAAGACATTAAGTGAGTTTAATTTTGATGAGAGGTACCAGAGGGAGAGCCCTGAAGACTTGCCAGTCTCTGTCTATTCATAGTACGAGTACGATGGAGGAGGAGGCAGCAGAGGAGGGCAAATTGAACACGAATTTTACCACTGTTTCCTCATCGTGGATTTGACCATCTCATAGTACATTACTATCCCCTTAGAGTTACAGTCTAGGGCCATAAACTACCAGAAGTGGAAAGTACCACAGAATATAAATCATTAAATGTCAAAGCTGGAAGGAACCATAGAAATTGAATGTCAGAACGAGAAGGGACCTTAGGACATAGAACAGAATGTGTTAGAGGTCACCAACTAGCCTAACCTTCTCATTTTACAGATAACAAAAATGAGAGCCAGAGGGGTGGTGTGTCCAAAGTTATCCAATTAGTAGTTGAGCCAGGATTAGAACCCTTATCTCCTGACTCCAAGTCCAAAAGCACTGATTTAGCGTCTCCCACTCCATCTACCTTGCCTTGCTACTGAAACTGATAGCTGCAAGTCCAAAAACAAGATGGAAAACAGAACTCTAGATTTGGAAAACTATTTATTCCATCCCCCAGCCATTTGAGAGAGGTCCTTTTTATTTACATAATCCTTTAAAAAGACAGCTGTCCAAAATGGATGTTATTTCATAACAATTAGTACAAGATCAGGGTGTAGATAGGGACGAGAAGAGGAGAGAGATGAAAATGTCAAGCCTGGGAACAGTGAAAGGTAAGAGAAGATCATGAAGTAAAGGAGAAAAATGAAGTTGGATATGGAATCAGAGAAGTTGGGTTTGAATCCCAGCTCTGCTACTTATTAGCTGTGTGATCTTGGCTACCTCAAGCTTCCTAGACCCAGGTTTTTCATTTGAAAAAAGAGGGGATTGGACTAGAAGACCTCTAAGGTACTTTCCAGCTCTAGATTTCATGATCCTGTGACTGAAAAACAGGAAGAAAACACAAAGAAGAAATAGTAAGTGAAAACAGAATAAGAGAAATGGGGAAAAGGGAAAAAGAAATCAACACATGGAAAAGAGAGGGAATTGAGAGAAAAGGATAATCCTTCAACATCATTTGAAATTTAGACATTTGATGATCCCCATTCTGAACACTTGTGATTGGTACCCAGGCTCCTAATAACCTCTACCCCAAGCAGATTCCAGGCATCCTTATAAACTTTACTCTCAACATTACTCAACACCTATCCCCCTATCTAATTATTCCCCCTTTGCAACTGGCTTTAGCTCACCACTACTATCCTGTAGATCCTCATTTCTTCCTGCCTGTGACTATTGCTGAAAGTACAGGATGTCATTTAAGGGCAGAAGGGGAGATGAACACAATTACATTTAGATTCCAAGAGTAACCCACAGGAATTCTGGACTATTGAGATGACTAACATTTTACCCCCATGTTTCTTTTTGTTCTGCCCTATATTTAAGCAAAATGTGACATAACTCAGCTAGACAAACTAGCTCTTCTCAGCCAACGGCCTAGTCTCCCAAAGAACAAAGATATAAGAAATTGACAGCTTTTGAATATTAATAGGACCCATCACCTTCGGTGAAAGGCAAGTACGTTAAAACTATCTCCAGGTTCTAAAATCAATTCCTAAAAGCCTAACTCATTGCTTCTCTCACACACTTCAGGATTTCACTGGAAAACAAACCTTCATTCCAAAAATAAACTTTGAACATGTCAAAGGATGAAAGCTGAACTACCAGTGAGCCAATGCTGAAATAGTGCCAAAGAACTAGACGCATTTTGAAATAAACTGCTGCAAAGTACATCAAAATATGAAGGCCCTAGAGAATAGCTCTGCCCACCTTCCCCAATCCTTTCTTCACTACCACAGAAATCTGAGGTAGAGTTAGAAGCCGTGGAGCTGAGACCATCACATACTTTCAACAGAATAGGATTTTAGAAAATTATTCTCATTTCTATAGAAAAGAAAAATTCAGGTAGCTTTCTGAGACATGCCTTCAAAACAAGTCTCATGAATACCATCACCCTAACCCAGGCCTTTATCAGGTCCCACATGTCTGAGAGCCAGTCTTTCTTCCTTCTAATCCATACCACATGTCAACCTTTCCACCCTTCTTTTACATTTTTTCATTTTATGGTCCAGCCAAACTGGCCTTCCTGTTCTGCTCCCATAATGTTACATGGTCTCTCTCTCATCTCTGTTCTGTCATCTCCCAGCCTTTGCACTGGACTGTTCCCCAAACCTTCAAATGTTTTCTCTCCTCATAAAATCACTTAGTTCCTTCAAGTCTCAGCTCAAATACCACTATGAAGCCTTTTCTGATCCCCTACAACCATTAGTACCTTCTCTCCTCAAATTGTCATGTCTTTATTTTCCATTTATTCTGTATATACATGTTCATGTTATTTCTCACAGTAAACTGTAAGCTCCTTGAGATTGGACTGTTTTATATTCGTCTTCATATCCCTAGCAGCTAATACATTGCCTCACATGCAGTATATGCTTAATAACTGATTCTTGCTTACTTGGTTGATATATCAATACTGCAAGGATCTGTGACTTTTTCTCAGAGTAGGCCCTTATTCCAAAAGTGCAGGTCATAACCTTTAATAGGACATCTATGAGTTGTTGTGGCTAAAAAAAATAAAACCTGAAAACCAAACCTAATGATGATCCTTTCCAAACTTAGTTAGTCTAGTTCTCAGATGATAGGTAATCATTCCCAATGCCAGAATGTTCAATTAGACCTGAAATCATTTCAGAAAATACCACCTGTCCCAAGATTAATAATAATAATAATAAAAAGGGCTGATTACTCTATTTTTTCAAGATGAGGTAGTAGAAAGGGCAGCAGACCAGTCTCAGGAAATGTAGTTTCTAATGCCAGTTCTATATCAGCACCCTGGCCTGGGCCAGTAGGTAAAATTGAGAACAATTGACCCCATACTACAAGAGTCAGTGCTGAGCTGCTATTTTCTCATCTATAAAATGAGAGTTAAACCAGGTGATCTCTAAGGTCCCCCTGAGTTCAAAATGATCATGTTTCTATGATTCCTGGTACAAGATATGCCCCTTGAGGGCAAGGACTCTTTCTAGATCCCTAGAACAGAGTAACATGGCTAGCACATAGTAGGTACTTAATAAATAGTTGTTGATTAATAGATTAAATCTAATGCCTGTTCTGCGTACCTCACAGGGCTATCGTAAGGATAAAATTAGAAGTTATACATAGGAGTGCTTTGACAAATATACAGTACGACATAAAATGCAAGGTATTATCATCATTATTATTATACTAGCCACTAGTACAAAAGCAAAACTCCCCAGAGGGAAGGCATCTCCACAGACTTCTTGATAGCACACCCCAGGGGACTTTTAAGAGTAAGGAAATTCTTCCTAAAATTCAACTGAAAACCCTTCTATTATCATTTATGACTGCTTTTTCTCAGGAAAGAATATTTTCACCTAGAGCAAAACAGTTGAGTAGGCAGCAGAAAAGGGTGGCAATGAGCAGTAGCTGCCCAAAGAATAGTTCCACCATGGGTTCCCCCTCACCCTCAGAGGGATTGAAGAAGAAGGAAAAATTGAGAAAGGAACATCATTGTTGTGGGATCCTAGTGGGAAAGGATGTTACCCAGGAGCAGTTATACTTTTATGGCAGAGTGGCAGAGGATCATAAGATGAGAGAAGGGGATAGTAGTTGCCACAGAAAGGAAACCCCACCTACCAACCACTACTATGTTAGCGCCCCAGGCTGCTTATAACTCTACTCTTCAATCTTAATTCTATACAACTGTAACAAGTATACTAGAAGCAAGTGGCCTCAAGATGAAGTTCAGAAGAAAAGAATATGGCCAGCATGAAGACCATGATATAGAAATGATTAAAGAAACTGTGGAAGAGACTTAGAGGGAACATGACAGTCTCCACGTATTTGTGGGATTTTCATGTGGAAAAGGTATCAGATTTTTTTCTCTACAATCCCTGAGGCTATGCATAGGACAATGGGAGACAGGTATACAGCATCTGATTTAGGAATGATGTAAAGAAAAATTTCATAGAGATTAAAGCTATTCAAAATCATAATGGGTTATCACTAAAAGTTGGGCTCTTCCTCCCCAGTTATCTTCAAACGTAGATAATTATTTCTCAGCAATGTTGTAGAGGGGATTAAATGAGCTGTGAGTCCTCTTCCAACTCTGAGACCTATGAATTTGCTTCAGATTTTCCCCCTATTTTAATTATCTATGAAGCAAAAGCAATGAGATGTGTTCAGGTGGTGTTATGAGACAGTACAGATAGATTAACCAAGGTTCTAGAGGAGACATGCCCAAATAACAATAAATCAGTTTGTTTGTTTGTTTAATTCAACTGAAGTCATTTTTTGACTACCCTTGGGACTTCTGTTAGAAAGGGATTTGTGAAGGGTGTAATGAAACTGAAATGTTTAGAAACAGTGTCCAGCTTAACAAAGGGATCGAATTGATGGGTTTTTAGACTAGGTAAGTGTTGTTCAATTTGTTAAAGTTTGCCAAATTGCCCTCCTCCCAATTTGTAACCAGCCATTCAGACATTATTTTGGGGCAGGGAAAGGTTCTGGGACTTCAAGGAATGAACTTCCAGGAATTGTAGTTCCAACAAACAGATAGCTTCAGTTTCCAGTTGGCAACAGCAATATGATCATGGCCTTTAATCCACAATGTTGGGAAGATAGAGATACTCCAGAGGAGGCTTCAAATTGGGATGAAAATGGACATTTTTGTTCTCTTTCATTCCTCTCTGGGTCACTCTCCTAACTCTGGATTCTTTATCATCCCCTAGCATCCTTCTACCTTTACCACCATGCTGCAGCGGCCTTCTCATCCTAGAAGATGCCTCCACCCCTTCAGCCTTCTTATGCTATAAGATCCCCCCATCTGTCAGGTCCCTTCCTTTGATTGGTTGCTTACTCCTGGAACTTCATTTTTAAAGAAAGACTCCCAGGCTATACATATTCCTTCCTTCATTCATCTCTTTCCTTATTCCTGACTCCTGAATTTCTTTTCCCCCCATTTCCCACATGAGTACTTTCCACAATCATCCCTTCCACTTTTCAGTTTCCATATATATACATACATATTGTCTTCCACCTGCTGTAAAGTAAGCTCATCAAGGGGAAGAACTGCCTTTCTTTTTTGTGTTCATTTGCATCCTCAGTGCTTAGTACAGGGCCTGACACATAATAAATGCTTAATAATAAATGTTTCTTGACTTGACTAAGGGATGTTGCTGTATCTAGAACTCAGCATTGCTCTTTTCCAACTATTTTAACAACTGAAAAGTGTATAGTTTGAACAGACTGAAGCTGCTGGCTGTCATTACTCCCTGAAATCAGTGAAAAGATAGTGATGGTTTAATTCCCCCTTTCCTCTTTTAATTTTTTCAATCAACAGATATTTTTTATCCAATTCTTCTATTTCTTTGCATTATTTCTAATTTCTGGCTTTGTTTTACATAAAACCAGGACCAGTCACAACACCTCTTCCCTTTATGATTGTACATTAAGCACAAAGGAATTGCAAGGGAGGAAGATGGTAAATTGCTTGGAATCACAGAACTGAACAGGACAGAAGTTTGAATCTCAGTTTAAAATATCTGGTGTTTTATATTGGCTTTGGGAGCTCTTAGCTATAATCATGAAAGAATCTTGTAATTTGGGTTTTTTTTTAATTAATCTAGATGGAAGAGGAGGTTGTGTTTCAGGACCATGTATCATAGGCCACTGAGTGAGGACTAAGCAAGATTTAGGTAGAACTATCTGAATAGGTATAAGTAAGCAAGATTCAGCAAGAAGCTTCCTGCCTTCAAAGTGAGGGATAAAGATTTAGGCCAAGAGAAGGTCACACCCCTGAGACACCTGGTGAGAGGACAAAGGTGTGGTTTGAAAGGAGTCAAAAATTCCTAAGGTGAGAACTATTTCCCTGCCTATACAGTAGACCTTGCAAAATAGATTCATCTGCTGGTTATAGTACCTTATTTTCTATCTTCCTTAACTTCAGAGCTCACTGTTTAAAAAGTTTCCAGGTAAGTAGACTTTGTTTTTAGTAATTGTCCAACTCTTTTATCATGTTCCTCTTCTAGTACCTGGCATCCTTCTCTGTTATCAAAATTGTGTGAAAACACCACCTTCATGATTCTCACTGACTAGTTAAAGCTCCCAAATACAGTACCCCCATCCAGGTCTATCCTCCCCTAATATGTCTCATTTCCAAAGTTATTTCTTCTTCTCCTTCTGTATCTTCATCAAAACCCTCATGTCTTCAATTCAGGAATCTCTGCTAAATCTTAAGAAGCAATAAGTCTTATTAAACTCATTCAAACTGTAATATCAGTAACTGATACTTTCTTCAGGTACATCTCACATTTAAAAGAACAATTGTTAATTCATCTGAATCTCTAATGAGTGAAATTTCTGGTAATGTGATAAAGTGATAAGATAATTTTCAAGATATGTGAGAAAAAATGATAGGGCTGTGTTCCAGGACCCCTCAAATTACAGTTGGCATGTGACCTACCTAGCAGGTACTGCCCGCCTCTTCTTCAGGCTCTGTTACTGATCACTTTTTCTCCTTTTTCATTGCTTCCCTTTATCCATTCTAGATTCTAGCCAAATTGACCTACTGGCTGTTCTCCGAATTCAACACAGAAACTCCCGTTTCTAGTAACGAGATTTAAATTCAAAGAGATCCACAAAATCGTCATCTTTCATATGATAAGAGATCAAGTGCCTTCTCTCACTGAAGGTAGGTATTTGCCATCAAAGGAGGGAAAGAATAGGTTTCCTATCACCACGTTCTCTTATGTTCTTATTTCTCTTATAATGGCCTATATGTGATCTTATAAACTATGCCTCCTCTGCTTTTTATATGATTTTTACGCAGTTGCAGTTACTGGAGGATTTCCATCATAGTATGACCTTTGAACAACATCATTCAGGATGGATGAACATTCCTCTTCTAGAATTCAATTTGAAGATCATAAGGAGCAAAAACAGTTCTTTTCAGGTGTAAATGAAACATTCCATACATTGCTAGTGTGATGAGGCTGTAAATAGTTCAATTGCAGACTAAAAGGTCTATAGAAATAATGAACTTGCCTCTAGGCCACAAATGTATCACCACCTTTCTAGTCATTTGTTTACATAAAGCAATAGATATTTAGCAAATGTGCTCAATTAGGGTGAGGTCCCTGGCTAAACCAGCTCTGAACCTGGAATTATTGTTGAATAGGAGAGACTATTCAGCCCTTAGCCTCTGCCTAGGAGGTGGCAAACCTTAGAATTGAAGCCCGGAGTTATCAGAACCAGAAAGGCTTCTGTCAGTCCTATTTTAGGGATCTTTCCCTTTCTGAAAGAGCACAATAACATGCCAACTGAAAAAGCACAATACCACTCTAGCTGTAGCCTGAGATTTAAGGTAGAGGAAGATTCCACGTCCTTCTAAGAGCAATTAAACTACCTATTCAGCTAAAATGTTACCCTTTGTGGGAAGCTGACCCAGTCTAGCAGCAAAAAGACTCATCTGTCACCAACACAGATGCCCTGCCTTGCACTGAACACTGTGAAGATTCTCCAGAGAGAGAAAAGATATCAAGATCCTATAGTTATCTAGTTATGAGTTGCCTTGGCCAAATGTTTTTCCTATATGTTTGATTTATTACTATTGTACTTTGTTCATACCCATCTTAAATCCCCCTAAATTTGTATGTATTTGTGGGAAATGTACCCACAAATAGATATATGTTTTAGGGGAGAATTCTTTTATAACCAGTATTCTTAGTATGCCTTATGAGTAAATGTCCTTTCTAAGAGTCAACTGAATCAACTAACTAATTGTTAATGAGAATCACACAGGTGGGGGCTCATGTGCTATAGTGTTAGGAATAGTCATTCATCCATGAGGTTACCTCTAGAACTCATGGTGACAGTTGCAACTCTAGGGATCCAACCTACCAGTGTGAGTGTGAGTTAGAGAGTGAGTCTAGAGTGGGTGCTACAACAGTGAGTGTAATAATAAAATTATCATTATAATATTATGACAAACCCCACCATAAGGTTTTTAAACCCACTGTAACATAAGACATCAGACTTCTCATTTATAGTAGTGTTCTTATGGAAATAACTGTTTCATGTTCCACTATTTCACCAAAAGGGTTTGTTTGTTTGTTTTTCATGGAACTCATCAAGAGTATAAAGTAAAGCATAAATATGTGTGTGTGTGACCTTGAAGATTGGCTTCCTCTTTTGATTTCTTGTGAAAACTATATACCACATAGTCTAAGCTCTTTAACCTAGTATGGAAGCCCCCTACAATTTTGCTGTTCCCCTACATGAATCCTCTACTTCCAATAGACAAATGGATATACCATCCCCTGAGTTCAGTATGTCACAATTATTCCTCCCTTTGGCTTTTACTTCTGTCTGGGTACTCCTTGTCAGTCTCCTTTTCTAGATCATCCTCTATTTCCTTACCCCTAACTTCAAGAGTCTTGGGTCCTCTTCTCTTTCTGTCCCTTCTCTCTCTCTCTCTCTCTTTCTTCAGATTATTTCCAGATAAAGACAGATAGATGGATATAGATATACCCAGTCTCCCTTCTGAGCTCTATGCTGTCACCACCAAACGCCTATTAGATATTTCCAACTGGATGTACCACAGGCACTTCAAATTCAACATGTCTAAAACAGAATTCATCCACTTTCCCTTCCCCCTAAAATCTACCTTACATCCAATTTTCCCTATTCCCATTGAGGGTAAACTTTATTCCTCTGCTAAATAGGATCATTCTGAACTCTTTAATCTCTCTCACCCCCCATAGCCAATCTGTTGCCAAATTTTATCACTTTTACCTCTATAACAGTTCTCATATCTGTCCTGTTCTCTCTCTTCTTACAGCTACATTTCCATTTCAGACCCTTGCCACCTCTTACGCTGACTATTTCAATAGCCTCCTAATAGTTCATCCTTCCTCAGTTCTCTCCCCCTTTCCAACCATCTTCACTGAGCTGCCAAATTGATGTTCTTAATGCACAGATATAACTGTCACTCCCCTCCTCAGAAAGCTCCACTGGTTCCCTATTGCCTTGATGATCAAATACTAACAACTCTCTTTGACATACATGTAAAGTCAAATAATCTAGCTCTATACTACCTTCTACACTTATTAAACATTATTCCCCTTCATCCACTCTTCAGCCTAATCAAACTTCCCTATTGTTCCTTAGGCTTGGGATTCCATCTCCCCTCTCTATGGAGTATCCCAACACCAGACTAAAGTTTTGGATTACATGCTCATCTTGTTCAGACTCACTGAAAGCATCTTTAGGACAGCTTCACTGGCAGGCAGGATGACAGACCTGATATATCTCTTCCTGTTACCAATTGGTGTTAAGTTCTTCTATTAAGTCCTTATTTTGAAGATGAAGATAAAGATGGTGATGATAGTCACATGCACTCAAAACTTCCCTTCCATATGAGTAAACAAGTTACTCTTTTCCAAAGCAACCCAGACCTGCTGTAGGTAAAACCTTATGAAAAATTTCGTTCCTCTTCTCTTTCAAATCCCCTCAAATTTACTAACCTTTAGTGCTACTAAACCCCCCCCCCCAAAAAAAATGAATCATTGGACTACAAAAAGAAATTATCAAGAGAAAAGTACCCAATAGTCAGCTCGCTATGGTAGGAAAAGTTGGATTTGGAGTGAAGAGACATCCTTAAGCACCAGCTTCTCCACTTTCTACCTGTGTGGCCACAGCAAAGGCCCTACACCTATTTGAGACTTGGTTCCATCTTTAAAATACAATACATTTACCCAATTGATAACTGGTCAAAGGATATGAATAGGCAGTTTTCAGAGGAAGAAACTAAAACTATCTATAGTCATGAAAAGACTCTCTAAATCTCTTTTGATTACAGAAATGCAAATCAAGATGACTTTAAGGTACCATATCATACCTATCAGACTGGCTAATAGGACAAAACAGGAAAATGATAAATGTTGGAGAAGATGTGGGAAAATTGGAATGCTAATTTGTTGTTGGTAGAGTTGTGAACTGACCCAACCATTCTGGAGAGCAATTTGGAACTATGCACAAAGGGCTATAAAATTATACATACCCTTTGACTCAGCAATACCACTTCTAGGTCTATCCCTAAGATAATCATAAAAGCAGGAAAAGGACCCACATGGACAAAAATACTTATAGCAGTTCTTTTCGTGATGGCAAAGAATTGGAAATTGAAGAGATGTCCATCAATTGCGGAATGGTTGAACAAGTTATGGTATATGAATGTAATGGAATACTATTGTGCTATAAGAAATGATGAGCAGACAGACCAGGAAAACCTGGAAAAACTTATATGAACTAATGCTGAGTGAAATGAGTAGAACCAGGAGGACATTGTATGCAGTAACAGCAACATTGAGTGATGACTGGCCTTAATAGACTTATCTCTTCTGAGCAATGCAAGGATCTAAGGCAACTCCAAAAGACTCATGATGGAAAAACCTACAGTCTGAATGCAGGTGGAAGCATACTATTCACTATCTTTTTCTTTTGTTGTCTTGTTTCTTCTTTCTTGTGGTTTTTCCCGTTAGTTCTAATACTTCTTTACATCATGACTATTGTGAAAATACGTTCAATATGAATGTATAACTAGTCTATATCAGATTGCATGCTGTCTTGGGGAGGGGGAGGAGAGGATAGGGAAGAAAATTCAAAACTCAAAATCTTATAGAAGTGAATGTTGAAAACTAAAAATAAATAAATTTTTATATATGTATTCATATATATTTTAATAAAATGCAACAAAATATAGAGAAATATTCCTTGCCCTTCAGGGTAGTAGTAAAGAAAATATTCTAGAAACATGAGCTGCTGTCATTCTGAGGAAACACGGAGATTTCATAGGCCAGGCAAATGATGTTGATGAAAATTTCCTGTTGGCTCCAGAGCCCCTTGCTAATTGGCCCCTGTGTGCCCTCTATGTTTTGGCTTTCTCAAGGCTGGATTGCTTTTCCTCCTCAGCCAAGCAGAGAAAACCAGATCACATTTCCCATTTGGATGTCCCAAATTCGTTCTTCCATCCTGAGCGGACACACTGCCGCTTTAAATACATTATGAAGATGATCAGTAATGTATCAAGGTGTCTTTGCAGGATGGTATAAACTTCGGCTGCACTACTTATTGCCATAAACCACACTTCCAGGTTTTTATTTATATGGGCATTAGCTCAATATGATTGGATCTGTAGGCAGCAGAGGCGATTGCAGTAATTTATATATATATCAATAAAGGTCTCCAGCCAGCCACTGGGTGCTCTAAGGGAAACAGTAGTTCCATTTAAAACATTAGGAACAGAAGAAATTGAAAATAACTCTCTATTTAGAGGCCAAGAAGTAAGACAGTATGCAAGGAAGGTCCCAGTGCAGCCAGGCTATGCTAAAAAGGCTGTTAAAATAATGTTTGGCTTATATTTTAGGCACAGAATTTAACTTAACCCCTTCCTCTCATTGTTGATTTTTTTTTCATTTATTTATTTTTTAAGAACTAAATATACTAGAAAGATGTGATAGAATGAACTAGGAGTCAGGAGACCTCGGTTCTAGTTTTGACTAACTCCCTGTGCCTCCTTAGGAAAATCACTAAACCTCTCTAGGCCTAAATTCCCTGTCTGTAACTTGAAGGGCTTGGTCCAGATGATTTCTAAAGACATTTCCAGTTCTAACATTATATGATTCTTTGACGCTTCCATTCCATCTCTTGGAAATGAAAGCAGGTGCCACCATGGAATTGGTTCTCTGATTTAGAATCCTCTAATGCCAAAGCTGGAGGAGATAATAGAGATTTATTTTACCATAAAGAAAATACTCACAAGGTCTGAGGGTGTGGAAGGCATGAACAAATTCCACCATGGGTCCTCTGACTACAGCAGCCATCTGAAACTGCCTCTTTCTTCTTCCCTCTTCCTGCTCCCTCCCTCTTCTTTCTTCCCTCCTTACACTTGAGATGTTGATTGATTTATAAACGTATAAAGGGACCAACTCTTATTTTTTTTTTTTGAGCAAACTATGTGGGTCTCTCTCCCAACCCACCACAAGGTCTTTAAATTCGTATTTACTGACATCTTCCACACTACAAACTGTATACAAATAAATACGGTCTTGAATGTGTTGAATTAGCTAATGCTTCTGTTGCTGAGACAGGCACTCCCTGCCTCTGAACACTGCCCAGCCCTCTAAGTTAGTCCCAGGGCCAATGTATTCTTGGTCAGCATCTTTTCAAAACCACAGTTCCTTTGTTACTTTGTGTCCCTTTGTTACCAAGCAAAAGGATTGATTTATTCAAAACAAGAGCATTTAATTAAATATAATAATAAGGTGATAATAATAAGGTAAATCACAAGAGGAAAAAACTTTCCCATTAGCACAGAGTTATAATCTCCCAAAGATTCTAATGACGCTGATAAGAGAAAGAATAGTCAAAGTTTAGACAACTGATGGTCCTAGGGTTCTGTCTTCAAAGTTCCTTCCTGATACAGAGCTGCTGATGTCTTCTTCTAGGCTGCTTCCTTCATTGAGCTGTAAGCTACTGATGTCAGATGCTGGGCTGCTTCTTCATTGAGTTTCTACTGCCATCTGCTGATTTTCTGGTTAATCGAGAAGTGAATAATGGTCTTGGAAGGTAGCATGTGAAAAGAGAATTGGTATTTATAAACAACAGTTTAATACATAGGAATGTCAATGTACTGGTCAAGGACTAAATTTCCTTATTGTCTTGCAAATCTAATCTAAAGGATTTGACATAGAAAAATTAAAGGGGGAGGGGGAGGGGGACTGCCTGCATATATCTACCAAGTAAGATAGACTATGGGTAGCTATAATGAAGGAGGAATAGCAATTGAGATACCTCATAGTACATAGCAAGACAAAAATCTAAGAAAGTAGTCAATAGTACAATCCATATCCTGCAATGTCTATATACAAAATACACAACATTTAGGCAAGAAACAAGAGGAACTAGATGTCTCTAAGCCAAAAAAATGGCAAATTTGGCCTCAGGGATCTCACTGAAAATTGATAGGGTGAGACCAATGATTGAAATTTGGCTTTGGATGATTATACCTACATCTCAGTCAAAAGAGATAGTTTAATGAGATAACTCCAAAAGACTCATGATGGACAGGGATATCCACATCCAGAGGAAGAACTACAGAGTCTGAACACAAATTGAAGCAAACTACTTGCTCTCCCTCTTTTTTTGTTTTGTTTTGTTTCTTCCCTCTTATCGTTCACTCCATTGGTTACAATCCTTCTTTACAACTTGACTAATGTTTAACGTGAAAGTATTTGTAGATCCTATATTTGATTGCATGCCACCATGGCGAGGGGAGGAGAGAATGGGGGAGAAAATTAGAAGCTCAAGGGACTGTGGAACTGAATGTTATAAACTAAAAGTAAATAAATTTTTTAAAAAAGAAATAGTGTAAATAAAAGAAGGGTAGTACATCATCACATATTAAGAAGGTATATTCTTATAAGGAAATCTAGGAACCTGTAGAGAAAAGCTAAATGGAGAACATTTGTGTAAAGATCAATGGATGGATAAACAGAAGTCATTTTATCATTGAAGTATACTATATATACGATAGATAGATAGATAGATAGATAGATAGATAGATAGATAGATAGATAGACAGCAGACACAGACAGACAGACAGACAGATAGATAGATAGACAGACAGACAGACAGACAGACAGATAGATAGATAGATAGATAGATAGATAGATAGATAGATAAAGAGATAGAGATAGAGAGAGATAGATATATAAAGGAAGTACACAGACAATACAGATCATGAGCTTGGCACACAAAGATATATAAGAGAGAGATGGAAGACTTCAAATTATACAAAAATCTATTGGAGTTCTGTATCTTTCTCTGTCTCTGTTGCTGCCCCTTTTCTAACTTTCTGGCTCACCTAGGCAGATAAGTGGCACAGTGGATAGAGCTTTAAGTCTAGAGTCAGGAAGACCTGAGTTCAAATCCTACTGCAGACACTTGGCATGTTACTCTAGACAAGTCACTTAACCTCTTCTACCTCAGTTTCCTCAACTGTAAAATTGGAATAATAATCATACCTATGTCCCACGGTTATTTTGAGACTCAAATAAGACAATATTTGTAAGTATTTAGCACAGTGCCTGACATTAAGTACATGTTAGAGCTTAATAAATGTTTGCTCCCACATACACATGCAGAGTAGCTAATAACTTATTTATCCTTCAAAAGATGGAGGACTAAGTGAAGGTAAGGACTATTCTGGGTATTATTCTCAATAACAAGGAAGGATGAGGTTTGGGGATAGAAATGATGGGAATATTGAAAGATACATGAACATAATCTTCTCAAGTTTGTGTGAGAGTAGAGTCAGGTATGGTTCAACAAGTCCCCTAGGTCTTGGAAGAGAAGATGAGTGAAATGATGGGTGGGATCCCATGGACTATATTTCTTTAGAGCAGTGGTTCTCAACCTTCCTAATGCTGCAACCCTTTAATACAGTTCATGTTGTGGTGACCCCGAACCATAAAATTATTTTCGTACTTCATAACTGTAATTTTGCTACTGTTATGAATTGTAATGTAAATATATGACATATATATTGTTACAAGTTGAACATAACCCACAGGTTGAGAACCGCTGCTTTAGAGGAAATCATTCCAGGAGAAATAGGAAGTCTCAACGATGAAACCAAAGTCACAAAAGGAAAATAACCCTAATGAAGATGAAAAAGAGGAGTTAAATGAAAAGACTGGAAAGTAAACACAGAGAACTCACCAACCAAGTTTGACTTTTAAATGATGAATCTTTTTTAAAGATAAGTACAGACATGTATAACATATCAGATTGCTTACTCTCTTAAGGAAGGGGAAGAGGGAAGAGAGGGAGAAAATCTTAGAACTCAAAATCTTATAAAAATGAATGTTGAAAACTTTCTTTACATTTAATTGGAAAAAATTAAATACTGTTAAGTGGGGAAAAAATAAAGATAAGCACAAAACATAGCAACAAAGGCAGGGAAACAGAGCTATAACAATAGCATTAGGACTGCTAAAACTCAGGAAAAGCTGGGGCTATCAAGAAAAGTGAAAAAAAACAAAAGGAATTTTTTTTGGTCCTATCCCTAAAAAGGGATGTATCTGAAGGTTGGGATGGACATGATGGTGACAACTCATTTCCACTTTCTGTGCTGAAAAGAATGACCTTTGGACTGAAAGGGACAGGGAAAAATATACTAATAGGAAGTTGATACTTCGGCGATTATAAGTCAGCATCTACCTGCCCTTGATGAGTAAGTCAGCTGACCCAGTAAGTACATCCTCAGGTACCAAACTGGCAGATGTGATGACTTAGGCATAATCAGTGATATCTGAAAGTCTTTGGAATGGGAGCAGTTGACCAGGAGTAGAAAAGGAAAGAAGGAACAAGTATTTCTTCAGTGTCCGTTGTATGTCAGGCACTGTATTATGCTCTTTACAGACATCTCATTTGATATTTTTTAAATTTCTTTTTAATTTTAGACTCAAGTTCTAGAACACAAGTACAGAATAGAGAAAAGAAACAAAAACATCATAAACTTAAATATTGGAACTTAAATACAAAGAAAGAAAAAGCATGTTGTGTGCCTAACAGAACATAAGAGAGGATTCAAAATATGTAAGAGCAAATTTTCATTTCAAGAAAGCCTATGTGATAAATAATACATGTTGTGTTGAGAATTGTCCATCTTTTCTTGGCTTCCCTTTAAGTTTTTCCTTTATTCTCTGCTGTGCTCTTTTTTACTTTGTCTTTTTCCCCTCCCCCAATACAATACTACAATAAAGTTTAGATATGTTTCTCTATAGCTGTAAATATATACATACACATATATACATACATATATAGACATACAGTCTCCCAAACATATTTTATTCCTGATCTTTGTTTTTGTTTGTGCATATCTCTTGTTTCCTATTCCTACTGCCTCCTCTACTTTACTTCTACCCACTACTTTGTCCTCCTAGTACTTGCCTACCCCTCTCCACGGATCCCTCCCCTATCCTCCCATTCCCATAAATCTGAACAACTTTCTATACTCCCTTTTACCTATTCTCTCACTCTCCCCTCTAAAGATCTTTCCCTTGTACTCTCCCCCCTCTCTATACCCCTACCATTTTATTTCTTCTGAATTTAGAAGACTTTCATACTCTTCTAAATATATATGTATTGTTCCCTCTTAAACCTATTCCTGATGAGAGTAGGTTACCAGAACTATAGCTCTCCTTCCCTACCTAATTCTTCTCTATCAGTTCTTCCTCTTGCACCTCATTTGTATAAAATAATTAATCCTTTTAGTTTAGTTTTACTTTTTGAATTCATATCATACTCAGGTTTACCCCAATCTTTCTTATAAGTTGCCCAATTTTTAATAAGATTTTTAGACATACATTTTACATATATAAAAAAGTAAATAGCCTGTCCTTATGAATCCTTTATAATCAGTCTTCTGTGTGTGCCTTATATTTCTCTTGGTTGTTATACGTCGACTCTTCTATTGAGTTCAAGATTTTTTTAAACAAAGTCTTGGGAGTTTATCAAATGTCCACTTTTTTTCATTCAGGATGATACTTAACTTTTCAGGGTACGATATTTTTGGCCAGAGTCTCAATTCTTTTGCTTTTCAATATGTTGTGTTCCAAGACCTGCGATCCCTTAATGTCTCTGCTATTAGGTCTTGTGTAATTCTAATTCTGGCAACATGATATTTAAATTGTTTTAATCTTGATGCTTTTAATGTTATCCTTGAACTGGGGGTTTTGGAATTTGACTATGATATTCCTATGAGGTTTCCTCATAGGATTTCTTTTGAGTCATGATCAATGGATTTTTTTCTATTTTCTACTTTCCCCTCTTGTTCTAATGCTTCAGGACAATTTTCTTTAATTATTTCTTGCATTATTGTATCAAGATTCTTTTTCTGATGGTAACTTTTAGTTAGTTCAATTATTTTTATATTTTCTCTTCTTGATCTATTCTCCAAATCTGTTGTTTTTTCTTATAAGATGTTTCGCTTTCTCTTCTATTTTTCATTATTCATATTGTATTTAATCATTTTTTGATCTCTTATAATTTCATTGGCTTCACTTTACCCAATTTTAATTTTCAAGGTGCAATTTTCTTCCTTAAGATTCTGAATCTACTTTTCTAATTGGTTGACTTTCCTTTCATACTCTTCTTGTTTTTCTTGTATTATTCTTATTTATTGTTATTTTTTTTTTTTAGTTTTTCCTCCATCTCAGCCATTTGATTTTTAAAGTCTTTTTTAAGATCTTCTATGAATTCTTTTGGGCAGGTGACCATTAGACATTACTCTTTGGGGGTTTCTTTACTTCAATATCCTTCTCTGAAGATGAACCCTGGTCACCTCCATTCCCATAATAGCTTTCTGTGGATGGATTCTTTCTCCTTTGCCTGTGAATTTTTTATGGTAATAGCTTGATTTTGTAATCACCTCTAGCCCTGAAGCATGAGAAATGGTGCCTCTTGCCCTAGATCTTCAGTTCTCCTCTCTAGCCTGGAACCAAAGCCAAACTTCCAACCTCTTGTAAGTGCCCACAGCCAGGTGTCTTCAACCCCACTGCTTCTGCACTCACTGGTCATGTGCTGGTTCCTTCTTGCCCCTGTTGTTCTTTGCAGCACAGTTGGGTCTGGTGTTTCTTGTTAGCAGAGGTTCCTTCTATCTTCCTGAGCTCAAATGCCCAACTCCCCTCACTATCCCAGGGGTAAAAGTTCTTGTGGCTGGGGCCGAGGCAGCCTCTCAAACCAACCAGGGACCTGCATGCTTGCTGTTAAAATGAATCTGAGCCTGGAGGTCTTTATTCTTCACAGGGACCAAACCTCATCCTGGGATTTTTCTTCTGATCTTCCCAAATTGTCCCAAGAAGACCCCAGTTCTGCCCCTATTCTTATTTATCTCCACCCACATTTTGTTCACCCTAAGGCACTATTTTAAGTCTTTAGTGAGGGAAAATCTTGAGAGCTTGGAATTTTCTGACCTACCCCGCCATCTTCCCAGAATCCTCTTCATTTGAAATATGCTTTGCATGACTACACATGTATAATCTTTATCAAATTGCTTGCCTTTTCAACAAAGAAGAACAAATGGGAGGGGAAGAAAGAATTTGAAATTAAAAATTGTAAAAAAAAAATCAAAGGTTAAAATTGTTTTATGTGCAATTGGGAAAAAAGGAAATATTAAAATTTTTTAAAATAAACAGAAAAAAATCTAATTTGAGAAAAGAGCAAATGTCCCAATGTTCAGAAAAGTAGAGATTATAATATGCAAACTATAAATCAAGGATCTGTTTCACATCCCATTATTTAATATGTGTATCAATGAGTTGGATAAAAGCAAAGATGTCATGCTGTTTTGTGATAAATTTGTAAGTAACACAAGGCTAAGGACAGCTAACTGAATGACAGAGTTAAGATTCCAAAAGATCTTGACAAGTCACGACATCAGCATGAATCCCATAAGATGAAATTTTATATAAATAAGTATAAAACCATACACCTGAATTTAGAAAATCAACTTTACCAGCACAAGATGGAGAAAACTTGGTAAGAGAGGTTGCAGTCATTTCTCAGTCATGTCTGACTCTTCACAACCCCACTGGGGGTTTTCTTGGCAAAGGTACTGGCGTGGTTTGCCATTTCCTTCTTCAGTTCATTTTACACATCAGGAAACTGAGGCAAACAGGGTTAAGTGCCTTCCCAGAGTCACACAATAAGTGTCTGGGGCCAGATTTGAAAATACCTGGAAGGATAGGATAGAGCTGGCAAACATGTCCCACATTTCTAGCACTATTCTCATATTGCTGCCCTTGCATTTCATCTCATTCATGTGACGTATGTGTGCTGAAGGCCATTTAATTCACACGAAATATGTATGCTTGGGAGCCTGAATTCAATAGAACCAGCAAAATGAGAGTTACATCAGTGTGGCCTGCTCCAATGACAGAATTAAATCATGAAGGATCGTAGATTTAGCGCTGTAAGGCATCTTGAAGGTCAGTTAGTCAAACCTCCTCATTTTATAGAGGAAAATCTGAGGCCCAGAGAGAAGTGACTTGCCCAAGATCACATAAGTAATAAGTAGCAGAGTGAGGATTCAAATTCAAGCCTTCTGATTTCCTCTGTCTTCAAATTCAGTTCTTCCCACTATATTACAGGTCAAGTAAGACAAAATTTGTAAAATACATCATGCATGGTATATAATAGGTACTCAAATAAATGCTTGCTTCCTTTCTTTCTGCCTCCTGAACTGAAGAGGTCATCTAACCTACAGCACCCCTGGAAAGAACCTTAAATACCCAAATTAACCACAAAGATCCTATGAAGAAAGATGCTGTTTGCTTCCAGAAAAAGAATTGATAGATATAGATATATACATACATACATTCACACACACACACACACACACACACACACACACAGATTTGTGTCTAATGGTAACCATCTTGAAGTTTGGGGTGGGGGGGGAAGAAAGTTACATGATAACTTTGTTGCATATTTGAAAGGAATAGCAAGTTGTACATAACGAATCTGCAATTTCAGGAGCAATCCTCTGCTCTTCTATTCCACTTTGTTATGGAAATGCCTTTTTTATCTCTTGAGTTCAGAATAAAATAAATTTTTCTTTTAAAAAGAAAAGATCAACTAGTCCAATCATCTTATGTTATGAAAGTTGGCCTATCTGGCCACTGATATCGCAGCTATAACAGTCTCTTGTTCCATGGCTCTCCTTTCAACCTGCACTAGGAGTGCGGTTCCTACAAGGAGAGGCCTTGAAACCTCACAGTTGGCATTCCACCTTCTTCTCCCATAAGTGGAACATTTTCATGGGATCGCTCTATCCCTAGTCACCCATTCTGGTATAGGATGTGTTATCTCACTGTTATATAAGTTTCCTCAGTGCTTCATGCATAGTAGACAATTAATCAGTTGGTCATGGATTTAGAGCAGGAAGATGATCTAGTCTAATCTCTTCCTTTTAGAGATGGTGAAAATGAAATCCAACAAGAATAAGTGACAAGTCAGGATTCAATTGTATCTTCTGATTCCAAATACATCGTACTTTCTACTGTACTATATCTTTTGGAAAATGTTTATATTTTTTGTTTGTTTTTATATCACTTTCATTTCTGAATCTACTTACTTCCCATGGAACTATTCCTCAGTCATACACAATAATGGTCATATCTTTGATCTTGCTATCACTCATAAATATACCACTCTATATTCAAGAATTTGAAATCCTTTTATCTGATCATAATCTATTGGCTTTTCACCTCTCATTCTGCTTTCCCTTAAAAAACCCTACTCTTTTATTTTTATCTTTTTGGAGGGGGGAAAGGCAGGTTTGAGATTAAGTGACTTGCTCAAGGTCACACAGCTAGTAAAGGTTAAGTGTCTAAGGTCATTCTCTTCTCTTTGATAGTCTCTTGTCTCTAGGTTTTCAGGACACCACTTGCTCCTGGTTTTCTCCTATTTGACCACACCTTCTGCCTGTTGAATCCTCTTCCATATCATGTCCTATAATCATAGAGACACCTATAATCACAGGTGTCTCTCAGGTCTCTCTATACTACTTCACTTCATGGTCTCCTCAGCTCCCATGGATTTGATTACCAACTCTATGCAAATGATTCTCAAATCTACCTGCCCCAGTCTCTCCTCTGACCTCCAATCTCACGTCTCCACAGCC
This sequence comes from Pseudochirops corinnae, assembly GCA_028646515.1. Lineage (NCBI taxonomy): Eukaryota > Metazoa > Chordata > Mammalia > Diprotodontia > Pseudocheiridae > Pseudochirops > Pseudochirops corinnae. The sequence goes on from CM053585.1 coordinate 285,981,667, forward strand.
TTTTAGACATCTCAGATTGGATGTTCAGCAGACATCTTAAACTCAGTATGTCCAAAATTATTTTACCCTGTAAATCCTCCGCACTCCTACTTGTCCCTGTTACTACAGAGGGCATTACCATTTCTCCAGTTCAGGCTTATAACCTAGGAATCATTCCGGATTCCTCACTATCTCTCACCCTGCCATATTCAATCTGTTGTCAAGGTCTGGCAATTTCACCTTTGCAACATCTCTCACATAAGCCCTCTTCTCTCCTCTGACACAGGTGAAGGCCTTCAATATCTCACACTTGAATTATTACAATAGCCTGCTAGTGGGTCTATCTGCTTCAAGTCCCTTCTCATTCTATTCTATTCTCCATTCAGTCATTCAAGTGATTTCCCTAAAGCTCAGTTCTAATCATGTCACTTCCCTCTCTCCTCAATAAACTCCACTGGTTCCCTATTGTCTCCAGCATCAAATGCAAAATGTTCTGTTTGGCATCCAAAGCCTGCGCTCCATAACCTAGCTCCCTCTTACCTTCCCAGTCTTCACATACCTTAGTCCATGACATGTGCTCTTCAATCCAGTGATGCTGGTCTCCTGGCTGCTCCACAAACAAGACACTCCATCTCTTGGATCTGGTCATTCTCTCTGACTATCCTCCATGCCTGGAATGCTCTCCCTCCTCTGCTCTGACTACTGACCTCACTGGTTTCTATTAAGTCTCCACTAAAATCCTAAATTTTACTGGAAGCTTTCCCTGAACCCTCTTAATTACAGTGCTTTCCTTCTGTTAATCATTTCCTATTTAGATTTTATGTAGTTTGCTTTGTATATATTCAGTTGAATGTTGTCTTCCTTATTAGATTGTAACCTCCTGAAGGGCAGGGACTGTCTTTTGCCTCTTTTTGCATGCCCACTGCTTAGCAAAGCTCCTGGCACATATCAGGTACTTAATAAATGTTCATTGATAGATTGGTTGGTTAAATATATGACACCCCACTACCTTACTGAGCAAGCCATCTCTTGTTCATAAATAAAAATGAAAGAAAAAACATAAACAGCTCAGCAAAATGAACCAGTGCATTGAAAATAGTACAAGAAGTGCCCATGCCTCTGTAAAAGAGGGAAAGAAGTATTTTTTCATCTTTTTTCTGGGAACCAATTTTGGTCATTATATCACACTCAGTTTCAATTTTGCTCTGGTTCTTTCCATTTTTATAATTTATCATTCATTTATATATAGCTTGAAAATCAGTAAGACAAGAAGCTAAGACTACCAGTCTCAGTTTATCTTGAACTTGAAAGTACTGAATTACTAAATTAGCTCTGTATACAATTCTACATCCTAAATGTTTACAATTGAAACCATATATTTAAAAATCATTAAAGAGTGTTAAATTCTGCCTTATTCATTGAAATGAATGTAGTCATTGTGCATATTATTTTCATGGTTCTTCTTACTTCACTTCGCATTTGCTTATATAAGTCTTCCCATGTGTATTGGGCTGAGACTGATATAAGACAGTCTGGGGTATCAAGTTTGGAAACAGCATGAAATAAGACCCTCATAGACTATCAAAAGATTAACAAAAGGAGATTTACTTAGCCATAGCATAAAAAGGATGTTCAACATGAATAAAGAATTTAGCTCAGGTAGATTCAGCCTTCCTCATCTCCATGCAGAAATCAGAAGGGCAAGGTATGGTAACTTGGGTAGCCAAGGGATCTCCACCAAATCTGAAGGGCCCCATGAATGGCCTTCTTTTATGCCCATGAGGTGACTAGGGAGCTGCCTCAACTAACTGAGCCTTAAAACCTTGAACCTATTAAATCTGGAGGATAATTTCAAAACCTTTCAAAGAAAAATTAGACTAACCTTCACCAGACAGGGTCTTAGGAAAACCTAGCCCAGCCTTAGTGAGAGATTGATAATATTGTTATATTACATAATATTGCTACTAACTCATATTTCTTTAAATTCATTTCTTAAAACATAACAATATTTCTATTACATTTAGGCACAACTATTTTATCCATTCTCCAAATGGTAGGCATCTACTATGAGTTCTTTGCTATCATGAAAAGTAGTATGACATATTTTGAAATGTCACAGATAAAGGAGTCCTATAAGGTATAAAGAGGCAGCTAGATGGAGCAGTGGATAAAGCATCAGTCCTGGAGTCAGGAGACCTGAGTTCAAATCTAGGCTCAGACACTTCCTAGCTGTATGACCCTGGGCAAATCACTCAATCTTGGTTGCCTTAGTTTCCTCATCTATAAAATGTGCTGGAGAAGGAAACAGTAAACCACTCCAGTATCTTTGCCAAGAAAATTCTAAAATGGGGTCACAAAGAGTTGGACATAACTGAACAACATTTGGTATAACACGAATAGAATATAAAGGAAACATTCTGTCCCCCAAAGGCAATTCTGATATTTACCTTTTATATTTTGCCTTTTTATGAGCAAAGTGAGTAGAGAGCACATCAAGGACACAGCACTCTTAGGACATTCTAAAAATGATCAATATCTTGGAGAAATACAACATCTGGACTCTGACACAACTTCAGAGTTTGTTTTGTTACTCCCACTTCCAACTTCCCAACAGGAAATTGAATAGATCATGAGGCATTTCCCAGCTAAAGATTTATCTTTAGGGTCACAGGATCATTGATTTAGAGCTGGAAAAGACGGCAGAGGTCATCTCATCCAACCTTCACCTTTTAAATATGATGAAAACAAGGTCCATAGATGCTTAGTGACTTCCCCATGTGAACCCAGGTTTTCTGTCCCCAAATCCAGTGTTCTTTCCACTATATCACATTGTCTTTCTCTGTTCTTGTTTCATAACAGGGAATGGCAAGTTTAATAGTTTTGAAAATAAAGTAGCTCTTACCATGACAAGTTTTGAGGATTAACTCCTGAAAATACTGAATGTTGGTCGTTCCCATGGATTATTGCTTACAAAAAATATATGTTGCATAGTAGCTGAAGTGTAATATCTCTGAAGCCCCAAATAGACACTATACTCTTTTTTAAATAACTCACTTGTTGTTGTTGAGTCATTTTCAATCATGTCCAACTCTTAGTGACCCCATTTGGAGTTTTCTTGGCAAAGATACTGGAGTGGTTTGCCATTTCCGCCTTCAGCTCATTTAACAGATAAGGAAAATGAGGCAAACAGGGTTAAGTGACTTGCCCAGAGTCACAGAACTAGGAAGTGTCTGAGGTCAGATTTGAACTTGGGTCTTCCTATCTACTGTGCCACCTAGCTGCCCTAATATCAATATTAGTAAAAGTTAAACATAACTTTTATACTTGTAAATTACTCATCATCTTTCAATGGCTCCCTTACTGAATAAAATCTTTAGTCTGGCATTCAAGGTTCTCCATGATTTGGCTACCAACCTACCTTCCTACTCAGGTCTTCTATTACTCCATCTTATCTACCCAACATTGCGGACAAACTGGCCTAAATACTATTCTCTGAGGCTGAGCTTTTTATCTTCAACATTCTTATTCATGCCATTTCCCCTGCCTAGAATGCTCTTCTTCCTCACTATCAAACAAATGTACAAACATGAACAGACATGTCCAGTTCTTACCTGTCTTTCAAGATCTGTCTCTGATGTCACTGATTCTCCGTCCTAGATTCCCCAGTGAAAAATGACCTCCTTCTCCTCTGAACTCCTATAGAATTTTGCATGTCCTCTTTTGCACTAAATACTACCATTTACCTTTTATCATGGCTATTTGTCTTCATTAGAGTTTCATTAAAATACAAATTCCTCCAGCAGAACATAAGTTTCTTAAGGGCAAGTGCTGTTTTTAGATCCAATTGTTATATATTAGGCATAAATAATTGTGGAGTTGGACTCATATCTTATCTTCAATCCTAGACTGTATATTCCCTGAGAGTGTTGTCTATAAGTGTGCACACATTCCATGGGCTGATGGTGAATGCTCCCATGCTTTTTAGCATGATGTTTTCAGTCATGTTGTAAAATGCTTTCAATGAGGATGAACATGGCACCAAGGTCAGCTATCACGCTGGTGGTAAATTCTTCAACTTGAAAAGGCTAGAAGCCAAGACCAAAGTGGAAGAAGCATTGGTGCATGATTTTCTGTTTGTGGATGATTGCGTACTCAATGCAGCCTCTGAAGTTGAGATACAACAAAGTATGGATCGATTCTCTGCTGCTTGCACTAATTTTGGCCTAACAATTAGCACCAAGAAAACACAGATGCTCCATCAGCCACCACCACACCATGCATATGTGGAACCATCAATTACAGCAAATAGAGAAGTTTGAATGGCGTAAGTTCACTTATCTCAGTAGTGTTCTTTCCAGGGATGTGTACATTGATAATGAGGTTGCTGCACACATTGTCAGAGCTATCTCAGGGTCTGGGGGGCTCTAAAAGAAAGTATGGGAAAGAAGAGGTATTAGACTGACTACCAAACTGACTACCAAACTGTATACAGAGCCATTATATTGACCTCATTGCTGTATGCCTGTGAAACCTAGACAGTCTACCAGCGCCATACCAGGAAACTGAATCACTTCCATTTTAATTGTCTTAGGAAGATTCTGAAGATCACCTGGCAGGGTAAGATACCAGACACTGAGGTCCTTACTCAAACTAAATTATCAAGCATTCATTCTGCTTCAGAGAGTGCAACTCCAATGAGTAGACCACATTGTTCAAATGCAAAATCTATGCTAGCCAAAAAGACTCACACAGGGCAAACATTCACATGGTGATCAGAAGAAGCAATACAAGGACACTCTCAATATCTCCCTTAAGAACTTTGAAACTGATTGTGTAACATGGGAGACACTGGCACAGGACCGCTCAGCATGGTGTGCCCTCATCAGGGAAGGTGCTGTGCTCTATGAGCAAAGCAGAATTGAAACACCTCAAAGGAAATATAGGATGTGTAAATTTGGAGTATTCACCCCAAATGTTCAAGAGGACTATTTGTGCCCAATCTCTGGTAGAGAATTCTGAGCTCATATTGGTCTGATCAGCCACAGTTGGACACATTGAAACTTGACTCTAGCATAGTGATGTCATTTTGGTTCTTTTCAAGAACAAAGGACAACAACCAACCAATCAGCATTCCCTGAGGGTAGAGACTGGTTAGATTATCAATAATTAAACATTTTAAAATGTGATTATAATAATAGATTCAGAAAAAGCTTTTGATAAAACCAATACCCATTTCTATTAAAAAAAAAAAAAAAGGAAACATAGGAATAAATAGACCTTTCCTTAAAATGATAAATAGTTTATATATCTAAAACCAAGAACTGCCATTATACATAATGGAGATAAACTAGAACCTTTTTGAATAAAATCAGAGCTGAAATAAGGATGTCCATGATCACCACTTCTATTTGATATAGTATTAGAAATCCTGGCTATAGCAATAAGACAAGAAAAGAAATTGAGGGAATAAGTATGTTGAAAGAAGAAACAAAATTATCAGTTTTGCAGATAATATGAGAGCATACATAAAGAACTTTTAAAAGTTGACCAAAAATTCATTGAAACAATGAATAATTTCAGCCAACTTGCAGGATATCTAATAAATCCACACAAATCATCAGGTTTCTGCTAACACTTAAAACTGTGGAGATGAAACTCCAGCATACCTGGAAGTGATACTTAGCAAAGCTGCCATTTTGTGAATTAAACAAGGCATCACATTAGCACAGGAACCTTCAACAATCTCCCCAAAGAAGTGCACAGCCCATGGGTCTCTAGAGTGTGTGGGTAGAATAGTCCTGCAAATGAGACATTACTGCCTCAATGGATTTAATGGTGCTTTTTAAATGAGGATAATTATGAGACCTCTCTAAACAAGTGCATCAGTGGCTCACTGCTCCCAGGCCACATGGCACTGCAAGCCACATAGCGCAGCAATGTTTAGGTTATGGTAACATTATTAAATGTGCTCTCTCCTTTTATTAGGCATCTTAATAATCTTTAAGTTGTACCCAGGAGAGCTGGTGCAGAAAAGAAATTCTGGCCAACCTAATTTGTATTTGAAAATACCCCATAGGCCCGCAGAACAAGATTCAGATGAATTTCACACACACAACAAGAGCTACACAAAGCAAGTGGACAAGTGTTTCCACGTTGTACTGTATTGTGTGGTCTGGAAAAGTTTCCGCTTTCTACCATCCTCCCTTGACACTGACTCTTATTAACTATTTGATGGGGAATATGGCCAATAGTGAGACCTTAGGTGAAAAACTCCCTTCATGAGAATGAAAATGAACATTTCCCATCAATAGTTGGAAATGAGGATGCAAGTCGGTTCCTGGGCTAAGACAAGAAAACCCACAATCACAAAGAATCATTTATTCACTGACAGACTGACTTGTCTGCAATTCTGTGGATGACTGGGGGGCAAAGAGGAAGGGAATAGAAATTCAAAAAGAAGGCTTCCAGGCCACTAGAAATTGCCACTTGATCAGACCCTAGTGTATCTGTGCTGTCGCTGCTCTAGCCTTCAGCAACATTTTTTACCTGGAGCCACCTTCAATGTCCTCCCTTCTAAAGTCAAGCACCCAACCCTAAAGCTTCAGCTCTTACAGGCTCTTGGCCACTCCCATCATGGAAGCAGTTAGGGTTTAATCCATGGCAGTCCCAGGTGTGGAAAGATGATGCTGAATATTTCATTCTTGGCATGATGGGAAGTAGAAGTCCCTAGAGAGGCTCTGGCTGCCTCTTTCATGAGAGGTCTTTCCAGGAATCCATCAGGTAGCAATGGGACTGGCAGTAATGACAGCCACTTGGGTCTTCCCTTCCCAGTGGGAGGGCATGCAGCCTTAATGCGCACCAGAGCTCTATGGCCTCCGCCGACTTTTGTTCTCAAAATTAATTTTTAAAATGTCTCCTAATTGCAAAGGTTTCTTGTCATCTCTTTGGTTCCATTGTTAGACTCTTCAACGTGTTTGTCACTTTTTTCCCCCTTTAAAAAAAAAGAGCCAAAGGAAAGAAAAAGATCTTGAAAGGAAAAATCATTTAAAGCAGTTTTCTTCTTTCCAGAAAATTACCTGCTTTGGCTTCAATTTTTTTTTTAACTCTTCTCAATCTTTAATAGCTAGCAAGGCAGATAGTAAGTGTTAGAATGGACGTGGGGGTGGGGAACACTAGTCCATTATCTTGGTAGGAAATTACATGGATTGTGTTGGTAAATAAACACCATTTATTAAGAACCTTAGTGTTAAAATGAAAGAGAGACTATTTTTCCTTAAAAATTAAGTGTTTTGAAAAACTGGATTAGGCTTTCCCCCCCTTACCCCCCCCCCTTTGCTGATCACAAAATTGAAAACAGATGACATTAACCAAAGACATAAGAAAACACAGAGAAAGTAAGCAAGGTCGGCTGCAGAGCATTGGAGGAGCAAGATGACTGTGAATATTACCCTCTCACCCCTAGAATGACCCTCATTCAAATGTTGACTTATAGTTGTGAATGTCAGGTGGGAGGGAGACTATGGAATTAACTTGGTTCCCCTACTCTACCTAAGGGATGGATCATGGAAACAGAATTAGAGCTCTAAGGGATCTCGGGGATCATCTAGTACAACATCTTCATTTTACAATTGAGGAAACTGAGACTCAATTAAGTAAAGTGACTTGAACAAACTCTCACCCAGAGGAAATAACAGAGCTGGGATCTGAACCAAGGTTTTCCCTTCCTACTGTACCATATTGTCTCCTACCTTACCAAACCCTAGGCATCCTGGGTCTGGAATCAAAACACCTGAATTCAAATCCTCACTCTTACTATCTGTGTGAGTGGATTTGTCTAACTGACTTTCCCTAGATGCCTCATCCAGCCACAAATAGATGACTCTATGATCCTTCTCTGATTGCCCCCAGCTCACAGTAGTCTCTTTCCTTCTGAGCACCTAGAAAAGTTGCTCCAGATTTGGCACATAAGCTCTTTGTGCTAAAGAGTACAAAGTTCTATGTATGGTGAGTCACATACCCAAATAGAGTATAAGCGCCTGGAAGGCAGGGAGGGGGCAGGATAGATCTTCTGCAGAAGGCAGGATTTGAGTCGAATCTTAAAGGAAGTCAGAGGTAAACTATGAGGCTGAGGGAATAAAGGAGATGATTCCAGGAATGGGAGTCAGCCAGTGAAAAGGCATAGAGTTTAGAGATGTATATTGTGCAAGGAACAACAAGGAGGCTGGTATGGCTGGATAATATCGGGGAATTGTATTTTTTTTTGTATGCCTCACAGTGTAGCCTAGGCAAAGAAGATACACTTAAGGAGAATCTGTTAAAATCAATTGAATGGATGTTTATTTTCTCTTTCAGGCCTTACTGCTGAGGAGTTGGTATTTGGGGATTTCTAGGTAGATGCCTAAGAATGCTAAGGGCAGGATAAGAGTATTTGATAGTTGAAAGAGGGGATATTTCACATAAATAACAAGAATGACAATAAATAATAATGCCTTTCATCCATATAGCACATCATACATTTCACAGAGCTTTCACATGCATCATCCACGGTTCACTAATTACCCAACTGTTTTCCAGGTTTTGCCTTTCCCACACACTAAAACTATCTATAAATTCAGAGTCAAGAATCCCACCCTCTAAAGATGTGGGTCACATGTAAGCTGAGGCAATTTTGCCATTGATTCAAATCACTGTGTACATAGTGATACACAAAAGACCAACTTTTCACATAGACAGAGTAGGTGGTCACCCACATGGTGTAATTTTTATAGGGCATGATAGGGAGTCTTGACTCCTAAAATACCTCCCTGGCCAGTTCTTTGCTTGAAATTCCTTCCAAAGTCTTCCATTCCAAAACACTTTAAAATGAACCCTGAGGTGGATTTAAATGCATCCTAGGGCATGAACAAATGATACTGACCCTTAGGGTGCAAAAGAATAAATTTGGAGAACAGAGAGAGAGCACTGAGCATTTGAAAGAGAAGAGGGGTGAGTCTCTGGAGTCGATAAAAAGAAAGGACAAGGGAGGAACTCTGAAGACAAGTTTCCCCTTCTTCCCAGTGTTGCTGGCTTCCCAAACAGTGTAACAATTGAACCAGTATCTTCTGGCATTAGGGGATTCTTAGGTTATGCTTCATGCATTACCTTAATCCTTTCTGCATACTTCTGAAAAGTCAATGGCAAAAAAGAAAATGGGAGATTTTTGCAGCTTGCATTCTTTCCCAAAGTTTTGTTTAGCTTTGCTTTTAGTTCTAGTCTATTCTTCCATGCTAAGAGGTTCAGACACCCTATGCCAGGGCACATCATATCCCAGATATGGCTTCAAGGCTTCATGCACAAAGCACCAAGACCAAGGGAGATGGGTCACCTATATAGTTCCTTGAATTGGTGTAGCCTACCAAACTATGTAATTATAACCAGAGGTTGTGGCTGCTTCCATAGACAGAAATAACCACAGCACGAAGAACTATGTGGATACAGCCCTCAACATAAAGGTGATGAAGGGCTGTTTTGAAAGTCTTGACTCAGAACCATTTAGAAAACACTGCTGGCAAGGGAGTCGTCATGCACACAGTCAATGAAATATTACCCCTAATTGAGTGGGCCATTTGAGACTGCAACCAAAAGCATGTCCAAGGAGTCAACACTCCCCTTTACAGCTCCCTGAGCCCCACCTGGGTTCATATCCATTTAAAAGGGGAGAAAATACCACTTTCATCACTTAAGTGTAAATGAATCAGAACTATGATATGGATATGGTAGCAATCAGCTTCACCTAATGATGGATCAGCTGCAGAGAGAGGAGGAAGATTCATTCCAGATGTTGCATTCCTGTAGCACTCCTGGATCATCAATTCAAGATTACCCAGACTTCCCTACTGCTCATCAAACACCCACAGTGAGAAGGCCGTTCAGGAAGTTCAGTCACAAAGGGGCAAGAGAACTGCTATCCAGGCAGAAAGGGTGACATTTAAAGTGTCGAATCTGATTTGCTTGCTCAGGGGTAAAAACAGATGTGGGTGGACTATCTCTGATTCAGTCTTCATAGTAGAAGTAGCCTAGTTAAGGGTCCACAAGAGGGATGTAACAGCAAGGAGAAATCAGTTCCACCCAAAGGTATCTTAAAAGTCTGGTCACCCTTGCACATGACTTCTCTATATGATCTTAGTCCTTCACAACAATAGTCACTGAAGGAGTGGACTCCAAACTTACCACCCTGCAAGTCCCCTCCATAAACTCTCTACTCTGGCTAGACTGGGCTACTCATAATACTATCAAATGACCATTCCATGCTCACCAACCATTCTCCAAGTTCAAGTTTTAAAGGGGAGTATGGCACAGTATTGGTGCATGCTGGATTAGGGAGTCAGAGGACCTGGGTTCAAATCCCAGCTCTCTTTACTACCCATGAGACCTTGGGTCCCTTAATGTCCCTGGGCATTAGTTTCTCATCCATAAAATCAAGGGCTGAACTAGATGGTCACTAAAATCACTCCCAGTTCTAACTCTATGACCCTGTTATCTTCTGTGAGGTCTTCCCTGTCCACCTGAACCCGCAGTGATTTCTTGTGTCTCTGGTTGGACTGGCTAGCCCATAAGGTGCCTTCAGTCTCTAGAGCTGTGATCCTACACTATGAATCCAATAGATTAATGTTAATGACTGACATTTATATACCATTGTGAGATTTTCCAAACATTTTACATACATTTTCTTTGTGGTGTGTAGAGTCATTTCAGTCATGTCTAACTCTCCAAGATCCCATTTGGAGTTTTCTTGGCAAAGATACTAGAGTGGTTTGCCATTTTCTTCTCCAGCTCATTTTACAGATGAGGAAACTGAGGCAAACAGGTTTAAGTGACTTTCCCAGGGTCACACAGCCAGACTGAGACCAGATCTGAATTCATGAAGATGAGTCTTCCTGACTCTAACCACCGTGCAGCCTAATTGATCTATAAATTTTCTTACTTTCTCAATTAGATTGTGAACTCCTTGAGAGAAGGGACTGGCATTTTTGTTTTGTTTTATTTTGTTTTGTTTTACTTTTCTTTGAATTCCTAGTGCTTAGCAGAGTACCAGGCACCTAAAAAACACTAAATAAATGCTTACTGGCTTGACTTGAGCTTTATAATAACTCAAAGAGGCAGTACAGGTATTATTATCCCCCTTCTAGAGATGAAGAAAATGAGACTCACTGACATTATATAACTTGCCTGGAGTTATACACTAGTAAATATCACAAGAAGATTCGAACCCAAGTCACCTGAGTGTGCTGGAAAGAGCCCTGGTTTGGAGTTGGAGGAACCACATTCAAATGTCAGCCCTGCTGTTTGCAACCTGTACGCCACTCTAAGACTCTCTTCTCATCTCTGGCCCTCAGTTTACTCATCTGGAAAGTAAGGATATTGGACTAGATTGCCTCTAAACTCTCTTACGGTTCTAAATCTATGAGCTTCTGTTCCTATAACGTCAACTGAGGATAGACAAAGAGAAAGGCCCCCTTCCTGCATCTGCCATTTGTAATCAAATGACAACTGTAAAACCCACCGACTGCAGCCGGGCTGAGTATTGGGTGGGTGGTTCAGATGGCCCTACACACTTAAACGCATTTCTCTTTGAAATTCCCTGTGGTACATTAATTTTTACTGATAGCTAATGGCTGCTCCCCTGTCTCTAAGGCAACTGGTCCTGACAGTATTGAGTTGAAAGATATCAGAACAGGAGCTTCCTATGTATCAATGATGTTTGGAAAGGAAACGATCCCTCTGCTATTACTTTCATGTTATAAATTTCTGTTTACCCAAAGAAAGAAAGCCAGACATTCTATATTGCCTTAGATAATATGTCTTGTATATGTATAGCATTATAGTTCTCAGAGTGACTCCATATACATTTTTATATTTCACACTCACAACAGCCCCCTGTGAGGTAAGGCAAGACAGGGTGAGTCCAGAAATCACTTAATAGATAAGGAAATCAAGGCTAGGAGAGATTAAGTAATTTGCCCACGGCCACACAACTGTCTGGTAGTTCAGCGGGGGCTACAGTCTGTAGCACAGTGGAAAGATCTCTGAACCTGAAATTAGACAACCTGGCTTTTAGTCTGGCCTCTGATGTGTGCTTGTCATGTGACCTTAAGTACTTTGCTTAATCTCACTGTGCCTGTTTCATCTTCTATAAAGAGAGGGGCTTTGACTAAATGATCCCTAAGTCCCAACCAAATATCTGAGACTGTAAGATGCAGAATAGACTCCAGTCAGCTTTGAAGAGGTAGTTTCCTCACAGGAATTGCCTATAATAACGAAATCACAGGTCCAGGCAGGGAAAAAAAAATTAGTGCCCCGTCCTAGAAAGGAGATAGTCCCAGTCTGGTCTGGCCATATGGAGGACTGTGTTCTAGCTCTAACTTCTATAACCCCGAAAGCTTGTGGTATATCAAATGGTGATAAGACTTGCAGTACTTACCTTTGCCAGGCCTATTGCAGAAAAAGATCTTGGTAAGTAACTGTACCAGTGTGTTGTTGTCGAGTTGTTTCAGTCATACCCAATTCTCCATGACCCTATTTGGGATTTTCTTGGCAAGGATACAGGTGTGCTTTCCCATTTCCTTCTTCAGCTCATTTTACAGATGAGGAAACTGAGGCAAACAGGATTAAGTGACTTGCCCAGGGTCACACAGCTAGTGAGGGTGTGGGGCAGGATTTGAACTCAGAAAGATGAGTCTTCCTAATTCCAGGCCTAGCATTCTTGTATAAGTGTATCTTTAGCTTTTAAAGTTCTTCAGCCTGGCTCCTCCTCCTTTCCAGTCTTTATAGGCTGTACTCTGCGATGCCATGCGTGACACTTGTCCCCTCGCTATTCCTAACACAACACAAGCCACCTCCTACTGGCTGTGCCCCATATCTGGAACTTTCTCCTCTTCAAATCCCCTAACTTCCCTGACTTCCTTCAAGTCTCAGATAAAATCCTGCCTTCTACTAGACCAGTGGTTCTCAACCTGTGGGTCGCAACCCCTTTGGGGGTTGAACAACGCTTTCACAGGAGTCACAGGGGTTGCCTAAGACCATCGGAAAACATATTTCCCATGGTCTTAGGAACTGAGACACGAACCTCTATCCATCTCCAGGCCAATCCGCCCACATGCAGACACACCCACATACCAGTATTAAAGGGTTGTGGCATTAGGAAGGTTGAGCACCACTGTACTAGAAGCTTTTCTCAGTCCTCCTTAATCTTGATGCCTTCCCTCTATTGATTACCACCAATTTATCCTCTCTAGATCTTGTACAGAGTTGTTTTTGTGTTATCTCCTCCAGTAGACTGTAAATTCTTTGATGGCAGGGTTGGATTGTTACTTTTCTTTCTTTTTCTCTTCCCAGCCCTTAGCACGGTAGGTGTTTAACAAATGCTTGCTGACTTACTGTATTCTTACTTGCCACTGCCTTCTCTTTCTTCTAGCCAGTCTCAAATACAAATCAAATGTTTATTTTTAGTTTATACTTATGACCTGCCTTGTACTACTATTAAAACTTTCATAGGATCAGAGATTAGGCCTGAAAGGGACCTCAGAGCAAAACCCCCATCTTTCACCCTCCAAAGGACATGAAGCAACATGACAACAGGAAAAGGATCAGAATGGAGCCAAGAAGGAAGGACCTAGATTGAAGCCAGTCTCTGACCAGGAACAAGGCACTTAATTTTTCTGAGCCACAGTTTCCTCAGATTTAAAATGGAACTAGGGAAACAGCATAATCCCATGGAAAGAACATTGTTTTTGTAATATGTGGCTTTAGAATTAAATTCTAGTTCTGTTATGTACTTACTACCTGGGTGACCTTGTACAAGTGACTTCACCTTCCTGGGCTTCAGTTTTCCTTGTGTATGAAACGAAGGGTTGGACCAGATGACCTCTAAGTTCCCTTCTAGCTAGGATCCCATGAATAGCTGTATCAATTGTCTCACAGGGTTATTATGTGGGTCAAAAGAAGAGAATGTAAGAGAAGTGCTTTGCAAACTTCAGAGCTCTGTATAAATGTCAGTTGTTATTTTACAGTGAAAGGCAGAGGCTCCAAAGCATGTCCTTGCATAGCATCCCAAGCACTGGCTGGGGAGCACTGGCTTCCTTTCTCCCATCTGCCCTGTCAATCTGGATTGAATATTCTGAGCATGGAACTGCCCCTGACGGCCATGGGATTTTCCTTCTGGAACTTGAACAGAATATGCAATTGAGATCTGCAGTGCAGAAATGACATCTGAAGCAGTGATTGGAGAGGAGGGATTTGCCTTTGGAACTTCCAAAATGTTTCAATCAAGCAAGTTTGCATTCAGCCAAAAAGTCTATGGAGAAGAAAAGTACACATAACAGGAATCTGTCAGGGCTAGTCTTTTTTTCCAGAATCCTGGACACACACACATACACACACAAATGGGTGAGTCCTAGATTGCCTCCACATCATGTGAAAAAATACTTCTCACTGAAGGCTACCCAATGGGAGCACCCACATGTGCACAAATTGGCTGCCAGCAGGCAGCCTGTCACTCCTTGCTCAGGCCTAGAGATGCATCAGGGATTGTCAGAGGCCATGAACCTCCTTCTTCTCTTTGGTCCCTCCAGTCCTCCAGCCAAACCAACTCCTGGGAAAGATGACAGAAAATATGAGCTCCTGAAGTAGAAACGGATCCCCACCAAAACAAAAACAGCTCCAAGCTTGACTATCAGAGACAAAGGAAGAGCAGAAAGAGGGGAGACAGACAGAAAGAGATAGAGTCAGAAAAGTAGAGAGTTCAAATAAAGCCAATTATTGTCACACTTACTTGCTGAGTATGAATGGTGGGCTGAGAAACAATTGAAATAAGGCAGTTCAGTGATAATCTAGGTAACAAACCAACGGCCTAACAGAGGGTCTTTTCATTTGGGGGTCTATGCCCAGCAAGATAGAATGACAGAGTTAGAAGAAATTCTAAAAGTCAATCAGTCCAACCCCCTGTCTGATGGATGAATTGCCTGCACAGCATTCCCTACAAATGGTTGTCCTGCCTCTGTTTGAATACCTACAATGATGGGGAACTCCCTACTCTGTAAAGATGCCCATTCCATTTTTCATATAGTTACTACAAGAAAGTTGTTCTTTATATTGTACTAAAAGGTACCTCCCGATAACCTTCACCCATTGGTCCTAGTTACAGAACCATAGACTCTCAGAGTTGTAAGAGATCCTAGAAAACATCTAGTCCAACCCATACCTAAATACAAACCTCCTTTATAAAATACCCAAGCAATGACCCAGCCTTTACCTGAAGACCTCTACTGGTGATAGGTGGGGCAGGGAGAACATTGTTGTTGTTCATCCAGGATCAATGACATCAGAAAAGTGATGTCTTGACTTGCAAGTAAACTGGATTTAAATGAGGCAGGACTATGCAAAGTCATCAGCCTCACTATCTCCTCCAGAGTCATCAGAGTCCAGTGGCAACACCTAAGTTAGGATGCCTGGACATGGCGCCAGATGCTGAAGGAAGACACCAACCACCCTTTTTAAGCTAGGGTCTTCCCCAAGTCTCAGTTTGTCTAAGACAACACCCACTCAGTGAATAAAGACTAAAGAACTTCCTACCTACTGAGGAAACTCACCTGGTTTTGTGTAGAACTAATTGTTGAGAAAGAGGTTGATTTTTTTCCCCCAAAAAAATGTCTAGCCTAAATTTTCCTCTTCACATTTCTGCTTATTGTTCTTAGTTCCCATTCTGGATGCCAGCCCTTTATATACATATATGAAATATATTACTATGCCCCTCTCACTCCCCCCAAGCTTTCTTTTGTCCTGGCTAAACATCCTCAGTTTCTTCAATCAGTCTTAATATTCCATGATCTTGAGACCCTTCACCATTCTGATTGTCCTCCTCTGGATACTCTCCAACTGACCAATGTCCTTTCTAAAATATGTCACCCAGACCTGAACACAATCCTCCATATGTGCTCTGGAGAGAGACAGTTATCTTTCTAAACCTGGATACTATTTTATTGTTCTGCGTGTATAATGTCATTGGTCTAGGCAACAATCCATAAGGAAACTCCCTCTTTCGGAGCAGATTGGCTTTGATTCTGTGATTTGTGGTCTTAGAGAGATGCCTGGATTCTTTGTCTCTCTCAATTCTTTTAGTGTTTGCCTCTGAATCAAATAACTCTTCTACATTACAGCCTGTCAAATAACTGAAGATAGCAACCGTTTGTTCCTCATGCCTGAAGCATTCTTCTTTCTCAGCTCCATCTCCCAGCTTCTCTAGATTCCTTCAAAACTCAGTTCAAAGCCCACTTTTGGCAATAGATCTTTTCTGGCCCTGTCCCACACCCACCTTCCAACCCCCAAGGTTAGTGCCTTCCCTCTGAGATCACCTACCATTCCATCTCTTTACATTGCATGCATATTGTCCTTCACGTTAGAGTGTAAGCTCCTTGGGGGCAGGAACCACATTTTTGTCTTTCTTTGTATCTCCAGGACTTTAGCACAGAGCCTAGAACATAGTAGGTACTTACTAAATGCTTGTTGTTGTTGTTGGCAGCTATAAATACCTCTCCTTTACCTCTTCTTTTCCAGGTTAAACATCCCCAGTTCCTTCAACCAATTTTCATATGAAAGAATTTTTATTACCCATTCTCAATGCCCTCCTTTAGAAGTGCTGCTAATCCTGCCACCCAGACATGAACACAGTATCCCAGATGGGATCTGATCAGGGAAATATTGAGGGTACATGAGGTGGGTTCTTGACTAGGCATGGAAAGAGTTGGGTCCCAGTTTAATTATTTTCTGGGTTGTTTTACCTTCAGCAAGTTGTCTAACTTTCTTGGTCCTTGGTCCTCTTGTTCTTTAAATGAGAGTTTTGGACTAGAATTTTGGACCTAGGTACTGGATTTTACATTTATAGATTAGAATTTTGGATGTAAGTGCTGGATTTTATATTTATTCCTACTCAGTTTCATCTTGTTACATTTAGCCCACGGTTCTAATTTCCTAGATAGCTGACATGCTATTCATGATAAGAGTCAATATGAAAAGATGTAGGTGTTTTAATGGTTATGGTTGTTGTTCGGTCATTTTGGTGATGTCTGACTCTTCATGACCTCTTCATACCTCCAAATGTCTTCTTTTAAAATAAAAATACTATTTGGGAACCAAAAGACATTGATAAACACCTTAGCAGGAATTTGTCCATTGGATCCATTTTCTCAGAGATCAGAGTTAAGGATAACATGAGAGCATGAGCCACATGGAGGAAGTAAAGCGGGGAAAGCATTGAAAGAGGGAGAAAATTGCTGAAAACAGGTCTTGGAGACCACTAAAGACAAACTTCACCTACTTGAGGATTTTTCTTTTGGGTAAGTCTGCATGTGAATAATATAGCCATGAGATGACTTAGTCTGTCTCTTGGCTCCATACTATGATGGTGAATGTCAACATACATACACATTGGTCTTTTTCTCACTCACTGTCCTTCTTGGTGCAGGGAGTGCTTTGTAAGGGGACAGGGAAAGCCTGACAGTTTAACTTATCCTAAAGAAACCCTAGAGTCCTAGAACTTTAGGACTGGAAGGGAACTTAGAGGTCATCTACTTTACTTGCCATTCATATGAAGAAGCAGAGGAAATAAGTCATGAATGAAGGTTAGGCAGGGAAAAAATTCTACCCTTTATGGGATATTCACTAGAGCAGTGGTTCTCAACCTTCCTAATGCTGTGACCCTTTAATACAGTTCCTCATGTTGTGGTGACCCCCAAACATAACATTATTTTCATTGCTACTTCATGACTGTAATTTTGCTACTGTTATGAATCGTAATGTAAATATCTGATGTGCAGGATATATTTTCATTGTTACAAATTGAACATAACCCACAGATTGAGAACCACTGCTGACTAGAGAGACCAGGTATGAAAGGTCAAAAATGTTTCAGAGGGGGAGAAATAGAGGGAGTTGGTGCTTTGGTGGGCATCTTGCCTGTGATGCTTTTCCTGATACTCCCATTAATGCCTCCCGCTAATAATAATACTATCTTGCACTTTTCAGGGACTTTGAAAAGTGGTGGATTAATGAATAGAGAGCTACCTTCAGAAACAGGAAGACGTAGGCTCAGCTCCTTACTCTTACTGGCTGTGTGACCCTGAACAGGTGCCTCAACTTCTCAGCACCTAAGGTAACTAATTCTCTTAGGCTATGAGGCACAGAGAAGATTGATAGAAGGAGTTTCCTATACCAGTAAAATTACAGGTTCACTCCCTATCCCTGTATTTCACGCATACGTGTATATGTATGTATGTATGTGAATATATATATATATATATATATATATATATATATATATATATATATATATATCACATTATATAATGTAAGCTCTGAAGGACAGGGACCATTTTGAGAGGGTTTTGGTTTGTTTTTGTCACTGTTGCTGTTTGTGTTTTTATCCCTAATGCCTACCCAAGCACCTGGCACACAGAAAATGCTTTCTGATTATTGATGAAGGTGACCCAAACATTTTCACTAAAAATTCAGGATTTTGTTAGGTTAATACAGCCAAGAAAGGCAGGTTCACATAGTGAGCATAGAGGAAGCCTTGGAGTTAGGATGAGCAGAATTCAAATCATAGCTGTGACATACATGGATGGATGCAAGCTGCCTACACAGAGGAAAGCACAGGTTCAGATTAAAAAAGAAAAGAACAAATGTACCAGTGTGTTTTTTGTCATTATCAGGTTTTATTTTGCATTATATTATTTATGCTGGCTTTATCTCCCCTGCAAAATTATTACTTTTTTAAGGGTACAAACCATGCTTCTTGGTCTTTATATTCCCCCAACATGGTGTCCTTCAGACAGTACAGGTTCACACCACATGTCACGGAAGGTAAGACACATAAACAATGAGGACTGGATTTAGCGATAGGGAATCTGGGTTCAAATGCTGATTATTAAACTTATCGCAGTTAAGTAATTTAATCTCTCTGGACTTCAGTTTCCTTCTCTACAAATGGAGATTATCATAGGATCATAGAAGTAGGACTGGGAAGGTCTTCAAAAGCCAGATAGTTTAACTTCCTCTGACAAGGAAACTGAGATGCAAAGATGAATGTTAAGTGACTAGCCCAAAGTCACACAGGTAGTACTACATGTCTTTAGGGCTCTTTTGATGAAAGTGCTTTGAAAACCTAAAAGTACTAGAGAAATGTTTGTTACTACAATTCTTATGTTTTCATTTAATTTAATTTTGCCTTTTTTCCAGACTCCCATAAAGGTTATGTATTTGATTAGTGGCTAGAACATCTTGGTACGTATAGAAAACCCTCCTGGGACAAAAAGTAACATATGTTTAGAAAGGGGGCTTAAATGACAAACTGTAAGGTTCAGGACTAAGTACTAGCCCAATGGTTCTTGCTCAGTTTCTACAATCTATGTAGAGCAAGGGAAGGAATGAAGGGAAGGAGGAAGGAAGGAAGGGAGGGAGGAAGGAAGGAAAGAATTGTGGGGGGAGGGAGAGAGGGAAAAAAGGATGAAGGAAGGAAGGTTGGTTTATATCTAAAACTTTTTTTGCTCCTGGCCATGTCAATCAACAGAACCTCCCCCAAAAAAAGCCTTTTGATGAAGAATGTATAAATCTATTGCCTTCCTGGAGATAAATTTAACAAATTGAAAAAATCTTTCAATAGTTATTAAATACTTACTATTTGCAAGCCACTGTGCTTGATGCTGAATACCTAAAGGTACAAAGATAGTACTCCCTGCCTTTAAGGAGATTATAGTCTACTGAGGGGATACAAAATGTATACAGATAAGTAAATCCAAGATAATTTGAGAGGATAGGCAAAACTTCCTGAGGAAAAGGGGGAGCATCTAAGTTGAGCCTTGAAGGAAAATGAAAACTCTGAGCACTGCAGTGGATGAGGAAATACATCCTAGGAAAAGTGGATAGCTTGTGGGCATGGCTGGTTCAGGGAATAGCTGTTTGGCTGGAAAGTATTGTATGTGAAAGGAATAAGTATAAAATAAGGCTGGAAAGACACAACAGAATCATACCATGGAGAATGTTAATGTCTAGGCTGATGATTTTATATTTTATGTTAGACACAATAGGAAGCAGCTGAAAGGTTTTTGGCAGGGGAGTGAAAGGATCAGACCTGTGACTTAGGAAGATTATTTTGTTACCTGTGTGAAGGAAACAAAAGATGGCAAAGAGGGAAGACCTGAAGCAGGAATATGAATTAGGAAGTTATTATAGTAATCTAAGGGAGAGGTGACATAGAGATGGAATGTCCTACAAGTAACTAGAACTCAGGACAAAGATTTGAGGGGGATATAAAGATCTGGAAGTAATTTGAATAAAGATGAAAATTGAAACACCTGGAACTGATGAGAACACCAGGAAAGGATACAGAGAAATACAAGAGAATGGGACCTTCTATCACTGTAACTGCTTCTTCTTAAGTAGGGGAAGAACCAGGAGAAAGAAGCTCATGAGAGCCAAGAGAAGAAGGCCATCCAGGAGAAGAGGTGTGGTGAATGATGCCCAGAATTGAAGGAGACTGAAGACTGAAAAAAAATCCCAGTAGGCTTAGCAGTTAAATGATCACTGGCAGTCTCTGAGAGACAAGTTTTGTTAGAATGATGAGGATAGAAGGTAAGTTTCATGTTGAGAAATGACTGGTGACAAAGTAGAGTCAGTACAGGTAGAAAATTGTAGAAACTGCGATGTGAAAAGAAAAAAGAGATATAGGATAATAACTCAAGGGAATAGTCAAGGGGTCAAAGGAAGGTTGGGAGTTTTATGTTGTTGTTGTTGTTTCTTTGTTTTTTAAATATGGGGAAGACCTGAAACATTTATAAGAAATAAACCCAGTAGACAAGGAAAGATTACAAAGAGAAATGTGGCTGGGACCTGGGATAATCTATGGAATAAACTCCCAAGTGATATTAAAGGAAAAAATAGAATAAGGACACAAGTAGAAGTATTAGGCATCTCAGTGAACCACAGGAAACAGTTACCCTTTCTTTGGACTTGATCTCCAAAGACCATACTCCCTACCTATGCAACCACCCTCAGGAATTAATCCACTCCATTCAGGGACTCACCTGTCTTGATTTGTTTGTGGGTACAAACTCACCCAACCCACCATATCTACCCAATCTCAGACCATGTTTTACATTCCATCTTGCCATAGTAAACACAGTAAATGCCTGCCTGGATATTCTGCAATCTGTCCTGTCACTGCAACTACAACTTCCCTCTCCCCCTGCTTTACATCTCTCTAGCACTGGAAACAGTAAGCAGTTATCAAATCAATTACTACCATTGCTACTAGAAAGGGAATGATAATCAACTCACCTGTACAATCTGTGATTACCAAAACTCCCTTCCGTAGCCACTGCTCTCTGATATGTGGTCTCCCCATACTAGAATGCAAATTTCTTGAGGGAAGGGAATATTTCACTTTTGTATTTGTAGCTCTATCATTAGCACAGTTGCCCAAAATAGGTGTTTAATAAATGTTTTATTCAATTCAATAACCATTCCAGTAAATAATTATTCCAGGGCTTCCTATTTCTCAAAGGCTAGGACAAAGGAGAAGGATGAGGGTATGCACGGGTACTGAAGTGTCAAATAGAGGAGACAAGAAGCTCACAACAGATTGCCACAATTTTATCAACAAGGTGGGAGACAAAGTTATCTACCAAAAGACTAGGTGGTAGAATGACACTTGGAATTTCAAGAAAATTCAGAGTTAAAAGAGCTGTTAGAAGAATGTGCTAGAAAGTATATTAGGGAAGAATGAAAGATTTGTCTTCAGCAATAAGGGTCCAGTTGAGATTAGAGAACAGGAATCTATAACAGACCCTATTAACTGGATTGTGACACTTTCTCCATCAACTTTTAGTGTCTATGGCTTCATTTATCTCACATTGAAGCACTTTATATATGAGAATAGGGCCAGCTCCTCTACCCAAGGCAGAGTAGGTGTAGACTTAACAGGGCATGAGCAATGGAAGATGAACAGATCACCTATAGGGTCAAGCCTGTAAAGGGAAAAAAGTAGGGTCAGAGAACGAGTAATAGATTAGTAGAAAAAGAAGAAATGGAAGGGCTGAAGATTTTGGTGAAGGGAAGAATATGCTTGGGGAAGTAAGTCAGAGGGAGACATGGAAACCCAGGAGATTATAATCAGAAAATGTGGCTTCAGAGTTCAAGATCATGATCATAAGTAAAGCAATAAAGAAAAAAATCTGAAGCACATTTTGGAAGGAGGTAGGAAATCACAGCAACTTATAACAAGGCTCATTTCACATAGGCACCTCTAAAGTTTTTTAATATTTTTAATGTACAAAGTGAAGGTCAGAAATTATCAATTATTAATTAAATTGAGACAGTATAGGTAGCTGTTTCAGATTGCTATTATTTATATCAATAATAATAGTAGCTAGCATTTAGATATGTTAAGGTTTGCAAAGTGCTTTACAAATATAATCTCATTTAATCCTTATGAGGCAGGTACTATTATTATGCTCATTTTATACACAAAGAAACTGAGGCACACAGGAATTAAATGACCTTCCCAGGGTCACGCAGCTGGTAAGTGTCTGAGGCTGGATTTAAATTCAGGCCTTCTTCATTTTAAGTCCAGTATGTTTATCAACTGTGCTACCTAGCTGCCACTAAACAAATTCAGGCATATCCAAAATGGACTTTTTTGTTGTCGTGAAATGGCTTCTGAGAAAAGTTCACTAGATCAAAAGTCCTGAACTATCCAGGTTGCCTGCCTACACCACCTCCAATTCCTTTTAAAAAATTATAAGCTCCTGGGGCGGAGCCAAGATGGCGGCATAGCAGCGGCAACATATTGAAGCTCTCACATAGCCACCCCAAAATACCCATAAAATAGGACTCTAAACCAATCCTAGAACTCCAAAACGTACACAAAGATACTTCCCACTAAAGTCAGCTCAGCTACGAGGAACCATATCAGCACTGCGAACCGAAGCCAGCCTGGCCTGAAGCCCCAGCTGTGCCCTGGGGGGGCGGCTGGACCAGAGGAGCAGAGGAGCTGATTAGTGGCAGCTGAGAGCAGCATTCAGAACTAGGTCAGTGGGAACTGTGGGGAGAAAAGCATCTGGCCGAAAGGCTTCCAGAGCAGAAAAGCGAAAGGCAGAGGTTTTGCACCCTCCTCCGCGTTGCAGCTTCCCGCTCGCAGCCTTCAGACAGCAGGGGGACTAAGCGATTGTTCTCAGGCCAAGAGCTCTCGTGTTGAGCGGCCTGGATCTGGATCGCAGTCTTGGGCCTC